>JAQHUG010000245.1:911756-939560 GCA_028555095.1 Dicrostonyx torquatus | reverse complement strand
AAGAAGAAGAAGAAGAAGAAGAAGAAGAAGAAGAAGAAGAAGAAGAAGAAGAAGAAGAAGAAGAAGAAGAAGAAGAAGAAGAAGAAGAAGAAGAAAAGGGCGATGCTAAAGAAACCCAAAGGACACATTAGAAATAGAACTAACTGAACTCTCACCCACTTTACAGTCAAGTTTTCTTTCCTTACCAAATCTCAACTGGTTCTCTCAGGGATTTCCCCACAAAAGCTGATAGCACTCTAGAACTCTATAAGTGAAGGTCCGAGGCAGCATTATTGAGTAATCTGGTTGGTTTGCCTGCAAGTAAACAGAGTAAGTATAGTTAATGAGTTTACTCAAGGATTTGAGTGGCCCGGTGCAACAGTCTCAAAGAAGAGGAACTAATTGCAGACGTGGCATGAAAACTAAAGCACTATTTTAAAACAACTGTGGAGTTAAAAGTGCTAAAGTCGTGATTAAATAGCTGTCATTCATAATTCTCATATACTGCCTGAAAATTCCCTCTGATACCTCAGTGGGAAAAGGCAAAGCTAGAGTGCTGGCCCCGGCTGAATCTGGCAGGCACCTATTCACAAAGCCACTCAGAAGGAAATTCAGACTGCCCCTGAGCATATTTTCAAAGAAACTGCGTATGTCACGGGGAAATTTTCTTTACTTTTTTGTTCAAAAGCAAATGAATAGACCAGGAGTAGGCTTGAGACGCCATTTCGCTAGATCCCAGCTTCTTAAAACTATGGGTCACAGCCGTCATGAGGTGGGGAGTTCACTGCAGTCTTGGTTCTGAATGCACAGTATGACACTTTGCACTCTGCACCAACAGGCCACTCAGCAAATGGCTCAGGGTCAAGACCATCATGTCTGGTTGCAATGTTTTTACAGTACCTTCACAGTTTCTGCCTTTATAAAAACAATGGCTTAATTATAGAAAACAAAGACTCTTAATATTTTCCTACCTTCATTCCTTAGAATTAGTATATCTTTGGATTGGGTTGTATTAGAATGTTTGATTTTAAAAATTGCTATTTGAGTTGCTGACACATTAACCACAGAAAGGAAATCCATCTGTGAAGAATGGACCCATCAGTGGGGTGACTTACATGGCCAGTGACAGTTCAGTCTTTACAATGTTTCTTCCAGTTTAGTGCAGCCGCCAGTTTTCAAAGGCAAGTGAACAAAACAGTTACTGGGCATACCTGCCTAGAGCCAAACAAATTTCTTGAGCATTGCAGATAAGCAATTGTTAATAAATCAAGAAAGAGTGGCCAACTGAAAACTACACTCTGAACTGCCTATGGGGGAGCATTACTATTTATTGATTTAGTTACCTAGCTACATAATAAACCACATGAGAGCACACTGGCATCAGCACACTGTTCTGCTCCTCATTCTGAGTGCTGCAATTTTAATAGGGTAAGAGGAGATGATTTATGCCTGCTCTCGGGCATCTAAACCTCAGTCTTGATGTCTCTGGAGGCTGCAGAGTGACCCTAAGGTTATGCCTGGGACAACAGAAATAGGAGAATCCACTTTCAATCTCACATCATTTACTCTCATGGCTGGGTCCCAGCCTTGGCGAAAGGACAAACTCAGCTGGGACTGACAACTAGAGTTCCTACGTATGTTGTGCTGGTTAGTCAACATGACACAGCTAGAGTTATATAGGAAGAGGGAATCCTAATTGAGGAGCTGGCTCTATCAGGTAGCCTGTAGGCAAGTCTATGGGACATTTTCTTGATTAATGATGAATGTGGGAGGGCTCAGCCCATTGTGGCAACACCATGCCTGGACAGGTGGGTCTGGATTACGTAAGAAAGCACACTGAACAAGCCATGGGAAGCAAGTCAGTAAGCAGCTTTCCTCTGGGGTTGCTGCCTCCTGGTTCCTGTCATGACTTCCCTCAATGATGGACTATATTCAGCATCTATAAGCCAAATAAACCCTTTCCTCTTCCCTCCCCTAACCCCTGCTATATTTGATTGCAATGTTTTATCACACAAACAAAAAGCAAACTAATGTATGTGTCTTCCCATCTGGCAATCAGACTTCTTTAGTGATGGTTCAAGAAACTTAAAGCAAGCGATAACAGTGAGCAAAAAAGAAACTGTGCCTTGCTACAGATATCCAGCCTGAGAGGTCTGCAGACCCTGGAAAGTCTTTTGCTTCTACTGTCCCTTTTACATATTTGCTACTGCAGCTTCTCTCTCACTCCTGACATAATGTGAGTGGTTATGGGGAGATTCCCCCAGTGCCTGTAATGAAGTGTGTTTATCTAATGGAAACACCCCAACCTACTGGACATTTTTATCTGTGGATTGTCAAGAAGATGACCCATCCCTAAGCTTTACTGTCTAACTGACAATTATGATGATAGTTTATACAGAGTTTTGATGAATAAAAATATATATAAAGATATGCTTTACAGCTGAGGTCTATGAATTCCACTTAAGGAGCTGCTTTAGATCCCAGTTCATCTTAGCAAAGAAGGTAAATTGAATTTCTCTAGAAGCCAGGCTGGTTCTAATTCTCTTAATGTTGAAAAGATGCAGTCACAGATTTTGGTGTGTGCCATTTAGCAGAAACAAAGCTTTAAAATAACTTTAGGTTAGACCAGATGCCTTGCTAATAATTTTTAAGGTAAACAACCCCAAGTTTACAAGAACACACAGCTGAGCTGCCTTATTTGTTGGGCTAGGGTTGGGCTAGCAGCCCGATTGCTGTTCACACTTTCCCTGCTAGGTCTGGTTGATAACCTAGGACAGTGTTTAATTCTCTGCACAGATTCCAGACCTCAGTTTTCTGACACAGCTATCTACTCTGAAGACTCAAAGTTCAGCTGACTGACTGTATTTTATGCATAAAAATGTTGGGTCCAGGAATAGCACAGGTGACTGGCAGCAGAGAATTGAGATCTAGAAACAGAAGCAGTTTTTGTTCAGAAACACTACAGGGTAAAGAAATCCTAACTGGTCGGAGATACAGAAAATACAAGATAGGGATACAAGTTTCTTTTTATGGTCAAGAGTTACACACAGGGGAGAAAGCACATTTTGAGATTTAAAGCACCTGAGAGGTCACCCAATGTCACTTCCACTGTGCCTTGGTCATCAAAACAGTCACAAGCCTACCAGGATCCGAGGGCAGGATCCCTACCTCTTAATAAGAATGTCAAATCTAAAGCATAAGTATGCAAATAATCAATATATCATAGAAACAAATGACAATTTTTTTTTACTAAAAAACTAACATAAAAACCAGGAAGTGGTGGCACATGCATTTAATCCCAGCACTCCAGAGACCGAGGCAGATGGATCTCTGTAAGTTCAAGGTCAGCCTGGTCTACGCAGAGAGTTATAGGACAGCTAGGGATACACAGAGAAAGAAAAGAAAAGGGAAAATTTAGGATAAGACCTCTCTAATAAAATGGATTAATAAAATAAAGCACACTCCAAGCCCCCAGTGCTAGAAGGCATTACCTGGGAACCCATCAGCAACTCCACCCAGGGAAGATCTGCCAATATGATGTTTTCTAGCTCCATCCATTTGTCTGCAAATTTCAAGATGTCATTTTTTTTCTGCTGTGTCGTACTCCATTGTGTAAATGTACCACATTTTCCTTATCCATTCTTCAGCACAGGGGCATTTAAGTTGTTTCCAGGTTCTGGCTATGACAAACAATGCTGCTATGAACATAGTTGAGCACATGTTCTTGTGGTATGATTAAGCACCCTTTGGGGATATACCCAAAAGTGGTATTGCTGGGTCTTGAGGAAGGTTGTTTCCTAATTTTTCTGAGAAATCACAATATTGATATCCAAAGTGGTTGTACCACTTTGCACTCCCATCAGCAATGCAGGAGTGTTCCCTTTACCCCACATCCTCTCCAGCATAAGTTGTCATCAGTGTTTTTGATCTTGACTATTCTTATAGGTGTAATACAGAATATCCGAGTTGTTTTGATTTGTATTTCTCTGATGGCTTAAGGATGTTGAGCATTTACTTAAGTGTCTTTCAGCCATTTTAGATTCCTCTCTTGAGAGGTCTCTGTTTAGCTCTGTACCCCTTTTTTATTGGATTGTTTGTTCTCTTGATGACCATTTTGGAGATAAACCCTCTGTCCAATATGAGGTTAGTCAAGATCTTTTCCCATTCTGTACGCTGTTGTTTTGTCTTGTTGACTGTGTCCTTTGCTTTACAGAAGCTTTTCAGTTTCAGGAGGTCCCATTTATTAATTGTTTCTCTCAGTGTCTGTGCTGCTGTGGTTCTATTTAGGAAGTGGTTTCCTGTGCCAATGTGTTCAAGTGTACTTCCCACTTTCTCTTCTATAAGGTTCAGTGCGGCTGGCTTTATGTTGAGGTCTTTGATCCACTTGGACTTGGGTTTTGAGCATGGCGATAGATGTGGATCTGTTTTCATTCTTCTACATGTTGATATCCAGTTATGTCAGCACTATTTGTTGAATATGCTTTCCTTTTTCCATTTTATATTTTTTGCTTCTTTGTCAAAAGTTAGGTGTTCATAGTAGCTGTGTGAATTAATATCTGGTCTTCAATTCAATTCCACTGGTCCTGGTGTCTGTTTTTATGCTAGTACCAGGGTGTTTTTAGTACTGTAGCTCTGTAGTAGAGTTTGAAGTCAGGATTGTGATGCCTCCAGAAATTCCTTTATTATACAGGATTGTTTTGGCTATCCTGGGTCTTTTGCTTTTACATATGAAGTTGAGTACCATTCTATTGAGGTCTGTGAAGAATTTTTCTGGGATTTCGATGGGCATTGCATTAAATTTGTAAATTGCTTTTGGTAAGATTGCCATTTTTACTGTTAATTCTACCTACCCAAGAGCATGGGAGATCTTTCCACTTTCTGGTGTCTTCTTCAATTTCTTTCTTCCAAGATTTAAAGTTCTTGTCATACAGGTCTTCCACTTGTTTGGCTAGAGCTACTCCGAGATATTTTATGCTATTTGTGGCTATTGTGAAGTGTGATGTTTTTCTGATCTCTTTCTCAGTTCATTTATCATCTGTATAAAGAAGGTCTACTAGGTTTTTTTTTTTTTTAGTTAATCTTCTATCCTGCTACATGACTAAAGTTGTTTGTGAGTTATAAGAAGTTCCTTGGTAGAATTTTTGGGGTCATTTATGTAAACTATTATATCATCAGCAAATAGTGAAAGTTTGACTTCTTCTTTTCCAATTCGTATCCCCTTGATCTCCTTTTGTTGTCTTATTGCTCTAGCTAGGACCTCAAGGATTATATTAAATAAATATGGAGATAGTGGATTATTGGGGGGAGGCTGCTAGTTTGTTCCCAGTTGCTTAGCCCCAAAATAACCATATTATTTAAAACACTGCTTGACCCATTAGCTCTAGCTTCTTATTTGCTAACTCTTATATTTTAATTTAACCCATTTCTAGTAATATGTGTATTGCCATGTGGCTGTGGCTTACCGGTTAAAGTTCCACCATCTAGAGTCTGTCTCCAGCAGGGCTACATGGCTTCTCTCTGAATCTGCCTTCCCTCTACCTTGCTATAGGCCAAGCCAGTTTCTTTACTCATTAACCAGAAGTTTGCTCTACAATCCTGGAGATCGTTCAGGCCTGTTCCCACAGAGGTCGCTGGCTTGGGCCTGCTCCCTTGGAGGTCGCTGGCCTGGGCCTGTGGATGTTACTGGCTCAGGTCTGCTCCCATGGAGGTCGCTGGCTCAGGCCTGGCCCTGCAGAAGTTGTCTGCTTGGACCTGCTCCAACGGAGGTCGGTAGGTACTTATTATTAATAAGACGCTACTACTATGTTTCCACCACTTAAATGGCAAAAACAGAAACTAACAAGCAGTTTTTTACTTTTGAAAACAACTGGTGTCATTAAAACTTGACCCTCTACAGCCCCCAGAGCTGACTTTGTGACACCTGCCAGTGGGAAGGCAGAGAAAACAGGCCAAGAAATTCTGGATATATATTTATGGAAAACTCAAATTCTTTTTTTTTTTAGTAGTTGTATATGCATTTAATGAACACCAACTTAAAACAGTTTTTGTAGTGTTTGTTCCACATAGCCCAGTTTGAGAGAAAAAAAATTACACTTCCTTCTTGTTTACTTAAAAGTAAATAGCATCTAGGCACAGGGCTTCTTTTTAGTTATAAATACAAATAAGAAGATGTTCAAGAAAAATTGTGTAATTTTATTTTATGGAGTGGGATCTGAAACCCAGACGCCCCACCGTGCTAGGCACACTGACTATACACCAAGCTATATCAAGAGTCTCAAATTCTTTCCCCCTCTTTTCATTTATTGAGACAGAATCTAACTTATACTGTAGTCCAGGCTGGGCTGTAACTCCTACCTCTGTCTCCCCAGGACTGAGATTACAATCTTGTACTATCAGGCCTAGTTTTAGAATTCTTTTTTTATTCCACATGCATTGGTGTTTTGCCTGCATTTATGCCTGTATGAGGGTGTCAGGTCCTCTGGAACTGGAGTTACAGACAGCTGTGAGCTGCTATATTGGTGCTGGGAATTGAACCCGGGACCTCTGAAAGAGCAGCCAGTGCTTTTAACCACTGAGCCATCTCCCCAGCCCAGCTTGAGAATTCTTAATGACCAGATTCCTGACATTAGCTTTTTCTCTACTCTGGAGAACAGCTATCAGTTATCTCAGAGAGCCAAGATTACAAACTACAACAGTAAAGAGCATTTTTTTGAGGGGTAGTCATAAATAAGATGTGTTTCTTAGAATTAGCATCTTTTTAAATTTTATTTTTATTTAATTTTTTTTTGAACTTATTTTTTTTTGGCCAGGCAGCTCTTTATTCAACCAATAAGAGTAATACAAAATACAGGAGAACACTCCCACATCATTTCCTTTTTTTCTGTTTAAACAAAAAAGAAAGGCTTTCATTTTAACATAGTAAAATTACATATAACAAAACAGTTATCAAGTAAGAATTACAGTTGAAAACTCAAATTCTTATCCAGTATTCAGTGTATATTGCACAAGATTATAATTTTTTTGTTTGTTTGTTTGCTTGTTGAGATATGTTTTCTCTGTATAGCCCTGACTGCCCTAGAAGTCACTACATAGGCCAACTGTCCTTGAACTCAGAGATTCGCCTGCCTCTGCCTCCTGAGTGCTGGGATTAAAGGTGCTTGTCACCATGCCCAGCCTAAAATAATTTGTTAAAAAACATATTTTAGGAGCTACTTTAATTATATACTACAATATTAAATTATATTTGTTGTATTAAAAAATAGAAAGCCAAAATCAGAAAATAATAGAAAAATATCAACATTTGATGTATTTCTTATTGGTTTTTATGTGACATTTCTAAGCACATACTAGTGAAGTTTCTTTTGTTTTCACTCCTGGGGATTGAACCAACATGTGCAAACTAAGCAAGTGCTCTAGCTGTGAGTCATATCCCCATCCCTCTTTTTACTTTTTATTTTGAGACAAGGTCTCACTAATTTGCCAAGGCTGACCTTCACCTTCCTTAGTATACCTCATTTGTCATCCTCCTGTTTCTGCCTCTTAAGTAGCTAAGATTAGAGGTTGGTATCACCAGCTACATTCATAGTTTTAATATGGCTATTTAAACCCCAAATTCTTAAAGAATCATTAAATCAGCTTTGCTTCATTGGGTTGGTGAGTTACGTTGGAGGAATCTAAGGTTCAGCACCACTGTCTGGTTTGTCTGAATTCTGGTAAGACAGGAATTTGTTACTCACTGTGATCTGGGAATCAGTATTATCAACATCAATTAAGCACATTTTAGAGATAAGGAATTTTATCCCCTCCCGAGACATAGCAAATCCTAAACTGCATTGTAAAAAGATTTCTTGGTGACTTATACTCACATTAAGTTTTAAATAAACGCTACCATTGGAAAAATTGACAAAGCATCTTTTCTCTAACTGAGAATTGCTGAAGGTCTGATTAGTCTACACGCCTAGAATAACATCCTCTCCTACCAGACAATCAGTGACTTCCTGGACTCTCACTGCCACAGAAGCCTTGTTGAAACAGAACTGACTGGAGATCCCCCAGTCAGCCTGCCAGAGAAGGTGACAGGTACCAAGTCAGGAGATGGAAGCTATAGATGAATCTTGGGCACACCAATATGTCCATAACATTTTGTCAATCTGAAGTCTACACTTAATTGTGTGTGTGTGTGTGTGTGTGTGTGTGTGTGTGTGTGTGGTATGTTTGCATGTGATTTCATGTTTGTGTGTGCATGCGTCACATATGGACATATGGAGGTCTGGGACCACCTTGCCCAGCTATGCTTGGCCTTTTTCTTTGTAGAAATCTCTCACTGGCTTGGAACTTGCCAAGCAGGCTAGGTTGGCTGGCCAGACGGTTAGGATTCTCCCATCTCAGGTTCCCTAGCACCAGGATTACAAGTGAGTACCAGCATGCTGTCTTATGCAAGCTTTGCTGATCAAGCTCAAGTCTACAGGCTTGCCCAGCAGGTAGGACACTTCCCCAGCCTCAGTTTAGCATTTTCTTCCTTTATTGGAGTATTCTTCTGACCATCACTGTTGACTTACCAGGAAATGGTGTTGACCTAACTGAAAAAACACTCAATAATAAAGCTCACCAATTGTGTTCTCTTACTCAGGTGTTGAACACAGTGGTCTATTGACTTGGAAAAAATTGAGATCAACTTAAAAAACAAGCAACAGAAAAATCATGAATCAAAGCAATAGTTGCCTTTATTTATTTACCTATGTGTTTGTTTGCTTGTTTATTTATGACAGAGTCTCTCTAACATATCCTTGATTATCCAAGAACTCACTCTGTAGACTAGGCTGGTCTCAAACTTACAGATATGTCCCTGCCTCTGTCTCCCAAGTACTGGGAAAAAAGGTTTTGCTTTTAAAATAGAAGTAGTCATGACTTTCTCAGCCCCATGCACTTACTGCAGTTGGAATGCAGCTACAAAGCAGGACTGCAGCAATTTTGTGCACATGTGTGCACAAAAGCCCACATGTGACAGTGTCTTCTGATTCAAAAAGGGGCTTGGTGGTGTGTCTCAAGCTTCAAAGTGTGCACAAATTCCTTGGGGGTCTAGCTGAGGTGAGAACGTGGTATTGTGGTTTTCAGGAGGTGCAGAGTGGGACCTGGGTTTGACTTTCTGTCATATTCCCAGGCTTAACTCCCATCACCCACATGGTAACTCACAACCATCTGTAACTCCAGATCCAGGGGATCTGATGTCCTTCTCTGGCTTCCTCTGGCACATACCCGCTGCATACAATGTGCGTATGTATATGTAGGCAAACACTCGGGGGTTGAGATTAAGATTGAAGGGAATACCTGACATAACTAAAACAGCAAACAAACAAAAAGGAAAACAAAGCTGTTCTCAAAGCTGTGGATTATTGGACAAAAGCCTGGGTACCTGGGGTGGGATACCTCCTTATACATTGTTGGTTAGGAAGGCCTCGAGAGAGGTCCCAAACAATGCAAGATTTTGTCTGTACTCTTAAAACTATATTGTTCAAGACATCACACACTTTGGTTGCAAGATACAGAGAAATCAAGCTATAATTGAGCTGGAGGCTTTCTTCCAGCTAGCTAGATTACATGGTCTCAAAAGGTACGATGCATGCTACTAGGGGAAAAAGGAATCCATGGTCTTACTCAGCTGTGAACCCTGTGATCTATGGTGTCAAACTGCCAGGTAAGATGTGCCCATTTGGGTAAGAGTAGCACTACTTTTGAAATACAACTATTGTTCTTCAGTTGGATTTAAGGTCCACTCCATAGGGAAGCCATACCTGATAATATAAACCTGGTCAAAAATCCATATTTGGTGGGGTCATAGGTATGTATGTGTGTGTGCGTGTGAACACAGTTGCTTTTGCTAAATTGACACAGCATCAAACTGTCTTCAAAATATTTGTGTTTATATCCTTAAACAAATGCTACTCATTAGAGAGAACTGTCTTTCCAGTGAACAGTGGTGAATGCATAGAGTCATGGACGTACAAGGTGTGAAAATAAGCGACCAATGATTGTTCAGCCTTAGACAGGACATTTGTTCTGAGGAGCAGTAAGAAGGACAAAAAGAAGGCGGCTTTTGTACATTCCCACAAGTGGGTGATTGGTCTATGAATTAAAGACTTAAGCAGTGTCCCTGTTTTAGATAATTCTGAATGAACCCATTTCCCTTTCATGCAGAGCCAGAAAATAATGAGTTTACTCTGGCTTCCTCGGTGAGGAGTGGAGAGAAGGAATCTGCCGAAATAATTAATGACCATGTAAAAGGCCCTGATGTTTGAATGTAAGTCACTGAAAAAAACAATCATTCCTATTGCAAAATAAGGTTGGTCCAGGTGAGGCTGGTCTCGCAGGAAGGAAAACCTAGCATGGAGCAACGTGCGCTTCAGAGAAGGCTATAGGGATACGCTTGGACACAGAGTTGTGTCTGGCTCAAGTCCTCCTGGTCTCATGCCCCAGCCTCTTGCTTTTATGTCTCCTACTAGTTAGCACTGTAGAGCAGAGTGGAGCCTTATAAACTGGAGCAAGTCTTCACTTAGCAGGAAGGATTTGTTAAAAGGTATTCTTGCTGGGTGTGGTGGCACACACCCATAATCCTAGCACTTGGGAGGCTGATGGAGGAGGCCTGCCCTGAGTTCAAGGTCAGCCTTTGTAACACAGTAAGGGCTCGGCCAGCCTGGGCTACCGAATAAGACCTTGCTTCCTGTATTCTTGAGTCCTGTGTCCAGAAAAGTCTGACCCAGTAGGACTCCAGTGGGGCCCAGAATACTCGTTTTAAACAAGCCCCTTGCCCGAGATGCTCCTGCTAAGCGGTGGGTAACATTGTGTGGCACCAACTGCAGAGGTTCAGATGAAGAACAGGCATCCGAGGAAGATGTCTGAGTGTCAGGTGTTCCTGGAAATTCTTTGATTTCTGTGAGTATGTATGTCCTATAAATAGAAGGATATATAAAAATTTGCTTCAACAGAGTTTATTCAGTTAAAGATAATGATTTGAAAATCTCAAGATACCCACCAGCTAAGTCAGGAAATAGAACACTTCAGTATATTAGACAACCTTTTGGGGCACCTTGGTTGGTTTTTAGTAACTGTGTTTTCTTTTCTCCTCTTGAGTGCTGGGTTATAAGAGGGCATCGTGTCTGATGTTAACAAGATCCTGGGGTTGGACGCAGATCCTCACGCTGGCAAAGAGAGTACTTTGCTGACAGCCTGACCTGTCTCTCTAGTCCCTGTAAATGTGAAATGCTTTTCTGAGGCAGGGTTTCATCCTGTAACTCATGCTGGTGAAAGGCTTACAGCAATCTTTTTGTTTTGGCCTCCTGAGTCCAGACACCTACAGGGGTGAGCCATCATACCCTGCTGAAAGGGATATTTTAATAAAAATTTATATAGTAATTACATTTTCAAAAAATTTAAGTTCATGGTAATATTTATATTCTTTTCTTTTCCCTTGTATTTTTTCCTCACATAATATATCCTGATTACAGTTCCCCCCATTCCTCCAAATTCTTCTCCACCTCCCAACCATCTTGATTCACTCCTTTTCTCTCTCATTAGAAAACAGATTTCTAGAAGATAATAATACATCCAAATAGGACAGAACAAACAAACAGAAGGAAAAGAGCTAAAGGCACAGGAAATAGATGGAGAGACCCACTCATTTACACACACAGGAATTCCATAGAAACATTAAACTGGAAGCCTTAATACATATGCAAAAGAACTGTACGGTAAATAAAGAGGGGAAAAAGTAAAATAAAAAATAAAAATAAGACAAAACTAAAAACAAAAACAAAAAGCAAAAACCCAAACCAAAAGCCCTGACATGACATTATGAGACAGGAATTCCCCAAAGATACTGCTGAGATCACTTTCTGTTAGCATCTAGTGCTGAGCATGAAACCTACCCATAAGAGTAATTTGTTTCCCCAGTGAGACTTCCTTGGATAAACTAAATTTTCATGTTCACACGTGGCTATCCATTGGAGATTGGTTAGGGGTGGGGGCAGGTGTCTACATTTCCTTTCCACTCTAGGACCAGATCTGGTGCGGACCCGAGCTGGCCCTACGCATGCTGCCGCAGTCTCTGTGAGGTCATTTGTGCAATGTGCATCCATTCTGTAGCTGTAGAGAGCCATGTGCTCTTGGTGTCCTTCACTCTCTCTTGCACTCTGTCTGGCTCCTCTTCCATGGTTCCCTGAGCTTCAAGAGGAGGGATTTGATAGAGAGTGTTCCAAGGTCTCTCACTCTCTGCATAATGTCTGGCCATGGGTCTTTGTATTTGTTCCCATCTGCTGATGGGGGAGGCATCTCTGAGGGTGGCTGCTGTGAAAGGCTCTGATCTACGAGTATAGCAGAATGTCATTAGCAGTCATTTTATTGCTAGGTTTTCTTTGTTTTTGTTTTTGCTTGTTTTGTATTTTAGAACAGTAATATTTGGTTTGCACTAGATCCCTAGGCTATCTAGTCTCTGGTTTTTGGTCTTCCAAGCAGTGTCAGGTATAGGTTACATCTTAAGACTCTGGAGTGGGTCTTAAGTCAAATCAGGTATTGGTTGGTTTCTCCCATAAACTCTGTGCCACCATTGTCTTATCATGGCTTACAAGCAGGACACCGTTGCAGATCAAAGGGTTTGTGGCTCGCTTGGCATTTATATTTCTCCTGTGGTAGTGTGCAAGTACATTCTTGAATCAAAGATGCTGTCACATGGGGTGAAGGTTCTATGTAGGCACCAGCTCATCATCTCTAGTCCAACGAGTTATGTTCAACAATGGGGACTTGCTGTCAGCAACCTATAGTCCTGGCAACAACCTGGGTTGTTTAGGAGTTCTCATGGGGCCCTTTTGACCAACAACTCAATTAGATACAACCCAATTCTGCTACTGGAAGCTTTATTTGTTAACAAGAGATGGCCAGGCGTTACCCAGATGCAGAGGAAGCAAGATGAGAATGCCTCACTGATAAGGAACAAGAACTGGGCATTCTGCTTCTGAAAACAAAGGACCCTCCTAGTCTACCAGAACCTTAATAAGCCTGTGTGATGTTTATACATCATTCAGAACCACAGAGACACAGCCTATGCTTTTGTTTTTTTCTAATAATCCTTAGTACTTACTCCTACTGCTTCATGGGCTCCCACTTCCTAAAGTATTGGCACAGTTATTAGAAAAGAGAGCACTGGGCAGGCAGCGACCTCCACAGGAGCAACCACTGAGGGAGCAGGCCCGAGCCAGAGACCTCTGCAGTACCAAGCACAATTCAGGGACCTCTGAGGGAGCAGGCAAGCCAGGGACATTTGTAAGAACAGGCCTGAGCCAGCTACCTCAGCTGGAGCAGGCTTCACAGGATCAGGCTTGAGCCAGTGACCTCCACCGGAGCATGCCTGAGGCAACAACCTCCACAGGAGCAAGTACAGGGAGCTACCACTGAAGAAGCAGACCAGAGCCAGAGTCCATTGCAGGACCAGGCGTGAGGGTGTGAATCAGCAACCTCTGAGGTAGCAGGTCTGAGCCAGAGACATCTGCTGAAGCAGGCCCTAGCCAGCAACCTCCGTGGGAGCAGGCCCAAATGACCCCTGATATTACAGGTGACCCCCCGGGAGTGCTGAGCGACCTCCAGGAACATGGAGTGACCTATGGGATGACTGGGATCATGGCCCTGACTGCAACACAAGGAGCAACCATCTGAACCTTGGATTCACTGGCACCTGGAAGGTTGATCACTAGAGACACTGACAGCACCAACTACATCAATCAGAGGAAAAGATGGACAGACAAGGTAAGAACACACTCAACACCACAAAGAGCGGCATGACACCAATAAAACTAATGGCTCCACAACAAGACTTGAACAACCAAATATAGATGAAGCAAAAGAAAATGACCTAAAAAAATAACTTTAGGAGAATGTTTGAGGCCCTTAAAGAGGAAATGAAAAAAATCCCTCAAAGAAATAGAGGAAAAGACCAACAAAATATGAAAGAAATCCCTTAAAGGAAACCAAGAAAAAGCAATCAAACAGATGAAAGAAACTATTCAAGACTTGAAAACCAAAATAGAGAAAATAAAGAAAACACAAACTGAGGGAATTATAGAAACAGAAACTATGAGAAAATGATCGAGAAGCACAAATGCAAGCATAAACAGCAGAATACAACAGATGTAAGACAAAATCTCAAGCGCTGAAGATACAATAGAGGAAACAGACTTATTGGTCAAAGAAAACATTAAATCTAACAAAAGCTTAACACACAAAAAAGTGGGAAATACATTTGAACACATTAGCCCAGGAGGTCTATATTTCCTAAATATAATACCAGTAGCACAGATACTGAGAGAAATAGTTAATGAATGGGACCTCCTGAAACTGAGAAGCTTCTGAAAAGCAAAGGACACAGTCAGCAAGACAAAACAGCAGCCTACAGAATGGGAAAAGATCTTAAGCAACTCCACATCAGACAGAGGGCTGATCTCCAAAATACACAAAGAATTCAAGAAATTGGACATCAAAAGAACAAATAATCCAGTTTTTAAAAAAAAATGGGTTAAGACATGGATCTAATCCACATGGGAAGTAGAAAAATTGTATGAAACGTGAGGTGTATTATCTTATTTATATAACGATCTCTGTTCCCTATGTTATAAATGAGAATATAATATAAAGAAGTCAGGTTGACTTTCCTACAGATATGCAACAAATGAGAGCCAAGGCAGGGTGACAATCTAGGCTACTTGTGTCCCAGTTCTGTGTCTGGAAATCAGGGACTTATAAAAACTGCAATATTAATCATTTCGACTCCAGATTATTTTCTTAGCACCTGGACTCAGCTAGTCATTGGCTGTTATCAGTCTGCTTATTCTGTATTGTTCTACAGTCACTGCGTAACCATATCTTGTTCCCTTGAAGGCCTGTGAGCAAGACTCATCTGCTTTCTTAAAATGACTCTATACATGAATGCTTATCATTCTCTCATTTTAAAATAAAATAGGATAATCATAATTCTATTATCATCATAATTCCATATGTTATATGTTTTATTTCTATATTCTTTTGTCTTAATTTTTACATTCGTGTTGCACTTAAAGTTATAAATTCCTTTTGACAAGGTCCAGTGATTTGGTTTTCTTTTTGGAAACAATATAGCTTTAGAATAAAGGAGTGAAAAATAGAGGAGGGGCCATGCAGCAGTGGTGCATGCCTTTAATCTCAGAACTCGGGAGGTAGCGACAGAGGCGGGTGATCTCTGTGAATTCGAGGCCAGCCGGTCTACAGAGTGAGTTCCAGGAGAAGCTCCAAAGCTACACAGAGAAACCCTGTCTCAAGGGAAAAAGAAGAAAAGAAAAAGAAAGAGAAAAAAACAGAGGAGGGTAGGGAAGTGGGGGCAGAGGACAAGCTTATTCTAGGTTGATAGGATTATGGGTAAGTTTTTTTCTTCTAAACTTTTCACAAACTACTGATTGAAAAAGTATTTTTTAATTATTGAATCTTTCTTGTCTTGGACGGCATCTGTTGATCTATAGAAAACACCTCATCAACTGGTCAGTATCTAGGGGCAACAGCAATCATACATATAAGGAATAAGCAGCATGTGGACGCTAAAAAGACAGGCATTTTAGCCAAGAGTGGTTTGGTGCTGGTGTCATTTTGAGGCAGAATCCATTGCTGTCTGCTGCCTGGTCGTCTTGTTATTGTGCCTTGTGATGTCATCATCTCACGACTGATGATACAATGATGTATTATTTGAGTTGTATTCATGACCCAATGCTGCAGAGAGCAGTTGGTTGAGAAAATGCTGGAATTCCCTCTGACACATGAGTCAAACAGGAAACCACTCTGTCTTCAAGTTCCACTGAGGAAGTGCTGGAAGCACCATGGGAGATCCCCAGAAGTCCCTGACAGAGCAGCGCTGAGCCAGGATCAGCCTGGCTGCTGTTGCTACAGAGCAGAATGACAAATGACAGACACAGAGGAAATGGGGAGCAGGTGGCTTTGAGAGGAAGCCCTGAATATAGCTGTGAAATGTTCTACAGTGCCTCTGGAAAGTAGAATGTAGATGAAACATAGCGAGCTCCTTTCTTGACTCCTATGGAAATATAGATTTGGAGCAGAATCATAGCAGATTGAGCCATGCATCCTTAGAAGATAACCGTGGCATGTTCGGAGAACTGGCTGATTGGGCTGTGTCACTCTTCTGACCTGTGCAAGTTGTGTGATTTATAGTGCTCACTCAACCTCTATGAGTCTCAGCCTCCTCATTTAGGAAATAATTGTCCTAACCCCGAGATGCTATAAAGGTTAAATGAGGCATTGTTTTATGAAGTGCTATATGTAGAAGTCATGTGCAAGGCATATATCAGATCTGAAAAAAAATGATAGCTATTATTAATTGTGTGTCTGTGTATATGCATTTTCTGTGTATTAAATTACATGGTCTTGTTTGGGATAACCTAGGATATCTCTTGACAAGGAAAGATAGGAAGCAGTTTGGTTTTAGACTTATTAAATGTAATTAAGGTATGTGAAATATTTTATATAACAGGACCCCAGTAATCACTCCAAATAATAGTGTACCATGACAAAGTTATCCTGTGTTCTAGGTTTTTGGTTTTTTAAACTCACTGGGAAATCATTTAAGTAAAATAAAATAATAAATTATCCATTCATCAAAGAAAGACTTCACCCAGTAGAGTTAAACAAGAAACACAGCATTGAAGATTGCTGCAGTAAGTGGACAGCAGTTAACACAGGAACCCACAACTGGTCAAAGTGCAGAGAGTCAGTGTGTGTGGAGTGTTCAGCCATAAATGAGACATCCTTACCACACCCCTCCCCCCACAGGCCAGGGACCATCAAAGAGGAGGGGAAAGAAGGATTGTAAAAGACATGGGTCTTTACTGCAGGGACAAGGGTCTCCTGGGTGTGGCAGGACCACGGCACTTGTGAACTTCTGGCAGCTGCTGTTGTCCGCACCAGATCAAGCCAGTCGACCTTCCAGCATAGAACAGAGAGGGGCTCACTAGCCCCACCCCTAGCTGAGGAGCTGTTGGCAGTTGACAGCTTCCGGAGGAGGGACAGACAGTCAGGGTTTTTTAAGGGTGTGAACATTAAAGGACAAGGGTAGGTCAACCATGAAATGACCTCACACCCAGGAGCATATGGGAGCAGCGTAAACTGAACTTAATGGATCATAGAAAAAGAAAGGGGAAAAAAGGAAAGAAGAAAAAAGGAAGAAAGGGAGAAAAGAAATAAAAAAAGAAAAAAAAAGAGGACACAAGGTTGAAATAGGGAAAGTCATGAAGTCTGGAGGGAGTGGCTTTGGAAGAGGACTGGACTGAATATAATCAAAATACTTTGAGTGCATTGTTGAAATTCTTAATGAAAATCAATAAGAATGGTATGGGGGGGGGACAACTTCAGTTGGAGTCAAGTCTAGTGTGATAAAGGAGACCAAATGCCATTCCCTCTAGCCAAAAAGCAAGTGTGTGTGTGTTTAAAAATATTATTTCTTTCATTTTTAAGATCATAATATAATTCCATAAGTTTCTCTTCCGTTTCCTCCATCTAAACTCTCCCATATATCCCTCCTTGCTATTCTTCAAATTCATGACCTCCTTCTTCATTGTTGTTACTTGTATTTGTGTACATGCACATATATACTCCTAAATACAACCCGCTGCATCTATATAATGTTACCTGTAGTTGTGAAAGTTTATGAGTGTGGCTTCTGGATGTTCCTAGGAGACACAATCTTACACCCAACTCCCTGGTGCTCTTGCTCTTACAAACTAACTATTTGCCCCTTCTCCTGCAATGTTCCCTGAACATTGATGTGGGAATTGTTTTGTAGATGTGGGAATTGTTTTGTTGATGTATCCATTGGGACTGGCCTCCTCAACTCTGCATTTTGATTGGTTGTAGTTTTCAGTAATGGCCTCCATCTGTTGCAAAGGAAAGTTTCCTTGATGAGGGGCAAGGGCTATACTTAACTGTGTATATAAGGACAATATTCAGGAAGATGTTAGGGACTTTGCTCATTTACTAAAAGCAATATGGAGCATTACATGACTTTGCACGTCATTCTTTTGCAGGGGCCATGTTAATCTTAGCTGGGTTGTTCCAACTTTAGCGTACATGCTGTCGAAACAAAGTAAGGGAGTTTTGAAACACAAAGTGGAGCTTAAAAGAAGGACACTGGAGAGAGGTTTGTCAAAGTAAAATGGTCATCTGCTTGCCAATTGGCACTCTCTGAAGATGGTCCTCACACGGGTACCAAGAGGCAGAGGCCCCATCTTTTTTCTTGATGATCACATTTCAAATGGAAGTCCCTCAGGCCCTGAAGAAAGACAGTTCTGACTTATAAAACTGGTGTAAGGCCAGGAGAAGATTTGTGTCGTAAGGAGAAATTTTCTGAAGTACTCTAAGAAGGGAGATCAGGCGCCAATGGTCAAAAAGAAGCCTAAATTGTAGATAAGCTAAGAGGACTCCAATACGGCTGTGGAGTCATATCCTAATTGGCAAATACACAGTCAGCTCCACTACCATAACAAAATATCTGAGCCAATCAGCTTCAAAGGAGAAAGGTTTGTTTTGACTCACCATTTCCAATCCATGGTGTTTAACCCTGCTGGTTTGGGTCTGCAGTGGCGCAGTATATGAGGGAGGACTCACAGTATGTGAAGGAGGACTCGCATGACACAGGAAGCCTGTTGACCTAATGGTGGTCAGGAAAAGGCAGAAAAGGTCTCGGTCCCAGTGTTTCCCTGAAGGGCATGTGCTAGTTAGTGTTAATTATCATCTTGACAGAGTCGAGAGTCACCTGGGAGTCAAACCCCTGGGTGTGCCTATGGGGGTTGTCTTATTTTCTTGATGACCTTAGTTGATTTAGACCCATCATAATTGCAGCTGGGACCATTTCCCGGCAGGTGGTCCTAAGCCTAGAGCGAGCTGGGCTTCAGCAAGCCTGTGTTCAGCGCTCTCTGCTCCTGCTTGTGGATAAGAGTGGCCAGCCTTAGTAATTCCCACCTGACTTCCGTTCCCTGATGCTGTGATGTGAGCTGAAACAAACCCTTTCTCCCTTAAGGTGCTTCAGGCAGGGTGTTTCCTCACAAAGAAGCTAGCACACAGCCCAGGTGACCTCACTTCCTCCTCTTGAAGGCCCCGCCCCTCCCAGTCACACCACAGGCTGGAGATCACACATTTAACACACATGTGGGCCCTTGGAGAACATTTAGGCTTCAACCTACAGGTCTGTACTAATGGATCAGTGAAGAGGGCACCCGTCTATGGTAAAATGTCTTCTGCTCCACCAGGCTCCACTGTCCAAAACAAGCCCACCCCTATGTTCCATGACACCATTAGTTTGGGTATTCACTTTAAAACCTAATTTTAAAATTATAAAAGTTGTAAACTTTATATATATATATATATATGTATATATGTGTGTGTGTGTGTGTGTGTGTGTGTGTGTGTGTGTGTGTGTGTGTTAAACCAAAGCAAGACGATAGAGATAAGTGTTTCCTTCCGCTTCTTTGCCTCAGCTGAATTCTAGAAAGAAAATGCAGGGTTGAGAGAAGAGCTCTGCTGTTGTGTCTCTCAAAGATCATCTTAAGTGGTTTGGTTTTGTTTGTTCAGAACTCTTTCGGGAGGAGGAGTTTCTCCTTCTCCAGACACCACCTCAGTTGCTTTTGCATTTCCGCTCTCCCATACATAATGCATTTATTTACTTAAGGCACAGTTAAATAAATTAAAATAGGGAAGCAACACAACAGCGTAGGTAAGTGATGCATACATGCTAACTACTCCTTTACAGGGTGGCAGTGGCGATGGCACAACCCTGAGTGTAGGAAACTTTGGCAAGGGCAAAGTACAAGAAGACCCGAGCTATAACCACCACATCAACTGCTACAGAAGAGCCCTGCACATTGCTGTGCAGGAAGATGTGATCCCAGCACTCGGGAGGCAGAGGCAGGAGGATCTCTGTGAGTTTGAGGCCAACCTGGTCTACAAGGTCTAGTTCCAGGACAGACTCCAAAGCTACAGCAAAAACACTGTCTCGAACAAAAAAAAAAAATCTAGAGACAGACTTCCCCAAGAATGCTGGTCCCTCCCTCTACTCTATCAAGCCCACCATAAACACATGTAAGATCTGAGCATGGAAAATTCCCGGCTCCACAAATCCTCTTTAGATGTTTCTTGTAGGGAACATAAGAGAAAGTCCTGTGGCACTTGAAGGATGATCTCTCTTAGCTCTCGTCAGCATCCTTGAAAGGGGCAAGCTTTAATTCACAGTATTCAGACACAGCAGCTGCAACTGTCCTCCCCAGGAAAAGCCGACATGTAAAATCCACTGGACAGTTGTTCACAGCAGTAGGCTTCCGTTTAGTTGACCCCAAAGGCTCATGGGTGGGGGCTTCTAAACGGGAAGAGCGCCTTAAAGATTGTTTTTATGCCTGACCTAAATCTTTCACTTCCTCTCACAAGAGAGAAGCAGATGTTCAGTGCAGGGTAGGGGAGGGAAGGGGGGAAATGAAGGAAATGAAATGCACTGTGGTCCAAGTTATTCTTTAAAACATCAGCCGGACGCTCAGTCTCTCTCATCTTAGTGTTTAGAATTTCAGCACAGAACATTTTCTGCCTCACCTGTAAATGAACTCCTTGTGCCCTTTATACTCTGCTTGTACTGTCGAGGCCCAAATAAAATAAAAATAAAAGCGTGATCAGAATTAGAGAAGCCATCTTCCCAACAAATGATGTTGGCTCTATTAGACATGTTCAAGGAATACACCATTTGCAAAGTTAACTCAAAATGAATCAGAGCTTTCACCTACATATAAGAAGAAAAAAAACTATAAAAAATTTTTTTAAAACAATCTTTATGCTCTTTGGTTAAGCTAGAATTTTCAGTTAAAACACAGTTCATAAACAAAAAGACTGATGAGTTGGACTGCATCAAAATGTTAGTTTTACATTTTAAATGATGCTGTCAAAAAGTAAAAAAAAAAAGAAAGAAAAGAAAAAGGAGAAAATCTTGCAAATTGTGCATCTGCTAAAAGGATTACGTTTGGATTATACAGGGAACTCCCACAGCAAAGGTAAAGAAGAACTCGATTTCTGTAACATGAAGAAGATTTGAAAAAAAAAAACACTAACAAAGCTAAGTGAAGAGCCAGCAAATACATTAAAAGATGCTTAACGACACAGGGAACTACAGAAATTCAAATCTCACTGAAGGAATTCACTCCCAAAGACAGACAATGGCAAGTTTTAGCAAGGACATAAAGACCTTGCTAAAATGTTGATGGAAATGCAAAATAGTACAGCTCCTTGGGAAAACCAGGGTGGATTTGTTTTTAATTATACACAAATTAACGTAAGATTCAATAATTCTAGTCCTATCTACTCAATAGAAAAAATAGGGAACTGGGGATGTCACCTAGTTAGGAGAGTATGTGCCTCTCATGCTCCAGGCCCTGGGTTCAGTCCCAATAACCAGGTAAATCAAGTGAACTGGCACATTCTTAAAATCCCTGAACTGTAGAGATGGAAGCAAGACCATCAGACTTCCAAGGTTATTCTCAGGGTTTAGGGATTTAGCTCAGGGGTAGAACACTCACACTCAGTTTGGTCCTCGGCTCCGAGGAAGAAGAAAACACACAAAGAATACCCAAGGCAACTCTGTCATCCTCAGCTACTTCCTCAGCCACAGCAAGTTCAAAGCCAGCCCAGGATGCATGACCCTGTATCAAAAAACAGAAAGAGTGCAAAGGAAATGGCCCAGTGGTTAAAACCAGAACCACATAAAATGTCAGCTGTGTGTGGTGACCTGCCTACATTTCGGTCTCAGAAGGCAGAGACAAGGGGCCGTCAGAGCAGGCTGCAAGCTGGCTACAGCCAGTCCGTGGTGGAGCAAGCTCTTAAGTCCAGCACTCAGGAGGCAGAGGCAGGTGGATTTCTGAGTTCAAGGCCAGCCTGGTCTACAGAACAAGTTCCAAGACAGCTCAAGGCTATACAGAGAAACCCTGTCTCGAGAAACCAAAAATAAAAATAAACAAGCAAGCTTGCTACAAAAATAGCTACACAGACCAGCTCTGGGCTAGACTGGGAGGCCCTGCCTCAATGAATGTCAAAGAATGGTGGAGGATGATTACTGACATCAATATCAGGCCTCCACACAGGTGTAAGTCCACCCACATACACACATGCACCAAGACACGTGAAAATAGAGGAGTGCACACATGATTGTACACCACAGCCACTCAAAACTGGAAAAAGTAATGAGAGAAAAAGAAATGGAGAGGTAGGATATATATCAACAGAAAGATTGAATTCATGGAAACATTGCTGAAATGTCCGACACCTGAATCCTCCAGCTGCCCATGAAAGATGAACTACAAACTAGTTAGTTATCCATGTATTAGACTATTAAATGTCTTGTCTGACATAGGGCTCAATGAAATAAGTCAATCAAAAAAGGCTCCATACTGGATAAAACATCCCAAATCGGCAGATCTAGAGACAGAGAATAGACTGGGGATGACTGAGACTAAAAGAAGGATTCTTTGGGGCACGGAGAAAAATATTTTGAGAGAGAACTGTGATGATGGCAACGGAACTCTGGATTTCCTAAAAGTCCTTGAGCTGGACAGCATATATGGCTGGGTTTGTGGTATGTACATCACACTTCAATACCCTGAGACCCTAAAACATAATAAACTTACATGTTCAGCAGAGCTGTGCAGCTCTCGTTGAATGCCACACTGTCCAGATATCACACTCCTGATAGAAACCAGCCATCCATCCAGGACCACATCTGTACCAACGAGAACAGCAGGTACCTTCCTGTAGGTCCAGAGTCACAGCATCTAACCAGGCCTGAAAACACAGGCCTGTGATCTCAACCACTTGGCAGGATGAATGAGGAAATAAGATGAGACAGGAGAACGGCACGGTCAAAGCCTGCCTGGCTCAAAATAAATGGTTAAAGGCGGGGAAGGGGCTGAGATATAGTTCAGCTCACTGGCTGCAGTCCCTAGTACTGAAAAGGAAAGGGTGGGTAGGAGAAGGAATGAAGGGAAGAGGGAGGGAGGGGAGGAAGGAACTGAGGACCTGACTTAGCTAAAACTGGAGCACATTTCATCTGTTAAAATTAAGGAAATACCTTAATACACTGGCATTTAAAGTCGGGATCGCCCCCTAAGGAGCCCACTATTTCACAGCACCCCCCCCCGCGCACGCGCCGCAAACAAACAAACAAACAAACAAAAAGACCTGGCAATGCTGCTAAAAATCTATGCTGCAAAACTTGTATTCTTTCTCTTGACAACAGCAAAAGCTGATGCAAAATGAGTAAAGGACTCGCATAAGCATTGCTCTAAGGAAAACACACTGATGGCCTGTAAGCATGTGAGGAAAAGTGTGCAGCATGACAAAATATTAAGTAAATGCAAATCATAGCCACAGTGAGATTCTGCTCTATGCCTACAAGGATGTCTATAATAATAATTTTAAAAAAGAGAGAGAGAGAGAGAAAGTAACAAGTGTTGGCATGGACGTAGAGAAATTAGAATTTCTTATGCATTGCAAAAAGGATAAGGAACAATGCATCTGGAGTCAGAGTCCTGCAGTTCCTTAAAATTCTATGCAACAGATAACCCTGCAACCGTATTTATAGGCACATAACTCATAACAGACAGGAGGTGGGAAGTGCCCACTTGTGTCCTGTAGCAGCACACGGGATAAACAAAGCGTGGCATGCATGTTCTCGCAGGCTAGTGTTACTTGGCATTTTACAAGAAGGGAATTCTAACTCGTGCTACAATGTGGAAAGACATTAAGGACATTGTAGCCAGTGAAATAAGTTAATCAAAAGAAGGCAAATATTGTCTAATTCCACCTCTGAGAGGTGCCTGGAGTCGTCAAATTAATTAATACACACAAAGCGTAGAAGGGTAGTTTCCAGAATCTAGGAGTCAGGCAAGGAGAGCTATTTAAGCTTGGAACTTTGAATTCCACAATGATCTGGAGGTTACTACACAAAAAAAGTGAGACTTCTTAACACAAATAAATTGTGCATTTTAAAATGGGTAGGTAAGAAATTTTGCATGTATCTTACCATAAATAATTTTTTTTAATTTTTAAAAATTTGCAATATGCCATAATTCTACATTTTATATTATTATAAATTTTTTCATAAGAAAAATCATCCTGGGGTTGGAGAGCTTGCTTAGTGATTAAGAGTACTCACTGGCTGCTCTTCCACTAGACCCGGGTTCAATTCCCAGCATCTACATGGTAGCCCACAACCATCTATAATTCCAATTACAGGGGATAGGGTATTCTTTTCTGGCCTTCATGAGTATAAGACATATACATGGTGTACAGATTCAAATGCAGGCAAAACATCCACACACATAAAAATAAATAAATAATTTTAAAAGGAAAAAAATCAACTTATCAGTAGCAGTAATCTAAGCTACTCTGGAAGCTGAGACAGGAGAATGGCAAGTTCAAGAGCTACCTGAGCTAAAATGAAAGTTCACAGCCATTCTGGACAAACTAACCAGACCCTATCTCAAAATAAAAGGTTAAAAGGGTGCAGAGGAAGGAGTGGACTGGGGATGAAACTCCTGGTAGAATGTGAGCTCAGGACTGCCTGATTCTAACAGGATGTTGAACCAAGTAAGCCAGTACTGTGGCTGACTTTAAAAGCTGATATATTTTTGAACTTATCTCTCAGGGCCTTCACCAAAATTTCCCAGGCTTGAGCTTTGAAAAATAAATATGAAACAGTAATATTAATATGTCAGCTCACTAACCCTGAAACCCAGCCCTTCATAATCTCACTGGGACCTCATTTTGGTGAAGACAGTAAATGCTTCAGCATTTATTATTTTCCAACACCCCCAATCAAACAGCCAGCCTCATGGAAGGAAAGGACCCACTGGCTAAGTAGTAGTGTTGACTGACTATCATATTTTCAGTGTTTGGTAACATAAAATTTTAAAAAACAATACTTAGGCCGGGCGGTGGTGGCACACGCCTTTAATCCCAGCACTCGGGAGGCAAAGGCAAGCGGATCTTTGTGAGTTCGAGACCAGCCTGGTCTACAAGAGCTAGTTCCAGGACAGGCTCCAAAGCCACAGAGAAACCCTGTCTCGAAAAACCAAAAAAAAAAAAAAAAAAATACAGTCGGTGATGGCCATGTTCTGACAGAAGGGGAAGCAAACTGGTCTAGTCCTTACTCGTGTTTGGTTTTCCTTCTTGCCTCAGCTAACTGAAGTGCGGTTGCACCGATCTCCCCACTGCCATCATAATCATTCTGTCACCAGTAGAGAGTTTGAGAACGTGACTGCATTGCTCTGCTCTGCAGTACAGACCCTGTCTTCCAGGGCCCTTGACACAGTCGCCCTTCTCTGCCTGTTCTGAATTGGGTTTTCCCCCTTCCTCACACTGAGCCCTCCTTAGACTTGGAAGCCCACTCTCAGTCCCTCTCACTGCAGATGGGGAGAGGGTGCACATCACCCCTTTATCTCTAGACTCAAGATGCAGCGCCATGATGTTTGTTAAATGCCACGACCAATGCACGATACGCTGGTCGGTGGACTCGGGAACATCAACCTAGCTTCGCGTTAAACTCACTGGGGAGTTTTCAACTCATTGGAAATAGTTCTGATTTTGCAGTCATGGATGAAATTCAGAGGTCAGTATTTCCTAAAAGTTTCCCTCCTAGGTTTAAGGGCTCATGACAAACTTGTTGCTTCCTGTCGGAACTCTAAAGACAGGGAAGTTGAAAAAGGTGTTATCGTTCTCCGACTTGACCCTGGAGTTAGATGTTTTAAGTAGAACTTTGGGATTCTGAGATGGCAACTTTAAAAGTCTCCTTAAAAGAATGCGTTAGGAAAAAAATGTTTAAAATGGGCTTATTCACATAAAGAACTATAGGGCCAAGAGACTCTTCAGACCCTCTTTCAGCCAGGAGCCCAAACACGAACCAAGTCATAAGTTGTGTTGAAAGAATAAATGGAAAAAAAAAAAGAATAAATGGCCCTAATGGCTGTAAGGTTGAGCTTGTTCTTCCTCTCCCTTCTAAGTTTGTCTGAGTTCTTGGGAGTGCCTCTGCCCCACCCTCTTCCAGCTTCTAAGAACCTCCAGGTCCTTGCCCAGACTCGCTGGCCTTCCTTTCCCAGTCCATTACAAACCTGCCTCACTAGACAGTTCTGCCGCTTACTGTTGGCGGGGTGGTGTCTCTCGAGGGGATAGCGTGACCGGAGGGACATACTCACACAGACAGTTTTATTTGTTTCGTGCACTTAATTATTTAACTGTGGTTGTGGTTTTGGGGGGTGGGGTTGAGGGTAAAGAGGTGGGAAGGGGTTGGTTAAGAGAAGGCTACAGGAGGACAAGCAGAATGACTAGAAAAGGCTGTGAGACTCAACCACACAAAAATGACTCTGTTCCACATCCCCCTCTTCCTCCTGCTTCACTACACAACCACCCAACACCCATGCTAGAGGAAGAGGAAGGGAGGTCAGAGAGAGAAGCGATGTTCAAAACTGCACCTTGAGTCATGATTAATCCGAGTTGTTTTAAGATAATTTGAACAAATCCCTTAGTAGAAAGGAAATTAAGTCCTAAAGATTCCACAGAGGTTGTGGGAAAGTCTAGGAATCTTGTGGCTGGGAGACAGGAAGTCTGGATTGCATCTCCATTGCGTCCTCTCAGCAACACTGTTGGGAGGAGTATGCCTTCAAAAGTGAATTAGTCGAAACCCAACTGTTGATGTGACGCTCAGAGTGACAGTGACACACACTGATATGGAAAATGGCTTTAGAACCAAACACACTGGGTAAAGCACTTGTCATGTAAACAGGAGGGCTTGAGTTCGGATCCCCAGAACTCACATAAAGCTGAACACAATGATGCTCCTAGTAAGACGGGAGTTGGAGGCAAGAGCATCCCCAGTAGCTCATGGACCAGCTGGCTTGGGGTACAAAGTACTGAATAGACTCTGCCTCAGACAAGGTGGAAGGCAAGGACTGACCCCTAAGATTGTCCTGTGACCTCCATGTGTGCACCATGGAAGCATATAATCACACTCACACGCTCACACACATACACACATACATAATGACTTAAAAAATAATAAAAAAGATGGGTTCTATGTATTTTATATTCTGGACAAATGGACGCAAAGGAAGGACGGAACAGGGAAAAGTGGGAACAGAGGAAGAGCAGCCCACCTGCCAAGGAAAGAAAGTCAAAGAGTGGTTACTACAAAACATGGTTTTGTACTGGACGACGATGGCTATGGTTGTGGTTTCTGCACCAGTGTTTGTCTCCCCTGCTTACTGAAAGTCAAGGTTGTTTCATGTAAGAAAGTGGAGTTATGGGTAGAGAGCAAGCACCAGGAAAAGGAGTTTAGATTGCCAATGGGTCACATTCGCAAGCGGGGTAAGGTTACAGGGGACGATGAAGTCAGAGATATTGGGTGCAGGGACTTGGCGATTGCAACAACACAGATTTTTAAAATTGTTGTTCGATCCCCGGTGATCAGTGCAACTGCATCTAACTCCCACTTCCTCTTTCTGCATAGCCTTTAAATAAGTTTATTGACACGTATTTGGAATGATCAAGTTCACAGCACAGGTATAGGTTTCCTGAAAAAGAAAATGTGAGAGTTTTATTAGGAAGAAGACCAAAGAAGAGGAAAGAAAACAGAAAACTCAGGAAGTCCCAAAACTGCTGGAAATCTTTCTTCTTCCCTAATAATGCAATGGGGTCCTCTTCCTCTGTAGAGAGCCCAGCTGCTCCAGG
>JAQHUG010000245.1:872943-903821 GCA_028555095.1 Dicrostonyx torquatus | reverse complement strand
GGAGGAGGCTATAAGACAGACCAACACAAAATTGTGAGGAAATGGAAAAAGTAAAATGTACTTATTAAAAATTTGTTTGCACAAAACACAGTAATTTTCAGTAACATATTCCAGAGGAGTTTCCTTTTGAGACTGTTTGCCATGGATGCAAACATTGTTAGAACCTATTCTTTTTAGGGCAACATCAAAGAAGATCTGTGTGCTTGTGTGCACTGTTGCCAGAGTGCAGGCAGGATAAGCAGGCTGCTTGCGCGAAAGAGAATGACCTCAGATTGTTGTCCTTTAGCAACGTTGGCCTACTCTTCCAAACTCTCCCCCAACCTCTCTCTCTCTCTCTCTCTCTCTCTCTCTCTCTCTCTCTCTCGTGTGTGTGTGTGTGTGTATACTTTCCTTCTTTAAGTCTAGTCTTGATGATCCCACTTTAGAAGAATGCAGTCATCAAGGAGAATAATTTTAAATTATCATAAAATGTTATTTGGTCCAAGAAAGAGTGTATAATTTATGTGTCTATTTTATACCGAGAATTTTACAACACCTAAATTATTGTTCAGTCTATGTAAGTTATAGGTGGTACTATCATACAAGTGGAAATACAGGGGCTTGACAGGTGGAATGACATGACAAAAGTCATACAAACATGCAAAGCTCACTCTGACTTTCTGGCCAAAGGCATTTGCCAGCAAGAGAAATTGCATCAGGACTTTATGTTCCACCCAAATGAATCCTTGTCCAGAATTTGAATTAAACTTTCTGGGTTTGGGAACAGTAGGTGCTGGAGCACTCCACCCCAGAGTGGCACGGGCAGCTCATTGATCCTTGCCAGCCCCTGTGAACGTCAGTGACATCAAGGAAAAACAGTCTTGGCTAATTTTGTTTTGTCATAAGGAAGCCAAACAACTGCCTGACTTACAGGGATGAAAGTAATTCCACAGAGTTGACCCCAATATGTCTAAGGTCCCTTCCCTCCTCTAGTCCATATTCAGGTTGTGAGCACCACTGTCTAGTTTTCTAACTTGGAAGGTTTGTCTAATTATGATAAAAGTGTCAGCCAGCTTTCCCTTGCTGTGACAAATCAGCTGAGAAAACTAAACTGAAAGAAGATAGACGCATCTGGGCTCATACTTGAGTCCAAGTTTGTTTGGTGTGTTTGACATTGGGCCCTTGGCAAGGATGAACATCAAAGCCAGAAGTTGCAGTGAAACAAAGTTGCTCAACTCAATGATCAGAAGAGGTGGTGGGGATAGACTAGGAAAGAAAGACCCCCTCATATACCCCTCAGGGACACATCACAGAAACCCACCTCCTCCAACTAGGCACTACCTCCCAAAGCAGCGGTTCTCAGCCTTCCTGATGTTGCCAGGTTCTCATGCTATGGTAAGCCCAACCATAAAATAATTTTTGCTGCTACTTCATAACTGTAATTTTGCTACTGTTGTGAACTGTAACATAAATATCTGATGTGCAGGGTATCTGATATGTGACCCCTGTGAAAGGGTCGTTTGGTCCCCAAAAGAGTGGCAACCCACAGGTTGAGAATTGCCGTCCTAAAGGTTGAAGCACCTCCCCAAAGCCAACAATTCATTGACCAAGCCTTTTTCCAACACTTAAACCTTCAGGAGACGTTTAAGATCCAAATTCCAACAGTGAGAATGTACAACTTCCAGTTCCCTCAGACCTAGAACTAGCACTGTATAGACAAAAAATGACTTGTTACAGTAGCTTTTCTTCAAGAAGACACCAAAAGAAAGAAAGAAAGAAAGAAAGAAAGAAAGAAAGAAAGAAAGAAAGAAAGAAAGAAAGAAAGAAAGAAAGAAAGAAGCCTGTCCTTGGGTACACATAGTATTTATGTCACTGAGACATGTGGAAGTGTTGCTGGAGTCTGCTGTGATGTTTTGATGTGCCCTCTCACCTAAAATTCAAGATCAAAGTAACATTTGAGAAACCGTTGATTTAAGGCTGTCTCGGAAAATGTCTTGTGTCTCAGGAATTTACATAACTTAGAGTTCTATGAAACTCATGTAGAATTCCCTGCTGCCCCTCCACTAATCACCTCTAATTCCAGGTTCTAATAGCAGAAAAAAAAGTCCACAGTGAGACCAAGCCTATATTCTGGAAACCTGTACCAAACCTGGAGGCCTGAGCCAGCTTTTCGAGTCACAGCTGAAAGCAGGTTAAGAGCCAGCACATGTCTTGCATCCTGCAGCAGCTGTGTGTCCTGCAACCTTCCTCCCCATTCCCACTTGCCCGACCAGGTCTAATATTCCCAAATTCCAAGTTAACACCGTCCTCCTAACAGCTATACAGCAGGAGAGTCTAGGAATGCAAATTCAGCTGATTCTGCAATGCTATAAAACAGAAACATCAGTAGTGAACTGGAAAAATTGATTTAAGTATACCACTGACCAAGACTACAGCTCTTCACTTTCAGCTGGGTGTGGTGATCTGTGTCTGTCATCCCTCAGCTCCAGAAGCAGAAGTCGCAAGATGTAACATGAGGGCTGGCTTGTTAGGTTTCTGTCCTGCCCAGTACCCTACAGCCAGCCCCAAAGAAAATCACACAGAGGTCTCCATAAGATTATACACTGATTGGCCCATTAGCTCAGGCTTCTTGTTAACTGTTATAGCTTATATTAACCCATTGTTCTTATCTATGTTAGCCACATGGCTTGGTACCTTTCTCAGTGGGGCAGCTCACATCCTGTCTCTTAGGTGGTCTGCGCAGGAATGGGGGAATGGGCTTCCTTCTCCCGAGAATCCTCCTGTTCTCCTTGAGCCACCTCTACTTCTTGTCTGGTTTTCCTGCCTATACTTCCTGCCTGGCCAATCAGCATTTATTTAAAACATGATTGACAGAATACAGAATTGTCCCCCACCAGGAAGATGACAAGTTCGAGGCTGGGCTATGTTTGTTATTTGTAAAGTTTCAAAAAAAAAAAAAAAAAACTCTTCACTTTGAAATTCTGGGTGTTTTCCACAAAAATCATTTTAAATTCCAGATACTGGAGGGAGATGGGGTTTGAAGAGGAAAATCCCAGTTGAGTTTATTTGTTTTTGTTTTGTTTGATATAATTAAATGACATTAGCTATGACACTGTGAATAAATTCAATGTTTTTGCTTTCATTAAAAAAATAAAAGACTAAATCTTCACTGCCACAGCAAACGCACTGATATGCTCAACCCAAACACCTCAGCACCAAGACCTGTGAGAATCTCGGTGAGAGTTCATAAAGTAAGCAGATCTCTGAGCACCACACTGAGATAAAAGCATGACCAGTTGTGTGAGTTGAGTTTGTCCAGGCCCAAACACATCTTACTCCAGCTTAGAGGAAGTTCAAAGCCAGTTAGACACCAGTGGGAAATTCATGTTCACTTTCGACATCTCCTGCTTTTCCCTTTTTCATTTCCATAGTTACAAACTGAGTTTCTATACGCAAGCAAACAGCTATGGGTAAGCCTAGTTGAAATAGTGGCAAATGGCAAAGCCACACATAGGTGCATACTGTCTGACAGAAGTCTAGAGAAAATGTCAAAACAGGATGATCAGTGGCTGGGAAGACAGGTCAGTCCACTAACTTGGTATGCAAGCAGGAGGACGTGAGTTCAAGCCTCCAGAACCCACATAAAAAGCCAGGGGTAGTGGGCAAGTGTTTCTCATCTTTGCTGGGGAAATGGAAACATGAAGGTCACTGGGGCTTTGCTGGTCAACCCATGTAGCCAAATCAGCAAGATCCAGGATCAATGAGAGATCCTGTCTCAAAAACATAAATGGAGAGTGACTGAGGAAGACACCTGATGCCAAATTCTGGCCTCCATATATGTGAATATATATCTGCACAGGCACATACACACTCACATATGCATGCATGTGCATACACACACACACACACATGCACACACAGACATACACAGAGAGACAGAAATAGAATCATTAGTACCTAAATGGGAATCTAATATATCAATAACTAGATATATTTTAAGCACATCTATAAACTGTATTAAAGTGCTCAAAGAGCGGTACAGTAAAAACTTTATCCATTGGTACATTTATCAAATGTTTCCTGAGCACACAGCATGGCTGTCTAAACAAGACCTGAACAATTCCAGTGCCGGTTGGACATGCCAACATAGATGTGGAAAACCCCACAGACTCCACCCCTAGATGAAGAACTACAAGAAATTAACAACTGCTGAGGAGGGAGAATTAATCTCCCCCAGTGATGAACCCCTGGATTGATTACCCAGTGCCAAGTGGTCAGCCCTATGCATGTAGGCAACATTAAATAGATTTGGCAAGTTGTATGTATGTATGTGACTCTTCATTTACATTTATATGTATATATAGCAACAATGGCTAAAGAATAGGAGATCATGAATTTTGGAAGGAGCTAGGAGATGGCAAACATAGAAGAGAAAGGAGGGGGAGAGGGGGACGGAATGTGGTAATTATATATTAATCAGTTATAAGAATGTTTGTTGCACACCTATACAAGTGGGTGCTATTCTAGACACTGGCACTCAAAGAAACAAGAGACAGACATAGCTCAGAGAGAATTTCTACTGGGTGAAAGATAAGCATGTGAGCATAAGATGCTATTAGACAGGTTTTATGACAGGTAGATATTTAACTGTGGAGACTAAAGGGAAAACAGTCATTGCTGTTTAGAAAGCAAGCAAGAGGTAACGCGTGTGTTGTCTTTAATAACAGATGCTCATTGGCAGACAAAGTGAAGAAAGGCCTTCAGGACAGCTGAAAAACACAGAACACCTTTGTAAATGTCAGCTAGTTTGGGAACACTGGAACGTCATACAATGTAATAAACAGACTCCATAAAGATTACTCAGAAGTGAGCATGGGCCTCGTGAAGAAGTGTGAATGTTGTATTAGCACCATGACTCAGTAGTGTGCCCATGAGAGGCTTTGGAGGTCTTAAAGTCTTAGAAGTTTCTCTAGAGGTAGAATGAGAGACTGCAGAGGATGAAAGTATCAGAAATGTGAACCCAATATGGAGGCCATTACAATGGCCTACACAAGACCCTGGTGCTTGAGTTCAGGCAAAGAGAAGCAAAGAGGGCCGTTCAGCTTAGAGCGCATAGAAGAGTAGAAATAATAGGCTGCTAACAAAACCCAGCTGATCGCATATCCTTCTTCTTCTTCTTCCTCTTCTTCTTCTTCTTCTTCTTCTTCTTCTTCTTCTTCTTCTTCTTCTTCTTCTTCTTCTTCTCCTTCTCCTTCTCCTTCTCCTTCTCCTCCTTCTCCTTCTCCTTCTTCTTCTTCTTTTGCTGCTGCTGCTTAGTGGTCTAGTCATTGGCTCAAATGGTTTCATGTGAAGCATAAATTGGTAATTAATTAGTTACTTTAAAGGTATAAATCATTTAACTATGGGAGTGCAACTGACCACTAAGACAGCTACAGTACAGAGAAACCAAAATGGAAAATGAGGAAAGATCTCAGGCTAATGTAAAATGAACAGTTCTCAGTGGTTGCTATTGAGTAAAGACTGGGTGTGTAGAGTTTAACCACAAACAGTTAACAAGAGGGAATTTTTGATGGGAAGATTAAAAACTATTCTGTCTCATGATTGTGGTAGTGGCTACATCATTCAATAAATTTTACTATATGATTTTTAACAGGAGAAAAAAGGAAGCCATCAGTGATGCATTAAGTCTATAGAGGCTGTGAAGAGTGAGAGCCTACTCACACTTGAGTATCTAGCCATCCATTTAGCAAATACTAAGTTTTTCCATCCCAGAAACTGTGCTTGCCTGCTGGGTCCAATGGAGCTTATGATCTACAAAAACAGTCATCTAGTAGGTAAATATTTATATTAATTAGATTATAAGTGTGATTGAAAACTGAAGAGCAGCCTATTGAGAAAGCACACAAGTTCCCCTGAAGTAGGTATTGAAGCAAAATTTTTGACATATCTGTTAAATCAGTTGAAGGTTAAGTGGCTATGACTAAAATAAAATAACATTTGAAAATACCCTGAGGTAGAAACTCTCTCATGCCCACAGACTCTCACATACCCACAAGCCCTCAAGGATCTACCTACCATCTACACATTCCCACGTGTTACATTATTTCTAAAAATCTTTTAAGCCTGCACAACACTTTTAGAATGGACACTGGCAAAGGCCTTCCACAGACTTCCTAATCTCCCACCATAAGAAAATTATTTCATCTATTTGCACCTGAATGTCATAGGTAAATAGGTTAATAACTACTAACAATTGTTTAGGTATTGACTAGTAGTTAATTAGTAATTAACTGCTAATAAACTAGATAATAGTATGAAGACTATATTACTACAGTTTAACACAACTAAAACTTAAAGACAGCACCTAAAACAGTATTCTAAAACAGCAAGTTATTCTTATGACTGCTATAATAGATCCTTCCTTTTAGCTTCTTAGAGAAGCCGGCTACACAGTTTAAAGTCTAATTTTAATGGTAACAAGGCCTAAACAGAGTTTTCATGAAAGAAGGCAGGTGAGAGGGTGAGAGAGGCAGTTTATTTGGTAGATGCTAGCCTGCATGAAGCCTTGACTTCAAGCCCCATCACCACACAAACTAGGCATGGTCTATAATCCCAGTACTCAATATGTGAGGAATGATTAGAGGTTCAAGGTCATCCTTAGCTACATAATAAACTTGAAGCCAGCCTGAGGTACATGAGACCCTGTCCTTTTTTTTTTAAAGATATATTATTAATCAATAAACACAAATGATAACCTTAGCCATTTGGGAGGAACAAAACAATACAGTGATACTGCAATTTCCATTAGATGGGCTAAGACTGAAAAGACTGGCAATGCTAACCTTTCGGGAGGATGAAGTAAGTCAGATGGTACTAGGAAAAGACAAGTGGTAAAGGGGGGTTCATAAAACAGCTCAACAGTTTCTGAAAGATTAAACATCCACGGATATAAACTCTACAGCTGGGCAGTAGCAAAATGAAATAAGAACATGCACCCACACAAAGGCTGTCTTGGTAGCAACTTTATTCATCAAAGCCAAAACTGTGTGAGAAAAAAAAACCCAAATGGCCACCAAAAGATGAATGACTAATAGACAGATATTCACACACTAGTAAACAATAAAAATATACTACCAATAACTGTATCAATGCCAATGACTTTCCAGAACACCAAGGTGAGCGAGCTGTGATGCCATTTCCATGAAGAACTGGAAGAGGCAAAGCCAACTTGTAGGGACAGATTAATAATCACCTTGAACAGTGTGTGGAGGAGGCGTGTGAGGTAACTTTCTGGGGAGATGGAAATGTTTTCTGTCTTGACTTGAGAAGTGATTATATGGGTATACACATTATTCAACTGTACACTTAAGATGCATCCATTTTACTGCAAATGAACTATACCCACAAAGATGATTTTGCTTAACTTAAGGCTACTTTATGATAAAACATATATACACAAATATATATATGCAAAAGCAATATATACACATATTCATTTCTGAATAATAATTGTAGATAACAAGGTCACAAATTTGAGAGCCGGGACCTGGAAGGAGTTGGAGGATAGATCAAAGCATGAAATGATGTAACTATATCACTTATTACCTATTATGTATTGCATCATTAAGTATTTATTTTCTATTTTATTACTTTTTTAAAAATACCAATCCAAATTCCCACTCCCTCCCCTCCTCCCAGTCCCCTCCCACTCCCTGCACACACCCTCCCACCCCACTCCCTCCAATCCTAAGAGAGGGCAATGCAACCCACCCTGTGGAAAGTCCAAGGCCCTCCTTACTGTATCTAGGTTGAGCAAAGTATACATCCAAAGAGAATAAGATCCCAAGAAGCCAGTACATGCAGTAGTTCTGTGTCACTATCAGTGGTCCCTCAGTCTGCCCCAATTGTCAACCACATTCAGAGGGACTAGTTTATTCCCATGCTTGTTCATTCCCAATCCAGTTGGAGTTGGTGAGCTACCATTAGCTCAGGCACACTGTCTCAGTGGATGAACCCCTCATGGTTTTGACTTCCTTGCTCATACTCTCACTCCTTCCACTCTTCAACTGGTCCTTGGGAGCTCAGTCCAGTGCTCTGATGTGGGTCTTTGCCTCTGTTTCCATCTGTTGTTGGACAAAGGTTCTATGGTGATATTTAAGATAATCATCAGTCTGACTATGGGGCAAAGCCAGTTCAGACACCCTCTCCTCTATTGCTTAGGGTCTTAGCTGGGGTCATCCTTATGGATTCCTGAACATTTTTTGAGAGCCAGGTTTCTTGCTAACCCCATAATGACTCCATTAAGTTTTTATTGCTTTCCTTGCTCTCATATCTGTCCCTCCATCTCGACTATCCCATTCCCTCAAGTTCTCCTCAACCCTCCCCTTCTCCCCTTCCTTCTACCCCCTTACGTTCCTCTCATGACTTAGTCAAGTCATTTCTAATACAAGACTTAGACTCCTTAGGATAGAATAATTATTGAAACATTTAGCATATGTTTCTTGCTTAATATTGTTTATGCTGGTTGTAATTCTAATTGTTCTGATTTGCATTTCCCTGATAGCTAAGGAAGCTGAACATGTCCTTAAGTATCTCATGCAGAGAACTGTGAGTCTACCCCTAAATAAAGAACCGTTTATTATACTCAATTCTGAGCTAGTGTGGTACTAGTCTATTCGCGTTCACCTACAACCCAGGCAGTGCTACAGACTCAACAGTGCAGTGTGAGCTCTAAGAAGGACCTTGAAAGTGGATTTGTGCGTGGTGGATAAGGGGAAGCAGTTATGGATTAAAAAATGAGCTCCATCTCAAAAATAAAATACACTTTGAAGTATAAAATGTGGCGGGGGAAACACACTGGAAAACCACAGCTTCAATTAAACACCAGTTGCTGAACATTTACTGTGTGACTGATACTATGCAAGGCACAGGGCCTCTAGTGATAAGACAGGCACTCCTTCCCTTCTCAAGGCCTAAGCCAGGGCTCTAGCAGGAAAACCCAGACCCAGCAGCATAGTTCTAGTGAAGCTCAAACCTTGTTCACTGACTCAGAGCGTTGCCAGGTTCTGAAGTTGATGTCTCTCTGAGGACACTTTCAATATAAAGTAACTTATAAGAACACTCTACTCAATAATAGAGTAACTGGTGCTATTGGAAAATGGAAAACATTGGCGTTTTTAAGAAGTTGATATTTTCTAAAACTAAAAGAATTTGAGAAAGTTCTCCACTTGTGGCACTAAATGCTACTGATCTAACAACGAAGTTGGAAAATTTGGTGTCTGACTTGTGGGGATTCTATAGCCTAGCCAAACTCATGTTGTTTGCAAAGGGGGACATACTGATGCACACAATAATTTTTAAGAGTCCATCTAGGCCTCATCCTTAACCTATAATTGATGCAAAAGTACATAAAGACAGTAAACATTGGTCCACTAATGGAGAACCCTTGTTCATAGTACTACCACTCCCCATGACCAGTGGTTCTAACCACCACTGGCGTGTGCCAAACCACACTGAAATCACCTGCTCTTCCCACAAAATACTGTGCCTGAGTTCTTGCACTGTTTTCTTCACTTTCCTCCTCCCTTTCTGAGCAACAGGATCAACTCTTTCATATCTAGCCCAAATATCCTACCTTGAATCCTCCAAAATGTAAAGTTCTCTTTGGAATCTCCAATACTCATCCCTTTTGTTTTGTTTCAACTAGTCTACCCTCAAACAAGTGCATGCCATGCCTCCTTTTGTTTGTTGGTTGGTTTCAAGACAGCCTCTCACTATGTAGCCCTGGCTGTCCTGTAACTCACTCTGTAGACCATGCTGGCCCCAAACTACAGAGATCCACCTGCCTCTGCTTCCTGAGTGCTGGGATTAAAGGCATGTGCCACTATGGCCAGTTTCATATCACACCTCTTACATCCTTGCCTCATAGTATCCCCCATACATGTGCATATACATACATGTGTACAACACCCCCCCACACACACACACACACATGCCCTTGCTAAACACTAAGTTGATTGTTGGAAGAATTACAAGTGAGAACACTTATGCTCACCTAGAAACACTCACTGTGTAGGTCTGTTCAGTAGGGTGTGTTGTTTCTACTGCTCTGGTTATCTGTCCAGGTGCATTTGAAATCTATGCTAATGAATTTATCTAAAAGAAAAATTGCAGAGAGAGAGAGAGAGAGAGAGAGAGAGAGAGAGAGAGAGAGAGAGAGAGACTTGGCCTGTGAAGAAAACTTCTGGGGCTCTGAAGCACCTAATACTGTATACATCCTGTCATGAGAATTTGCACTCTGGGAAGGGTCTAAGCAACGTCCATCTAAGCTCCCCCTGGGGAATTCAACAAGTTCACTGGAAATACAGAGTAAGGGGTTACTAACAAGAGTATTGGTGAACTCAAATTAAGTCACACACACAAATAAATAAAATGTACCCCCAGCATGAACTGCCCATGCTGCTGCACAGATGGGACCCCTTCTCCTAGTCTTCCCCAACCTAATACACTAACCCCTTCCCAAGACCCTGAGGCCACATGCAGTGGGGGCAGAACTGGTTGGGAGAAATGGTTGAATAGTCAGGTGAGGTCTCGTTGACATTCCTACTACCCCCTTCTGTGAGGGGAGGTCAAGTCAATAAGCTCAGCTGTGACCATCTTTTATTCGTGAAGATGGTCACAGTTGTTCGGAGGGCAGTCCTGTGCAAAATATGCTTCCGTACATTTCCCAGGAAAAGAACTCATGACTTCCATCAGTACTGTCCTGAGACTGGCATCCCTAGGATACACGTGCAGCAGCTGAGATGTTGGGGAAGGGAAGAACTCCCACCTGGTACTGTCCTCAGACTGACGTACCTCTCAGATGACCCTGGCAACGCCCACACTGTATCCTATGCTCACTCATCTCTCGGCCTTTTTACCATATAAGCTCCTGAGTAGCCAACAACATCTATTATTAAATTTCATATTTTCAGAACTTATAATGAACACAGCAAGCCATTTTGATATTAAAAGGCATGTAACTTCAGGAAACATGTTCTTAAAAAAAAGTAATTCAAAGATATGAAAGATAGGTAACGTGTGCCATCACTAATACTTTCTCTAGGCAGGGAATATAGCTCAGTAGTTAAAAGAGTTTGTCTAGCATGCACAAGACCCTAGAGTCAATCTTTAGCAGTGGATAAAATAGGAGTTTTCAACCAACACACACAAATAAGGCACCAAGAAAAGGAAATGTATATTATAAGACAATATGAGTTTATTAATGTTCATTTAAACCTATGCATGAGTTTTGTCAGTGAGTGGCCTGAGTCATTCCACCTTACAGATGCCAAGTGACTGAATCAAACTTCTGTCCATAAGATATGCTGAATCAAGCAATATGAACAATCCAATTCAAAAGGTCTCTTTTTTTAAAAAAAAAGAACATGAATACTTAGCTACAAAGATAAGTTAGTCAATTAAAAGACATCATGTTTATCATAAAGAATCAGTGTACAATCAAAGCTAACATATTCTTCCAGGTATATCAAACATAAGCAAAATAATGGTAAAAGAATTGACATTCCTAAAAGGTAAACACTTTTATGAAGAGTACAAACACCACAGCACATTTTTACTATTTGACAACAGAAAACAAGAAGCTTTGCTTCCATGTTTAATTTTTGTAATTTAAGGACAAACAAAAGCTTCAACAGCTTGTGCAGATCACACACTCTAAGAGGTGATTCATACATGAGATGACATACAAATATGTCTCTTTCCAATGCAAAACACAGCAACTTTGGGACCCACTCCCCAAGTGCTTTATCTGTGAAAACAGTTGGGTGATCACACAATAAAAATTGCCGAGTGTACAGAATTTTAAAGGTGGTAACTATTCACTAGCTCTTCTCTATTTTATTGACTTACACACTTCAAATGTCCATGTTACCAATCAAATATGTACAGCATATTACAGGTAAACATGACAATTATATACAACTGCAAAGAGCACATCCTAACCACAGAGGCCTCTCTCATCTAGTGCAAGGGTGAGGGTATTAACCACCAGATCCTGCATCAGACCAAAGAAGCATCAACAGTACATCCAAATTTCTTGTCCCCTTTCAAACGCTTTCATTTTTCTTTTCGTTTCCAGTCCATGAAACTGGCAATAGCCACGTGAGCAATGCTGTATGCCACAAATCAAGTCTTTTCCCATGAGTCTTTCCCTACCCCAAATCTACTGTTTATTGAACGCAGTTTTACCATTCAGATCAAATTCAGATGTATAGATCCCAGATACCTGGGTATGAAATATGCAAATCTGCCAAGAAAATTAAATATTTGCCTTCTTTCCTTTTAACATAATCCACTATATAATAGTGAACTAAATGTGCTTGTTTCATAGAAACAACTTACATTTGCCAGTACAGAGCAAATGGTCTATGTACAGATACATCAGGACTGCCTAACTGACAGTGAGTGTTGCTGGCCAGGCTCCACACCAAGGGAGCTAGTACGGCGGTGCTCGCTGCTGGATGGACTTCCCCTTCAGGATACGTCGGATCTGGAAGAGAAACGGAAGGTGGAGTTTATTTCTCACGATCAAAGTGTTACTCTTTCTCCAGAGTTTCTCTCCTCTCGCACGCCCTCTACAACGTCCCTAACTTGTAAGCACAGCTGAGTCAACTCGCCAGCCCCAAGGGTTTTAAAATGACAACTTTCACAGTTTGAGTTTCTTGTAATGACTGTTGAAGGCAAGACAGTAGAGCATTCCCATTACAATTGACAGTCGGCATCTGAAATAGGCATTCCTCTGCTACTCTTTACCACTAGTGCCTGTGAGAAGATCTACTACGTGGCAGGAACTGTGGCGAATTAGACGGCCTCATTTATCATGAAGCCAGTGCTCAGTAACAAGAATGCAAAGTCCCCATTACACACTCAAGTACATCTCAATGACTTCCGAGTCAAAACAGTGGCCAGAATACCCAAACGTTAAAGCAACCATGTGTAAGGAAGGCGCCAACACTCATCTAGAGTGGCCGACTTTGTATTCCAGTTGGAATACAAACTGTGGTATCCACCTCTCAGCCCACAAAAGATGAGAAGCAGTGACTTAGAAGAAAAGATTGTGGTGGCTGCTTATAGGTGCTAAAAGGAAACCTGCCCAGTGACCACAGCCTAAGGATGAAGGAAAGAAGCCCCTCCATGACAGCACACACAATACTGAAGGAACAATGCAGGCACTCCAAGAACAATGAGTGAAGAGCCTCCAGCAAAGACCCGGAACACCGCTATGTGAGAGTGTGTCACAATAAACAGCAAATACTGGGCTTGGGAGCTGCCATTAACCGACTAACCTGTCCTCTCTATGCACTAATTTCTTTTTTCTGTTAAGCCTTATTGAAAAATTTTTGTATTTTTAAATAACATAATATACATGAAGACTTCTACAAAGTACCAAGTGTCTATGCTCCAAAGAGCTCCACAGACAAGAGTTACTAGAACATTTTGGTTCTGATGACAGCTAGGAATCAAAGAGAAAGCTAACCTGCATAAATTAATTTGTAATTTATAATGTATGCAATCATCTATCCACAGCTGGGTGAAGAGATGATCATAAAAAAATAATTTCGTAAATTATTAAGTTCTTATGGAGGAAAGTTTACTCATGGGAAACTATTCTTTATATTATAAGAATAATATAAAACCATACTTAAAAAACAGCATTTTAACATGTTCTAGGCTCAATTTCCTATGGAGGACCAGTTAATAGGTAGAATTATAAAAACTGATATACGCCAAGTATTTATTACATGAGCCTGAACTACTTCAAACATTCCACATCAGAACAGCCTACCTGCAGGGCATCAGCTAGCTGGCCTTTGCCCTGCACAGCCTCCTCCCTCTATATTTCAGACCAAAGGGCCTAAAGGCGTTTCCACACCTCCTGTGGCCCTCACCTGTTCTCCCACAGGCCCATCAGGAACCAAATGCACAGGCTGCTCGTTCTCCAAGTTCCGAGTACTTGGGTCTGCTCCCTTCCGCATCAGCAGCCGGACCGCGTCCAACTGTGTCACCCGATACTGTAGGCTGGCAGCGACGTGGAGGGCGGTGTTTCCATTGTAAGCCTGAAAACAAAGAGGCAAAATGACACTCATCAGGAAGGGGAAACTCCACGAAAAGAGCTCAGATCTTGAAAGTGGGAAGGTCATTCCAACGCCCTCCGGCAGAACCAAGGCTTTCTAAAACTACCTTCGCATTCACAAAAGACAGGCAACTGGGCAACTCCAAAAAGAGGCGAATGAGCTCCAGATTTGCTTCTTCAGCTGCCAAATGCAGGGCTGTGCGGCCACTTTTACGATCCTTGTGAAGGCAAGAAAGGAAGAGTAAGACTCCAGGTGCCATGGTTTAGACGGTCTGCTGTTTGTCCTCTCAAATGTCCCAAAAGCCTTTAAAGACTGCTTCCGATGTGTCCTTCTCCAGCCTCCCTGAAGCCCAAGTTAGATGGAATCTCCTAGTTCTCCTGTATTCCCAATTAATTTATCTATCTGATTCTTATCACATTCTACTCATACACAGAGCAGTCATTAAAATGTAGAAATATAAAAGACTACTTTTTATGTGCTATATCAAAATCCACTTATTACATATTCCCATGTTTCCAGACTTGGTGGCCACCATGTAGAGCTATGGGGGGAATAGCAAGCTCCACAGGGACCCACGTGGGCATCTGTATCCCCAACATACTTAACAGTGTTTTATGATACAAAAGATAATCAATAAAAATCCCGAGACTTAAAAAGAATGTTTTCCAGTTTAACATGGGCCAGGGAAATGACTCAGGGCATAAGGTGCCTGCTGATCCTAAGAGCTGAGCTGAGTCCCAGGGCTCACAGTGGAAGGAGGGAACCAACTCCTGTTGCCTGTCCTCTGACCTCCACATGGACCCATACACATGCGCCCACAAAAAAAAAAAAATCTAACAAAACTATTTAAAAAAAAAAAAAGCAACCTTTAAAAAGGCAAATTCCCCATTCCCCAGTGCACCATCTTTATGGTCAGCACATGAAAACAGAAGCCAAAGTAACATCAATCTCCAACTTCGCTGAACTTTTAAACGAAGACTAATTTATTTCACAGCCTTAAATGACTTGTTTGTTTGTTCGTTTGGGTAGCCCGCAGATTAAAAAGAAATTGAGAAAGAGGATTAAGGGATCTTTTCAAGGCTAAACTTCTTAACTACACATACAAAACTTCTTCACTCAAGTTAAAAATGAGAGGGGGGCGGTGAGGAAGGAGTTTCAGTCTGCTTCCTTGAGCCTGCAAGCCAGACCTGGGTGCCACACACACACACACACTGTGACGTTACCTTCGCCTCCACAGAAGCTCCCATCTGAATCAGACACTTAATGGTGTCAACCAGACTCTTATTCTTTAGTAAAAGATCCTGCACTTCCGGTGAATGAGGCTGTTGGTTCCTCTGCAGCTCATGCACCACAGCGTTGTGAGCCACCACCGCACAATGGAGGGGAGTCAGGCCTAGGAGAAGGGTACACGAGAAGTCAAGCCCTCCACCAAGTCTCTTGGTCACTGCAATTACTCTAAAGATGGCTCCTTGTAGGGGGGAGGGCCTTGGGCTCCCCATAGGACAGGGTATCCTGCACCATCTTAAGGAAGCAGGGGGAGGACGGTGGGGTAGTGGGGGAGAGGGAGGGCCGGGAACAAGGGGAGTAAATGTAAATTTTGCTTTTAACAATAAAAAAAAAATAACTAAAAAAAAAGATGGCTCCTTGTTTCATTTCAAATGGTCTCTCTAAAACCTAGTGAGATAGTCTGTATGTAGCTAGGCAGTTTAAATGCCAATTTCACCTATGAAACATTTAGTTTTATTTACCTCCTCTTTCTTAGTGTGATACTAAATATTCTCAGTATCCCTGTACCCCATTTTCCATGTGGTCCTTTATCCGAAAAAGCATCTGTTGCTTACCATCATAGTTAGTTGCCTCGAGATCCACAAACTGGTTGCTCCTCATTGCTCCCTTCTGGATTGCCTGCAAATTTGTAAGACACACGCCTGTTATCCAAGGGCAAGGCACATAAATAGTCACCTACTAGCGTGCTAAGAGATAAATAAATCGACTCCAAACAGATTATTTTAACAAGCAGCCTCCATGCAACTTCTTATAGCCAAGCCTTTGGTGATGCAGTGATGGAAGCTGGCTTTCTGGCCTCTTACCTGGAGCACCTGGGAGTGGCCCTTCTCTGCACAGACGTGCAGAGGCGTTCTTCCCCAGCAGTCTGTGGTGTTCACCTGGGCACCAAGGTTCACCAGATCCTGCACAATGAGGTGCTGGTTGGCAGCTACGGCCACCTGAAAGGCACTCTGTGGACATTTAAAGAAAGATGTTTTTTAAACCTATAACACTATCATAACAAGGAAACTAAGCGATGGCTGAAGGAAATGTCTACACCAAGAAAACAAATCCTATTAATAAACAACCAAATACAGCAAGATAAGGAAACTAAAATAAGCTTAGGGCGTGGCTTAATTATATACAATCTTTGGTCAAACAACTACAAAGAGAATCTCAATAACTTCTAGGCTGACTGTGGCAAGAATCAATATCTCAAAGTTAATATTAACCGAACTCTCTTGACTTGGGGCTCTTAAACAGTCTTCACCTGAGACTGGGTGTCCCTCACTTGGGCACTAGCACGTCTTTGCCATGGCAATGCCCTCCTCACCTGCCCATTGTGCTCTTTCACGTCCAGCATGTGAAGCGCGTTCATCTTCCTTGCAAGAACATAGGAGAGTGCTCGTCTCCCTTGGGCAACAGCGATGTGGAGAAACCTGGAGAAGGGGCAAGGAAAAGAGAGGAATCGCTTGTGACTTCATTAAGTTGAGCTGAGAAGACAAAACCTTCCTTCACCCTATTTCTGATGTACTGATACACTCAAATGAAATGTTACAGAGAAGAATCTGGCTTTTCTGACATGTTGGAAATCCATCTGAACTGCAACAGAGAGAAGAGGAGGCAATGCTGAACGCCGTGCTGAACATTTAAAATCTATTATTTTTTTAATACTCATGAGTACAAATACTCATATATAATTCTGTGATGGAAACATTAGTATTTTATTGTAAAGAAAATACAAGCATGGAGATTTTAAGTTACTTGACCAGAGTGATAAAGACATAAGGACAGAATAGCATCCATCTACAGATCAACTTCTAATTGATCCAATTGATGCCCAGTCATCATCTAACTGCTTCTGCTCTAAAGACAGAATCGACATTAGTCTTCAGAACAGGTTATTCATAGAAAGCACATCTATTTTTAAGAAAAGAAAGATAAAAGGAAGATCCTTTGTATGAATATGAACTATCATTGTGCCAACCATTAAGGTTCAACTTTGAAAATACATGAGATAAAAGGATACTCACGTGTCACCATCTGCATCCTTATAGAGAAACTGGTCTTGGGAAATATTTGCCAATTTGCTTTCTTCCTGCTCTACCTGCCACTGAAAAAATGACTTCCCTAGCTGTGTGGTGCTCATTGGGCTTCCCATGATGTTCTGGAGCGACAGGGAAGGGCCTAAAGAGGGCGAGCCAGCATCATGCACCCCGACCGCCTCGCAGGCACTGTTCGGCATCAGGCTGAAGTTCTGCAGTTGGGCCTCACTTTGTTGTGGGATGCTGGGGGAAGGCTGAATGGGGGCAGCAGTATTCTCAGATTCCCCATGGCCACTCAGGAGAGAAACAAAACTCTGGCTCGTGCAGAACTGTGGCTCTTGATTATCAAAGAGGTTCGATTCATACTTGGGAGACTGGGATGTTCTGGAATAAGAACCGAACTGCAGAGCTGGGTTGTGTGGATAGTTCTGGTGCTGCTGTTGCTGCGGCGATGGCTGTTGCTGTGGCGGCTGCATGTTCTGGGTTTGTGGCGAATACTGGTACATAGAAGCCTGGTCCATCATTTGTGGAGAGCCACCGACTGGGAGTGGTTGGTACTTCTGAGACGCAGAGAAGACCGGCCCTCCATGGAAATCCTGGCACTGGTCTCTTGGGGAGTTCTGGGGTAGCACGGGGCTCATCCAGCTAACCTGGACAGTGTTTAGGGAAACTGGGTTGCACTCGTTCTTGATGTTTATAATGTTCTGAAGCAGGTCAGTGCTGCTGTCCAGCTTGGATTCACCTCGACGGACATCTTCCATGCTCTCCCCTGGTGCAGGCGTTTGAGGTGGTGTCTGGAAAGAACGAAAAAAACAAGTTTCACAACCACTTCCAAGAGCTAGGCGCAGACTCAGCGGTGGGGTACATGAATAGCTTCAATCACGAGAGCCGAAAATAACTTTCTTAAACAGCAGCACCATCCCAGGAATGGCTCCACAGAGCGTTCGGAGGAAAACAGTGAGATGCTTACCACAAACTGAGTGGCCAGCAGGGCCGGCCGCTTGCAAACCAGTCCATCAGACAGGGTATCAGTCCCCTTCCTTTTCCCCGCAGCGGACACTGCACTCTTCAGTTCTGTTCCTAGAGAGAGAATACACAGTCTGTCATCATCCCACTCTACAAATTCCACCTATATCCACAGAGTCATTTTACTGTAAAAATCACCAATAAAATTATGAAGAACCAGAAGTAGCTCTTACCTGTGAGTTGCTCAATGTTCACACTCCGTGTCTATAAGGGAAAAGATTCCAATTTAGTCCACTGAAGTGGTTTCTCACTTAGTAAAAGATTTCTCTCTACCACCCTCTACAACACACCATAATCTCTGAAAAAATAAATACTGACAGAACAGCTATCTCCAGGCTTGTCTCCTCTCTCTTTCTCTCTCTCTCTCTCTCTCTCTCTCTCTCTCTCTCTCTCTCTCTCTCTCTCTCTCTCTCTCTCTCTCTCTCTCTCTCTCTCTCTCTCCCCCCCCCTCCTCCATTTTCACTTCTAGCCTAGTCAATCCTGGCCAAGATGAAATTAATAAGACCATCTGATTCTTTCCTCTCTAATCAAAATGTTCTATTTTTATTGAAGCCTATGAACTTCCTCGTCCCTAAACTGCTTTCATTTTGTCCGCTCATTAAATTTCTCTTACACCTTTTGCACTGAGCCAAGTGCAAGGACAACAGCAAATAATTAAACAACTACATCCTGTCCTATGAACTCGGGTCATTTATGAAAAACTGCAGGTGACTCACTGGACGTAGGTTAGCAAACACCAGTAACCCTGCCAGACTAGTCTCCCACTCACTCAAAAGAAAGAGCAGACAGCACCTTAAGCTCATCCGCAGACAGGCTGGACGTCTTCTGGCTTCGGATGTGCAGCAGGAGCTCCTTCACCGAGTTCTTTACACGAACGCCTTGGAAAGGTCCTTTCTGCTGCCTGCCAACCCCCATATGGGGCTCAACTGTCCAAAAGAAAGGGAAACGTCTCAATTCCATCTCTTCACAGTCAAGAATCACGACAGACCCCCCCCAAAGACTGCGGGCTGACGGAGAAAGTCCTCCAACAGCAAACTCAAAGCCTTTCCAACATCTCAGTCAATGGATTCTCGGCAGCAGCATCCAGTGCTGCTCAAGGAGTCGGTGTCGTCTGGCAGATTTTCCTACCAGGCACCCTAAGGAAATTAAATCACTATCAAATGTGGTCCAGGATTCTTGGAGCCAAAAGACAGATATACCCAAGTAAAGCCTCTCTGTCTCTGCAAACTATTTACTCGTGAAATAGGATCAGAGGTTTTGCCAAGATCGTAGGCTTTTAATTATTCCTGATTTTGAGAAATCCTTGGAGGAGCAGAGTATAAATGAGGCATTTGTAGTTTCTAAAACAAAGTCCTTTATGTTCCTAAAGAAAGTATAAAATACCTTCACTTCATTCACCTAAGAAGGAACAAAACTTCCACTAAAGATCTCAAGGTACCAAAGGCTTCTTAGTATTCAAGAAAGCTGCCGAGGTTCACTGAGCACATTTCCACACACACACAGGATTTCCCCCTCACTTACTGCTCTTAGAATTACGTACATGGGCATTCTCAGTAAAAAGGAAACAGGTAATTCACTTTAAAACTTCAGAAGGCAGTTTAAAATTCACTGAGTACAGTGTTCAGCTCCTGGCCGCAACAATGTAACAAGCTCTTGAATAGGAATTGAACACAATATTCAGAAAGTCAGGAAAAGAATGGCTGGTCCATTACTCAGAACAGGAAAAATAAAATGGAAAACAAAGCATAATCTGACCCTCTATATCACAAGTATATGAGACAAACATCTCAGTGATGGGGAAATGAAATGATCAGATGGTCTTTCTTTTTAAATTCAGGGATTTCAACAAACACCCAAATAGTCAAAATCTAACAGCATTCCTCTGGAGTGACAGAGTTAAAAATTCCATGCCCACGTCACAGGGAGAAAAAAATGCAGTTTCAGGAATCCCCCGTGGCTTGTGTGGTACACCAAGAACTCGCAAAAAAACGGATCAGCCGATGTCAGCAAAGGGCCCAAGGAACCCAGAAAGGGCTGGAAATGCATGTACACCAAACTTTTTATATAGACTATATGCGACACTGTGGCTTAAGGCATGTCATTTTAAATTAAAAGTATTTTTTTAAAAAATAAAAGACAACCAAAGTTTGGGAGGACAGCAATAAGGAACAGCAAGGAGTCAGTCTTTAAAGTATTTTCGATTAGAGCCACAGATGAGAAAATCTAGGCGGTCTTTAAATCTACCCACAGCGGCATCCTGTTTTCCCCCAAATTATGCAACTCGGTTTATGAAGAAAGGAAACCATGCAACTCGCCGCGAAAGAAAGGGCTTCAGTAGCTGTAACTTTTCCATTCTAAGGCACACGGAAAAACAAGACTTCAAAATTCTGAGCAGGCCTCTCAAATTCCAGTTTCCTAAAGTAAGCGCACAACCTGAATCACTTTTCCGCCCCCAGCGTTTCCCTTACATCTTGATAAATGGTTTTTCTTTTATTTATTCCTATAAATATATTAGGAATAAATCGTGGCTTTAAACCCAGTTCCCCAAGCTTTATCCTCCACCACTGCTCCATCAGACCCAAATCGCAGTGTAACTCTTTCTCAATGGTTGTCCAGCTGGGGGGGGGGGGGGGGGGGGGGGGGGGGAGACGGGGACGCGGAGAGAGAAGTGAAAAAGTAAAGGGTTATGAGATGAGAGAAAAGGAGAATCCGAGACTCTCAGGTTGTGCCCCCCACCCCCCACCCCCAGATGCCAGGGCTCTAGCCAGCGGGGTGCTCGGAGCTCGAGCCCCAAGTCGCCCGACTCCACAGACAGTCAAGGACATAGTGCCCAAATCAAGACAAGACATTTTAGCACTCAGGACTACTCCGCGTCTGTTCCGCTGCTAAGGAAGTCGCCGGAGCCGCTTAACTTCTAGGCGCCCCCTAGTCTGGAGAGCCATGCCCCATTCTCCCAGGCGTGTGAGCCCCGAATAGAGGGGCGGAGTACCTTGTGGGCGCTCGGCACGGGCACCTCCTCTCGGACGGGACTCCACGGCCCCGCAGGAGGACACGGAGGAGGGGGAGGAGAAGTCGGAGGAGTCGGAGCCGGGCGAGCCGGGCGCCGAGGGCACAGCGGACAGGTAGCCCGCGTCGCCGGCACCGGGGGCGGAGGGCGGCGAGGCGCCGTAGAAGTAAGCCAGGTTGAGCGGGCTGGTCATTAGGCCGCAGTCGCCGGCCGCGTCCAGCAGCCCCTCTCCGCCGCGGCTGTCGTCCAGCAGCTTGTCCACGATCATGCTCCCAGGCTAGGGCGCTCGGGATCCCCAGACACCTGCGCCACCGACACCAGGGCTACGCGGCTGTCTGCTGCAGGGCGACTAGTACGTGCGCGGCCCGAGGCTGCCGGGCTATTTAATGAGCGGCGATCGCCGATACCCCCACCCCCATCCCTTTCCCCCACCCTCCATACCCCGCCCGGCCATTGGCGGCTCCTGGTCCGCCTCCCGCCCCGCCTCCGGATGCGTCTAGTTTCCAGTAAAAAGCCCGGGATGAGGCAATGCGCCCTCCGCCCTCGCCCCGCCCTGTCCAACCGGTTGTTTTCCGGCTGCTCACCTGGAAACCCCGGTGAGCACCCGCTCCCCGGACCCTAGCCCGTGCCAGCTCCAAGCCTCCCCGGCCGGCTAGCCGCACCCCCACAGGTCCGAGTCCCTCAACAGGCCGTGTGTGCAGGGGCTGCGAACCCCGGATGCCTGAGGGGAGCCCCGGGCCGCTGCGGGAACGGGTCCGCCCGGTTCCGGGAGTGGGAAGAACGAGCCGTGCGTGCACGCAGCCCTCCGCCCTCGGAGTTCTGTCTCCTCCCGTGCCTCCCAGCACTTTACCCGCCTTCAAACCTGGAAGCTTTTGCCCGCGTTCTTTCGGGCCAGGTCTCCATTTCAGAGTGCTTGAAGTTTTTCCAACTTCATTATGTGGGCCATAACTAATCATTATTTCTAGGTGCAGTATTGGAATAAAAAGCAATTTCCATCCTTTCGTCTCCTTCAATACTATAATAAAGTGTTCCTTGTCAGGAATATGAATGATGAATACACATACATGCTTATATCTTTTGTGTGTGTGTGTGTGTGTGTGTAATGTTTTATTCTGCACAACTTTACCTTGTGTCTGATAAACACGGGAATTTTTGATGTTTCTGTCTGGAACACCTTTTTCAATGTTTATATAACTATTGCTGCGAATCCAACTGGCAAAAGGAAACAAGGAAAGTTTCGGAGGTGGGGGAGCAGGATGAATGATTAAGTTTATCCTTTCAAGCACATTTTTAACCCGGAGAACTGACTGTGATAAGCATTATGAGCGATAACAAAGTTCGGTGCACAGTCTAAAGAGAGGATTTTCCTGTGGAGACCGGAGGTCAAGGGGAAAGTCTTAGCAAAGAATGAGGTTTTGAGATGGGCCCTGAAGGATGGGCCCTCGGGGGTTTGCAGGAAATTCATCAGTCAAGAATTACAGCCAGGAGTCAGGGAAGAATCTACCTGCCTCTTAGGACTGCCAAAAGGAAGACAGCATTAAATGTAAAAGGTAACTTTAAGTAGAGCACCTTCAGGGGCTGGTGAAGGGGCTGGAACTTTGATGCTCGTGGCGCAATCTTTAAACAGGCAAAATGAATCTAGAAACAGTTTTAGAGGCGAATGAGGAAGTCTGTGGCCAGTAAGAATTAATTGACATGCCCCAAGAAAGATGACCCGACCTAGAGGAAGAAACAGTGGCAAGGGGGAAGGTAAAAATAAACAGGTAAACAAACTGCCAAGGCCGAATCCACAACCCTGGCGTGGCCAGGCATAAAGTGGGGATTGAGCATTATTAACAGCGCAGCTGAAATTAATATCACTGAGTTCTTAGAGTTGGCACTCCAAGTGCTTGTTTTCTGGAAATAAAGATGGGGAAATGAGGGGATATGATTCCCAGACTGACAGCTGTTAGGCCCCTGCTCTGTGCTCAGGCCCGAGAAAAGAACTGTCAAACCGCTTTGAACACTGCCCAAAGCTACATGCCAGCTGGAGTCACCGGCTGCTAAAACACAGATCAGGCTTGTGAGGGTGCAGGTCAGAACCACCGTCTCAAACAGCTCGCAGCAGACTTTTCCTGGAACCACTTCCACACAGGCCAGATTGAGGGCATGTCCCCTGGTGGTAGCCTACAAGAGGGACTGCTGTGACTGGTGCAGAAGGGACAACGTTGTGATTGGTGTAAATACAATCCTTCCTTTGCAGAAAAGTCATAGGTGACCAGTACAAACACGCCTTTTCTAGCTTATAATATAAACAGACTGCCCAGCTCAATCTGAGGGGCCGCCAGCAGACAGGCACTTTTTGGTTCTTCCCATTGTTACAACAACAGGCCCAATTAAAGGCTCTTAAATGGTATTGCCTTTTTATGATGAATTTCTAAGTTAGCATACAAAGACAATGGGTTTCATTGCTGCCATTTTATACATATCTCTTATTAGACTCTGTTCTAACCCACACACACACACTCACTCACTGTGTGCCCCCTGTTGCCACTGGTAGATACCTTCTTCTAGAATGTACTCCCTTCTGATTCCATCACCCTCTCTACCTTTAAATCTCATGACCCCTTTTTCTAGCTCCATATCACACACACACACAAAGTTGTCACAGTGATTAAAATCCCCACTTCTCTAATATGGGTCTGATGCTGTGCTGTAAAGGGGAGATTAGAAGACCTGTCTCCTCAAGGCTTGGATGCTCTCTCGGCATCTTAAGGACACTGGAAAAGGTGAAAATAACATATCAGAGAGCTGTGTGACTTGTGGAAAGAAGAACTCTACTCCAAAGTGACCTGAGGAAATCCTTTCGCTTGACTTTACAGATGTTAATAATTTACTTTATTGTGCTTTATACAAGAGAACAGTTTGAACAGTTTATGGTACCAGTTATGTTGTAATACCATCATCAGACCAATAACTCGGGAGTTCTAAAAATGGAACAGAATTTTTAAATGTAAATGTAATGAATTTTCCTAACACCATAAATAATTTAGAACAGCGTTTACTATCTGACATGGAAACACTAGTAAGAGGGTGAGCGATTGCACTATATTGACTGAAGAAGTGAACAGGCAAGAAGTCAGTAATACCTGGTCACTGATTTTCCTGAGTGCCATTTGTTCTCGTCAAATGCTGGTGAGTTGAGCCATTATCACAAAAAACCAATTTCATGTAAGTGACACACTGGATATTCAGATTTTTAATTACTAAATAAATCTGCTGTATCAAAAGGAATAACTGTCAGTATTTGTTGGCAATGAGGGAATTCAAGTTTTTAATGAAGACTCAGAATTTGAGTCACTCTCTGTCAGACCTCTTCAGTTGGACAGCCTCCCAATAGTTAAAGACTTGTGATCAGGACAGTGGTAACGTTATCAACAGATTTTTAATAATGAAATACACATATATATCATTATAACCATGATAAAGCATTAGAAAATCTGCCTCACTCAACAAACTGTATGTTTCCAGATGAACAATGCAAGATATTACAAAAATCACCTATGGGTAAAAGAGCCATTGAAGTACAAGGCAGACCAATGGATTTAATGGATCAGACATAAAAGTTAGCTGGGGTCTGGTATAACTCAGCGGTAAAGCACTTGCCTAGCATGAGAAAGGCCTTGGGTTCAGTCCCCAGAAATGCACACACACACAAGAATTTCTGAGAGCATGGTGCTGCATATCTGCAGTTCCAGAGCCAAGGAGGCAAAGGCAGGAAGATGTGGAAGTCAAGATCAGCCTGACTATATGGTGAGATCTTAGCTAGCCTCGGCTGCATAATAATATCTCAAAAACAAAAATGTTGATATAGCAATTGGTATTTTTCAAAACTTTCCCATTTGAGGACTCAAAATAAGACGCAAAGGTTAAAAATACCTGCTGCTCTTGAAGAGAACCCAGATTTAGTTCCCAGAAGCCACATGTCAGCTCGCAACCACCAGGAATGCCAATTCCAAGGGATCTGACACACGCTTCTGGGCTCCAAGGGCACCAGGCACACACATGGTGCACATACATACAAGCAAAATGCTCATACACATAAAATAAAAAGATAAGTCTCACAAAACAAATTTCACACTCACAGTCTCCTTTTGTGGAGTGGAGGGGTGCACAGTCTCTCCCTGTAGCCGAGGCTGCCCTCAAACTCACCGTGTAGACGGAGATAAATTCAAACTTGCACCGTCCTAATGTCCCTGCCTCTCTAGTGCTGGGTTTAGAGGCATGCACCATCTTTTTTAATGGCCCTGCCTCTCTAGTGTTGGGTTTAGAGGCAGGCATCATCTTTTTTAAAAAGTATATTTTATGCATTTGTGGAGTAGCATGTTCATTCCACATCAGAGGTGTGTAGAATGCAGAGCCGCTTGAAGTGGTCAGGCCTCTCTTTTCATCCTATGGGACTGGGGATGGAACTTTGCCTGCCTGGCATATGCCATTTTTAACCCCACTTCCTTTTAGATACAGCTATCGCTCCCTGAATATACAAAGACATGAATGCCTTATACGACAGAATTTTAATCCACAACTTTTTCTAAGCCCCTAATTCAGAATCTAAACTTGACGTTTTTGGCTAGGGATTTGTTGTAGTCATTGCTTTTTATAGAGACTTCCTCTGAATTTCTACAAGTAAAGTAGTAATGTATGCCAGAAACATTATAGTAGTAATGTATTATTAAGTAGTAATGTATTATAGAAACGGTCTAGAGCTGAAGAAGAAACCAGCCTAGGTCATGTACAAAACAGACATCACCAATGAAATAATTAAAATGAGAGCCACGGGATACAATCTATACTTTGGCACCCTGATAATGTTAATGCTAGCAGCTACCATACACTAATTGCTGTGTTAGGTTATTTACATTATCTCTAGTGTAAGTACTGACTGAAGAATGGTCAAAGACTGAAGCGGAATCAATAGAGCCAATGGTCAGAAACTAAAGTGACTGTTAATGAGACCTGGCCAACCTCAGCTCATGTGAGCAGATAAAAATACAAGCATGCCTAGCTATAGATAGGAAGACTGCAACCCTGATATCGACAATGGAATCTGAACTTTCTGTTACCAAGAGATATGTGGATTTAATAGTTAATCACAATCACCTCCCCTCCCCTACAAACTGCTTTTGCGTACACTCTCAGTGTACCTTAAGTCAGAAACTGGGGATCACAGGCTCTAAGTTAGACAACCCTTGGTGAAAATTGCTACCTAAGAACAACTTTTACACTTTTTAATCATTCATTTTAAGTGCCTATTTAAGTACCTACATAATATCCATCTTCTCTCATGGCCCTCAAAACCTCAAATATTTCTACTTGGTTCCACAAAGGTTAAAAAAAAAAAAAAAACCACTACTCTCTGCTTTGAGCAAAGGTGTTTGGAGGTACTGCAGTATGACTGTATAGCCTGCAAACCCAGTTCTAGCAATTTCCAGCTGTGTGACACCTTGGGCAACTTCCTTAATCTCTGAGTATCAGTTTATGCCCCTAAAAACTGAGAAAAACTACTTAAATCAAGCTGTCATATCACATGAGATAATGTAGAATGCATTCAATGTACTGAACATAGCCTAGAAACTGAGCAAATACTGATTTCCCTTTCTCTCCTTTACATTATTATGAGCTGTGAGTAAACTCTCTACTTCTGTATCTCAGGCTGCAGCAAGCAAAACAGACGACAGGCAGGACAAAAAGGACCTGTTAGTCATACCTGTGTCTGTGTCTGCAGAGCACACACACCAACACCCCCGCCCCAAGCACGTTCACGTTTGTGCCACTAAACTGGTCAGGAAGGAGCTGGATGTCATTTAAAATATCATGCTGTTAGATGAATACATCAGGAAACTCAGAATGAACAGTTCCTGGTGATGGACCAGCAAGCTAGGGGAGTCAGCAAATCGGCTCTCCTCTCCGTATCCTTCCATCTTTCCTGTTTCTGGCCGTCACGACAAATTCCCGCTCCTAAATCTCATTCTAGATTTTACAGGCTTGCCCTGTTACCTACAAGATAAAATCTTTGTTAGCCCACAGCATCCTTTACAGTGTAGAGTTCCAGAAAAGCCCAACAGAGTCAGCGCAGGAGTGGACAAAAAAGGTTCTGAAAAAGAGCAAAGCACACATACAAGGTGTTTGGGGTTTTTTTGGTTTGGTTTGGTTTGGTTTTATATTTCCAAAGTCTCAGAATCCTTGATCATGACTCTTGGTCATTTTTCTCCAGGTTCCCAGATGGGTATGACTTAATCAAATGGAACCCTGTGCCTAGTATGATCTTCACAGTGGTCTGTGGTTCCTGAAACCCTTCCCCAGGGATTTTAATAGTCCCTAAAACCAGAAATTCCCCATCTGTTGGAGCACCCTCATTTAAATTTCTTTATCCAGTAAGTTTAGTCCCCTTTATACCACTCAGTCTGCTGAGAGAGAAGGTATGTTACGATAAGAGAACTCAAAGCAGGCTCAAACGTACCTTGGATGCTTCCTTAACGGAGCTGATGCAAAGGCCTAGCCAACCTAAGGCTGTATCACGGCAACTCTATGGCACCATTCCATAGCATCAGCATTACTGAAGAGCCATGTGGACAAGGGTGGCAGGCATAAGTGTTATATGTGAATGGGGTGTTGGCAACCACACAGCTAGAACGAGCTGTACAAATATAGCAAGTAAAGGGGAAAGAGATCTAGGAGTAACAAAAAAAAAAATCCTCAACAAATAACAACAAAACGTAGATGAAAACAGATAATCTAAGAGTAACCAGATTGCAGAAATACCTGAATTTCTTAGCCAGAGAGAGTCACATCTAGTTTCCTACAAGGAAATACAGTAGCAGAGTGGGATCCAAGGTGATGTTTGCCAGGGGAAGGCACAAGCAAAAACAAAACTAACTTCTCAGGTTCAGTCTTTTGGTGTGTGCTGTTGTTCACTTGTCAAATAGCATTTGTTAAAGAAAAAGACTTCAACAGAAAATAAAAGGCAATGTCTGGAAAATAACCAACTTAAACCAATCTGAAGTCTATCAGTCACAAAATCTCACCAGTCGTAGGTCTGTTCGGTAAATAATTCAGGAGCATACACAGCGCTCTCGACACTCTCCCGGATGGTCTACTGGACAGCACTGAGCAGAAAAGCGGTCTGTGCCCTCGCGGAGCTCACACTCACAGCAGAGACAGACAGCTACTGAACTGCTGTGTAATGGGGGCAAGCGGTGCGATGTGCTAGGGATCTAGGTAAAGGGCACAAGAAGCGCCATTTTAGACAGACTGGAAAGCCATCCTACCGCCCTTCCCCTCCTCAACGACCACAGGGCACTTTAACACCTGACATTTTTATTTTGTTTGGTTTAGTTTTCTGTTGTTGTTTGTTTTATCTGAAGTAGAGTCTCATTGTGTAGCCTTGGCTGGCCTGGAACTCACTATGTAGACTAGGCTAGCCTCTGACTCACAGAGAGTCGCCTGCTTCTGCCTTCAGAGTGCTGAGATTAAAGGTGTGGGTCAGACCTGAGACTTTTAAATCTCATTCTTTCTTAAATTTATAAAGAAGGTCACCCAGTCCCGCAAGCTCAGCTCTGACCTGAGTAAGGTCTCCAGGTTGCAGTGTTGGCCTTACCTCTAAATTCTATTCCCTGTTGCCACAAGCATGATTGATAGCTCAAAAACAAAGCCAGTAAAGACATGAAGACCTGAATTCAATTCCTAGAACATATGTAATGAAATGCCAAGTGCAGTAGCACACACATGTGAACACACATGCGTGCATGTGCACACCACACACACACAAAGGTGAATAGCACCTGAGACAGGCTACCCAAGGCTATCCTCAAGTTTCCACATGCACACACATGCACACCTCACACGTATGTGCGTGCAGGAGGGAAGAAAATCAAACTTATTTTCCCTTTGCACCAGTATACACATCAAGCAACTCTCTTTGCGACCTTCAGAGATTGCCTGGTTTGCAAAGAACACTTGTGCAAGTACAAAGGCCTGCGTCCAAATCCACAGCACTCATATAAAAAGTCAGGTCCAGCTGCATGTGCCTGCAGCCCTGGCATTGGGAGGTAAAAGCAGGAACATCCTGAAAGCATGCTGGCTAGCCAGCCTAGTAGAAATGGCCAGTTCTGATTCACTGAGAAACCCTGACAGAAGGCATTTTGACTGACATCGGAAGGAAGACACCTGAAGTCATACTCTGGCCTCTGGGTGTGCATACACCCACCTGCACATCCAAATGCATTCATCACACGTACACCAGGTTTCCAGAAATTTCTAAATTTCTTAACCCTTTGGTGCTTTTGCTCCTTCATTTCACCATAGGAAAGTTCTAATAGTTCTTTCTCCGAAGTGGTCCCTACCCACCCCCTTTGCACTCATTCTCACTATCATCTTATTTACAAAGGGCTCCGGGACTCAGGAAATGACTCAGAGTGAAAAGGCGCTTGCTGTCAAGCTCGAGGACATGATTCAATCCCAGGACCCACATGTTAAAGGGAAGAACAGACTCCCAAAAGTTGTCTCCTGACCTTTATACACACACCATGGCACACACATGTCCACACTCTCACACACACACACATCCACACACAATAAAAAATGTAATTTTAAATACTAATAATAGCAACTAGAGAGGCTATGGGGATGAGTCAGTGGGTAGAGTACTTCCTATTCAAGCACAAGGTGCTGAGTTCAGATCCCCAGCAGTCGTGTAAAACATAGGTACACGGCATACATGTATATGTATATTATATGTATGTATGTATGTATGTATGTGTATTATACCCCCAGCAAAGGAGGCAAAGACAGGCCAATCCTGGGGTTCTCTGCTAGCCGGTCTAGTAGAAATGGTGTGCTCTGGGTCAAGTGAGTGACCCCCTCCTGAACCCTCAACAGAGACAGAGAAGTGACTGAGGAAGCACCCCTACACACAAATAAATGATTCAACAAACAAAAATAACAGGAAGATTTGGAAGACATATCTCCTGCTCAGTTGCTGAACCCAATGACAGAGTCCAGGTCAAACCAATCACCTGAGCCTGGATTCACAACCTCTAAGGTGTGGCCCTATCAAACCTACCAGTCCAGCCATTCATAGTCTCAACTATGCCCCCACCTCCAGAGAATGTGGATGCCCTAAACACTGGGACTTCATTTGGAGGTAGGCCTTGCAAGACAGAAGTTAAAGTGAAGTCAAAAGGAGCCCTACTGCAGTTCTTTAACTGGTTTCGTAACTGTACATGTGATATGCAAGGAGCAATGGCCCTGTGTATACACATCTAAAAGGGTCCATGTACAAGTCCAGGAAAGAAGCCACAGGAGAAGTCAAACTTGCTGGGCCTCTGTGTGTGTGTACATATATATGAAAGCACCTATGAATACAGATATGAGTAGAGGCCA
>JAQHUG010000245.1:855579-871926 GCA_028555095.1 Dicrostonyx torquatus | reverse complement strand
CTTTTTTTAAGCATGGATTCTAGGGATCAAACTCAGGTCCACGCAGCAAGCATTTTACCAACTGAGCTATCTCTGGAACCCTAAATTTCTTACTGTTTTATGCAGCTAAATTGGGGAATACGTCACTATAACAGCCCTAGCAAACTAATACTTGATTGCAGTATATTTATATCCTCATGGTCCGCGTTAGGAAAGACACATTAGTTCTTGCTGCAAGCTTTCATCCATGCTAACGTTCTTGCCTGTGATACTTTTCATCCTTTGAATTCACAGGGTGTTCAGGTAAAGCAAACTTTGTTCCAAATCCCATCCAGTCCCTTAGTAGCCATCCTCTTGGACTCTTTTTCACAACTATTTTTGTGAAAAAATATTTTTTCATTAACTATTTTTGGTCGCTGTGTTTATATACATGATAGGCTTAGCACACCAATGATGGTGATTTTATTATTGTTATTATTAGTATTCTTCAAATCTGTATTTAATACTTGATAGTTAAATATTCTGACATCTTTGGCTCACCAACCTACCTTGAAGAAAGCATAAGGAAAGAGGACAATCTTGAAGTCAGGTGTGGAGCCCCCTTCCCACAGGGCTTCAGCTGCCTGAGGACAGTGAAGAGTTGGTGTGACAAGCCACGGGGAGCCACTCTGAGTTTCTAAGCAAAGTGAAATATCAGAGGTGTCAGCTGTGTGCATGTGAGTAAGTAAGACACTGCAACACTCAAGGTCATGAACAGCTGGCCTGTAGTGGGACCCACAGAATGAAAAGGGGGTGCTATTCAGGGAAATGATTCAGAAGTATAACCCGTAGGGCTAGAAATGAACCAAAAACCAGAGAACAGACAGAGACAGACCACTGCAGGGCTGACAGCGTAGGGGACGTCATGAACAGAATTAAGGAAGCCAGTGGGAGAACAAGAGGAGTCTGGGTTTCCTGTTCTGCCACTGGCCTGTATCTCACCTCTTCTCTGCAACCAGTGAGCGCAGTCACTCACCGCCCCATCAACCTCAAGGAGGCATCCCACAATCCGCTCACCAGGCATAAACAGGAACCTTTACAAAAGGTTACTTACAGTCTAAAAGGGGCTGCCCCAAAGTGAAATACCAAAAACTTTGGAACTTAGACAAAGGAAGTATAGAATGTGGCCCCTGAATATTGCTGCCACTTTGTACCTCCTGAGTGACAAGCCAGCTGTTATCTGTCACCATGCCCTAGATATTTAATTAGTGTTGCATGTGAGAATTCCTCTTATCTTAATGCTGGACGCTGTTCAACACCACGAGTAAACAAACAAAACTGTTTTCCTTGGTTGTTCAAGAGATAGAGAACTCTGGCCCAGGACGACAAGCTTAGTGGGCTCTGCTCCTCCCACCTCCGCCATCTTGGATCAAGTTCCTCTGAGGTGACACTAGTTATTTCAAGGGTAAATTCAGTAGCCTGACCCAGAAAACTACAATTTTAGTTTCCTCTAACCCTTGCTTCCATCTCAGATTGGATTCACCTTCTGGCCCTTAGCACAGGCAAGAAACTGAAAGTCTTTACAGCTTTCCTGATGGCTTTCCAGACAATCACTGCAAGGAGAAAGTGAATTGTTTCCACTGCCTTTTACATTATGGAGTATTTATTAAACAAAAGCTCGTGGAGCAACTGTGTGTTCTGATGTGGAGATGAGGGGTTGGAGGCAAAGGATGGAGGAAGGTGAACTCAGGGCCACCCAATTCCCATCCTCTAGGATGGGACTTCTTCGTTCATCTTCAGTCACAGGCCAAGTCGCCACATCTCTGAGTTGCCTTGTAGCTCTGGCCCTTTTAAATCTTGGGGAACCTCCCAAGGGTTCTTAGGAATTTGAAATTTTGTGACCAGTGATCCAAATGTTTTAAAGGATCCAGGGTATATGAAATCCAGCACATTGCCCCAGTGGTTGTCACAGGCACAATTTCTAGCCATGCACTTGTTTCTAAAGTCTAGGCAAACTCTAAGGAGGGTTTTTGTTTCAACCATCATGGTGCTGGATTTGGAATCCCTGGAAGATTCTGTACTCTCACCTTGGTTCTTGAGCTTTGGCTGACACTCGTGGCACATATACTCACACACTCTACTCAGCCAAACACTGCAAAATACGTCAGGAAGAAATGGGCAGAACTGGCAAGACAGTTCTGTGGGTAAAGGCACTTGTCACCAAACCTAAGGAGCTCAGTTTGAGCCCCAAAACCCCCTTGGTAAAAGGAGAGCACTGAATCTCACAAGGTGTCCTCAGACCTACACACACACACACACACACACACATACACACACACACACACACACACACACGTGAGGGGGGCAGAGGCAGGCGGATCTCTGTGAGTTCGAGGCTAGCCTAATCTACAGAGCAAGTTCCAGGACAGGCTCCAACGATACACAGAGAAACCTTGTCTTGAAAAACTAAACATGCACACAAGCAGACAATAATAATTCAAGTTCAGATTTAAAAGTCATACACAAAATTACCATATGATTTGGTAATTTGACTTCTGGGTAGCCAACCAAAAGTGCTTAAAGCAGAGACAAAAACTCATACTTGTCTACACAGGCTCATAGCATAAAGCTCCTAACTTTGATGTCATATATAATTTTACCATAGTTTAAAATATTTTTGAAATATTTAAAGATATAGTAGAAGAAAAATTTTCTTATGGAAAAAAGAAGACAAATAGAAAGAGTTCCTTCTTTGGCAGCCAGTAGTTTTAAAATTCTTGGCAATGATGGAGACAGAAAAGAAGACACAAAGAGACAAGCAACCAGAGAAAAACTGTGAACGTCATTTGAATAAGTACACGTAGCGCATTTACAACGGGCTGTTTCAGTGGTTTTTGCACCTCTGCATGGCCTGTAGAAAGTTCCTGACACATTTCTTTTCTAAACATCCTCTCAGGAGCATTTAGTACTGCAGACATTCTGTGCATTGTAATAGCTTAAGGTTTTCGCCACAAAGAACCAATACATGTCCTCTTGGGGTGATGCTACCCACTTTGGGAATGCACAACTTATAGCATGAGCCCCTTCCCATTGGGTGCTGCTATTCAAGAAGCAAAACCTAAGCAAAATAATCAGAGGGTCGCTGAGTGGACTTGAATTCCACCATGCATTTTGTTCTTAGCTATCCAAGTAGACTCATTTTTATCCCTCCACTCTAGGGATTCCACAGGGCCTGCAGGAAATGCAGGCTGGAAAGGGATTGTGAGACATTCTACAAAATAATCAGGAAGAGCAAATATGCTTTTTTTTTTGCTTTACTGATATAAATTTATACTTTTATATAGCTTTCTGGAAGCTACCTATGAAAGCAAATATTTCGGCTAGCTTATTAGCTCACTCTGAAACATCAGGGATGGTCAGTGGGTTTCCACAAGGCTCTCTTCTTCGGAGGCAGCAACAGCAGCAGTGGACCTTTCGGGGAGGGGCAGGGTGGAAATGTTCTCCCAAAGTTTATCTTTCCAACATGGAGACAAAGGTCCTGAGTAGGCAAAAGGAAGTGGGTAACAGGATACCCATTCCTACGCCTGCTATTGTTTCCGAAAAGGAGTAAAAAGTAAATGGCCAGCTCTTCCCAAAACCTTCGACCAGCCACTCCTGTGACTCCAGTCTTTGAAATTCAAAGCACTTTGCTGTGGTCTTTTTCAAATGTGTATTATCATGGTGGATATCAAGCAAAGCTATCAGTTAACTATGAACAGGGAGTAAGTCATAGCCAATACTCAGCCCAAGATGTAGAAGGGTCCTTGGGAGGAAACTGGCCTCTCCCGCCGGCACATTTGTATAACTAGTCTGGTGGCAAATGTAGATTCTACCACTTAATACTACCTGGGGGACTCTGAGCCAACTGCTCAGTTCTCTCGAGTCTATGAAATATGACTGAGTACAAGGCACCTCAAATGCAAATATGAGGAAAATCTGAGCTCTTGCGGGTTCACCTCCTCACATGTGTTTATAAATGTTAATTTTAAGTCCCGTATTTTCTCAGTCAAATACTTGGGGCCTCAACAGTTCCAGACTGAAGGGTCAGGAAGTGCTTTTCTTTAATCAGAAGCCACAGATGAGAGCTCAAATGAGCCTCTTCACCCACCCTGGGCAGACATGATGCTGTCCAAGCCCAGGAAAGATTGCATAATCCTGAAACTGTTCATCATCCCTCTCAGATGTGCCCATGGCCTCATTCCGTGAAAAGCAATGGAAATTCAATATGTTGTTTCAAAACAATGCCAAACCACCAAAAACTTTTGATTCATAAATCACAGTTACCTACTTGTAAGTAAGCTTCAAACCCTGGTTAAATTGAGAGCTGTGCAAACCTCAGCTCTGAATAAAACTCCCCATTTCCCCTTCTGACAACACCATCCAAAGGCACAAGTAATATATAAATCCCACTTAGAACGGTCACCCTCTCACCCTCAGGAGTTCAGCATCAGGCCAAGGAGATTGAAAGATGAAGTTCAACATGGGACCTCTGAATCTTCTTAGGAAGCTGAGGGGGCAGAACAAGAGGCCAGCAGGTAAGTGTCAATCATTAACCAAGAGGAAACAGTCTTTAGGAGTGATTGGTGGTTGCTCTCTGAACAGGCAGAAAGCCTTCCTGGAGACCATGCTCCCGGGAGTCTACAGCTTTGGAGAAGATTGGTTTCTGTGTTCTCTGAACAGGATCTCTTTTTGGGATAAAGGAAAGAACAGGTTTCCCTCTTTCCCTTTATAAGCCATCTTACTCATTGTTATGCTAACCCTGGCCCTACATGTATGCAAGGCGGAATGCCACCCAGTGCGCAACTTCTGTGTGCTGCGCAGTGACCTCCTACACTGACTCATCCTAGAATGACTTCTGTCCCTTCAGAGCTTGTCACCTGTCCCCTGCCCAGCTGTGTCCCTAACCCACAAAATGTTAGCGAGATGGTGGAGGGAGTAGAAGGCACACTGTATTCTCAAGCCAAATAAAACATGTTTGCATGACACGTGGTTTAAGCTTTTCTGTATCGGGGATATCTATGGGCAGTGACTAGATTAGAAATGTTTCTATTGTGTTATGCAAGCAACCTACTGTCTAAACAATGTCTCCCAACCTTCCTAATGCTGTGACCCTTTAATACAGGTCTCATGTTCTGATGACCCCCAACCATGAAATAATTTCCTTTGCTACTTCATAACCGAACTACGGTTATGAATCGTAATGTATGTGAGTATCTAATATGCAGCCCCTGTGAAGGGGCCATTCAACTCTCACAAAGGGGTTTCAGAAACTCACGTTTTGAGAACCCCTTGACTAAGAGAAGCAAAACACATTCCATCCAACCAGGTACTGTATTTCTTTAGATACTAGATTCAGTTGAAAATGTATATATTGCCAAGTGCTGAAGATTTACATAATGAATGTCACATCCTCTTTGAGCCAACCCCCTTGTCTGTTATAGCCAGTTCACTAAGGCCCACGTAAGAATCTCTAATCTTCCATCTGGAAACATGCTGTCACTTGGACAAAATCTTTTAAACACTTCACATAGATTGTTATGAACCTGCAGGTTCTACCACACCATCAAATCAATGGTTTCTCTCATTCATAAAATTTAGATTTATAGAAGTAATATAAGAATTACCTAGGGTATGCTATAAAATATTTCAATCTACTCAGATATATATGTATTTTTTTATAAAGATGCAGTTTCATGTTTTCCCTTGGTGAGAAAAAATACCTTTAAACCCACCCATCAAACTTCCTGGGAAATTTCCACCGTAGGGTACCAACTGGCTAAAGATAAATTCATACATTAGATTTCCAAGGTCTTCATCGCCCATTATATGCTACCTCCACCAGCATCTTAGTTCTTTGTGTGCCTTTAAGGCAAACAGACATAATTTACGCTATTACCAAAATATTAAAACATCCTGGATCCCACCCTCCAAAAACAAACAAAAAATTGTCCTAAAATATTTTGCCACAAAGCAAATATTATTTTTTAAACAGCAGACAGCTCCCAAAGAAAGAATATGGAAAAGGAACTGGTTGAGGGCAGTTTATCACTTAAGAAACCTTTTCATGGGCTGGAGAGATGGTTCAGAGGTTAAGAACACTGCCTGCTCTTCCAGAGGTCCTGAGTTCAAGTCCTAGTAACTATATGGTGGCTCACAACCATCCATAGTAGGATCTGATGCCCTCTTCTAGCTTATAGAAGCGTACGTTTAGATATAGCACTCATAAACATTGAACAAATAAATCCTAAAACAAATACCCTTTCATATTAAATGTCAAATAATGAAAGTATACCTTTGTGTTTGAAGATTCAAGTCACACAAATACGTAAAAGCAAATCAACCGTTTCCAACTGTAAGCAGCGATAATGCCCCAGTACGTGAGAGCATCAGAAGGTTGATCGGCTTCTTTTTGAGGTTACATGATAAGGAGCAGTTAAGCAGCCCCTTTCTCTAGAGCTCGGCGTCTGACCTCGTGGCAGGAGGAGCCAGCCCTCGACCTTGGCCTCCTTTATAGCGCTGGCTTTCTTCTCGCCAGCTAAGCTGGCAGAGGGGGCGGGGAAGCCCAAGCTCGCCTAAAATACACCCTATGCTCATCCTCGGGTTCGATCGGGGGTGCGTGGGCACCGAGAAGGGCCAGAGGAGGCGAAGGGGACAGCGAGGACTAAGTTTGTGGACTTTTTTCCGCAAGCTGGAAATTCCCAGACCAAAAAGGTACCGACCCGAGTCCGGGACATTCCCCCGCGAGGGACAGCTCCAAGACCTGGACTGGAGCCGTGAGGAGGAACGAGTGGCAGCGCTAGCGGTTTTCAGGGCGACTGTCCCAGTGTCCAGGGAATCTAGGAGATTAAGCATCCTCGTTAGAGTTGTCTCTCTGAAAATCACTTTTTCTTTTTATATATTTTTTATTGATTTTTATTGAGCTCTACATTTTTCTCTGCTCCCCTCCCTGCCTTTCCCCTCTCCTTCAACCCTCTCCCATGGTCCCCATGCTCCCAATTTACTCAGGAGATCTTGTCTTTTTCTACTTCCCGTGTAGATTAGATCTATGTATGTCTCTCTTAGTGTCATTGTTGTCTAGGTTCTCTGGGATTGTGATTTGTAGGCTGATTTTCTTTGCTTTATGTTTAAAAACCTCTTATGAGTAAGTACATGTGATAAATGTCTTTCTGGGTCTGTGTTACCTCACTCAAAATGATGTTTTCTAGCTCCATCCACTTTCCTGCAAAATTAAAGATGTCGTTATTTTTTTCTGCTGTGTAGTACTCCATTGTGTAAACGTACCACATTTTCCTTATCCATTCTTCGGTCCAGGGGCATTTAAGTTGTTTCCAGGTTCTGGTTATGACAAACAATGCTGCTATGAACATAGTTGAGCACATGTCCTTGTGGCACGATTGAGCATCCTTTGGATATATACCCAAAAGTGGTATTGCTGGATCTTGAAGGTTTTTTCCTAATTTTCTGAGAAATCGCCACACTGATATCCAAAGGGGTTGTACCAGCTTGCATTCCCACCAGCAATGCAGAAGTGTTCCCTTTACCCCACAACCTCTCCAGCATAAGTTGTCATCAGTGTTTTTTATCTTGGCCATTCTTATAGGTATAAGATGGAATCTCAGAGTTGTTTTGATTTGCATTTCTCTGATGACTAAGGATGTTGAACATTTCCTCAAGTGTCTTTCAGGCATTTTAGATTCCTCTGTTGAGAGTTCTCTGTTTAGGTCTGTACTCCATTTTTTTTAAATTGGGTTATGTCATCTTTTTGTGTCCAATTTCTTGAGTTCTTTGTATATTTTGGAGATCAGACTGCTATCTGATGTGAGGTTAGTGAAGATCTTTTCCCATTCTGTAGGCTGTTGTGTCTTGTTGACTTTACAGAAGCTTTTCAGTTTCAGGAGGTCCCATTTATTAATTGTTTCTCTCAGTGTCTGTGCTACTGGGAGTGTGTGTGTGTGTGTGTGTGTGTGTATATGTGTGTGTGTGTGTATGTGTGTATGCGTTCAAGTGTACTTCCCACTTTCTCTTCTATGAGGTTCGGTGTGGCTGGCTTTACGTTGAGGTTTTTGATCCATTTGGACTTGAGTTTTGTACATGGGGATAGATATGGATCTATTTTCATTCTTCTACATATTGATATCCAGTTATGCTAGCACCACTTGTTAAATGTTTTATTTCTGTTTGATATTTTTTACTTCTTTGTCAAAAGTCAGGTGTTTGAAAGTGTGTGGATTAACATCCGGGTCTTTGATTCAGTACCATTGGTCCTCCTGTCTGTTCTTATGCCAATACCAGCCTGTTTTCAGTACTGTAGCTCTGTAGTAGAGTTTGAAGTCAGGAATTGTGATGCCTCCAGAAGTTCTTTTAATTGCCCAGGATTGTTTTGGCTATCCTGGGTTTTTGCTTTTCCATATGAAGTGGAGTGCTCAAACATTACTTTTTCACTGTGACTTCTTGGGCATGAAAATGGAATTGTCTGGAGGATTACTTTCCCCAGTCAGCTCTGTGAGTATGGCAGTCAGAAAGGGACGTCTCTTCTGTGTGTCCATAATCTGCAACTCAAATGAAACAGGGCTTGCTAGCCAGATGAAAATGCTGGTACAGGTGATGGGGGAAGTGGGCTTAACTGTGGCGAGTCATTGCACAACACCGAAGGGTTTCTCCCGACATCCAGTTTCACTGCTCAGTTCTGGGACACTCACTACAGTGGTTTCGGTTCTGTTCTTCTCGTTCATCATCTCCAGGCATCCTTGTTACAATTTAGTTTGGTGATTACAGAGGAAACACCCAGGGTCCTATAGGGGCAGTAAGAATGTTCATCTACATCATGACTTCAGCTCCTTAGAGTTCAAGAGGTCTGACCAGCTCTTGTTTGTTTAAAAAATAATTAAAAAGGAAATTTTGTGTGTATTTGATGCATTTCAGTTGACATTTTAAAATTTTTTTATGTGCATTGGCTTTTCGCTTGTGTGTATACTTGTATAAGGGTGTCGGTTTCCTGAAATTGTAATCACAGACAGTTGTGAGCCATGTGGGTGCTGGAAACTGAACCCAGGTCCTCAGTGCTCCGAACAGCTGAGCCATCTCTCCAGGCCCCTTAGCACTCTTTTTTTTAAGATTTATTTATTTTATGTAAAATTACATATTACATGCTCTATTACATGTACACTTTTATGCCAGAAGAAGGCTTAAGACCTGATTGTAGGTGGTTTTGAACCACCATGTGGGTGCTGGGAATTGAACTCAGTACCACTGAAAGAGCAGTCAGTCTCTTAACCACTGGTCCTGGTTAAACCAGTCCTGGTTTCCCAGTTAGCATTCTTCTTTTTTTAATTTTTTTTTCAAGACAGGGTTTCTCTGTAGGTAAGGAGCCTGTCCTGGAATTAGCTCTTGTAGACCAGCCTGGCCTAGAACTCATAGAGATCCACCTGCTTCTGCCTCCTAAATTCTGGGATTAAAGGCGTGCGCCACCACTGCCCGGCCTGGTTAGCATTCTTTAAAGAGATAAATATCCTAAAATGAGTTTCTGGCAGTTCCATTTCAAAGATGCCCATACCAAAAGGTGTGTCTTTTTTCTGAGTGCTTCCTTTTCTTTTAATCCTCATTTAAACTCTATATTTAAAATGCCATTTAATAAAAATTATTTTAAATTTTTAAAGGTAAGTGCATTTTTAAAGGACGGGTTAAGCTGAACTGATGAAGCACATTTTTGCTACCCTGGTTTCTGTATCTTAAACTTCTGCCTCAACAGCTTTCTGGTCCTTCACTGCCTCTCAGCTGCCCCGGGATTCCCAAAGTGCACCAGGCACTGCAGACACACTTTGAAAGAGGAAACAGCAATTCCAAAATCGTATTTATTGCCCACCCGTGTAGCAGCTACTCTGAGTACACTGACCCTGCACTGTAAAATAATCCTAACTGCATTTTGTAGGAGAATTAAGACGTCTTGTTACCTCCCTCCAGAGTGTATTTCCCTGCCCCCACTCAGTGGCTGTCATTTTTTCCATCTGGGTCCAGAAACAGAAGACTCACTTTTATATGTATCACAGGAATATGTAAGGGCTTACCACATTTGTTCTGGCCAAGGACTCTGATTTATCCATCTGAAACTTATCTCTAACAAGAAAGTCTGTCAGGTGGTATTAATATAGTGAATGGTAAAATGGTTGACATACATTGAATACCTAGGATCGGTTCTGTGTTCGCTGAATTATTTTAATTGCATGTATACATGCAGAGGGGTATGTGCAAGTGAGTGCTAGTGCCTACAGGTATCTTGAAGCTGGAGCTGCGGGCAGCTGGAGCCTCCTCACAGGCGTGCTGGCAACCAGGCCAGGCCCGCTTCAAGAACCACCAAAACTCTTCGGTGCTGAGCCATTGCTCCAACTCCAAGAAAACTTATTCATAATAGGATGCCTACTAGAAGTATAATTCCCATAGAACATTCTTATTATGGGCTTTTCCTTTCACAATAACAGCAAATTAATCAGTTCAGTTCAGGATCGCTCAGTAATATGAATACTGTCACTTCAAATAGAAATGTTATTTGTATGTGTTTGTTTTCCTTGTGTGGATGTATGTACTCCACATGTATTCAGTGCCCACAGAGGCCAGAAAGGGTCAGAAACCCCTCTCCCCCAGAACTGGAATTACAGATGGTTGTGAGCCACCATGTGGGTGCTGGGAATCAAACCCACAAACCTCTGTGAAAGCAACAAGTGCTCTTAACTGCTGTCCCATCTCTCCAGTCCCACAAATTCATATTTTATTTCAACAAAATTGTATATAAACAAATTTCAATATTTTATTATAAGCCCAAACATCCAACCATAATGACCAACTGACATAATAAAACCGTTACTAGATAACACAATTTTAGGCAGACTTTTATAATTATTAAGGCTATTTAACATATAAAAATATTTATTATAGGTTAATTTTGTAAAGGCCCAAATGACATGTACTCTGTGATTCCAACTCCAGCGATCACTCAGGATTTGGGCGCTAGGATCAATTATACTATAGTCTGAGGATACTTGCCTCAGGCTTACTTATACTAAAATCTGTGGATGTTCGGCTCCTTCATAGAAAATGACATAGTATCCGTGTCTAACAAACATCCTCCCACATACTTCAAGTTATCTCTAGTTTACTTATAACACATAATATGTAAATGTTATATAAATTGATGCTACACTTTATTGGTTATATATAATGACAGGAAAAGTGTATACATTTAGTATTGATGCAATATTTTCCCAGATATTTTTATGTGAAGTTGGCTTAAGCCAGTGATATGGAACCTAGAAATAAAGATGATCAATTGTGTATGGGTTAAAAAAAAACAAGAAAGCATATCTAATGTTCATTTGAATTCAATTGAATTAGCTAATGTTCAACTGATTTATGGATTGGGCCCTTAATTAAAATTTTGTAGTTTTTTAAAACTATGATCACCTTTGTATTTATCAAGAGAAATCTAAACATTGTCATCTGGCATGCTGAAATTCACAAGCATGTGGGACTAACTGACCTATAAAATGTTTATAAGGTTGAGAAGCCCTTATCTGAAGTCCTTGAGACCATAACTGTTAGATTTTAAATTATTTTAGATTTGGGAATATAAATGTGTGTGTATGTGTGTGTGATATATATTCACACACATATATGTATATAACTCATTAATGTGTCATGAGCCTAAGTATTAAATGTAGGTCTCATATGTACTTTACATATATATCTTAAAGGAAATTTTATGTAACATTTAGCATGTCTGCTTTCAAAAGATTATTTTTAAGACTTTTTATATTCTTATCGTATGTACGCATTTGGTTTAGTTGGTTTGTTTTGCGAGTGTTTGTTTGTTTTGAGACAATGTTTCATCAAGTTACTCTGGTTAAAGTGTGGAACTCCCTATGTAAACTGGGCTGACCTTGAATCCACAGGCATCTGCCTGTCTCTGCCTTCCAAGAACTGGGATTAAAAGCATATGCTATGCCTGGTTTTTAGTATTTTATCTGTGTATGTGTGCGTTCGTGTGTTTGTGTGTGTGTGTGTGTGTGTGTGTGTGTGTATGTGTGTGGTCATCCATCCGTCTGTGTGTGGGTCTGTCTGTTTCTCTGTGTGTGTCAGTGTGAGTGAATGCCACATGAATGCAGGTGTCCTTGTAGACAAAAACTAGGCATCGGATCCACCTGTAGTGTCAGTTACTGGTGATTTGTGAGTCACTTGGCATGGGTGCTGGGATTCAGACTCAGTTTTCTGGAAGAACAGCAAATACTCCAAAATCTGAGCCATGTCTCCAGCCCCACATCTGTCATTTGAGCATGACTCATTGATTCAAAAAGCTTTAGATTTTGGAGAATTCTGGATTTTCAGATTAGAAATGCTCAACCTATATCTAACTGTTCTGGGAAATATTTAAGCAACATTTTAATTTGGATAAACATTTCCACACCGGAGTGGATAAAGATAAACAGGGGATGGAAGTGCTAAGAGGGCTTCAAGAAACTGGACCATCAAACCGCTACGACAAACCGCTACGACCTCATGCAGCAAACTGAAAAGCAGAAACTGAACAAGGTCACAAGAAACCAGCCATAGAAATCACTCCATACCCATGGTGAGTGGTCCTTGGAGCCTCACTGGGAAAGGGATTCTTTGGCTTCCTCCCAAAATCCTCCCTAAGGAAGTGTTCCAAAGTTCTCTAACATAAAATCTCTTCACAGAAATCAAACAAGTTGTAGCTAGGCAGGGCTATGGACTCCACACACCTTAGTCCAGTTCAAACTTGTTTTTCCTATAAAAAAAAAAAAATGAGCTAATGTCACCTATGTTTCTGTTTGGTTTGTTTTTTTTTTTTTTTTTTTTTTGAGACAGGGTTTCTCTGTATTTATGGAGCCTGTCCTGGAACTAGCTCTTGTAGACCAGGCTGGCCTCGAACTCACAGAGATCCGCCTGCCTCTGCCTCCCGAGTGCTGGGATTAAAGGTGTGTGCCACCGCCGCCCAGTTTATCGTCTATATTTCTGAATCATGCCCAGAATTAAGAACTTGATAAAGCCTTTGAATAATAGATAAGCAATGCTACTTCTCTAGATCAATCTTTTCTTTGTCACTGTTTCTCAAAATATGGAACCCTACAACTGCATCAGAATCTTTGGGCATTTATCACAAAGATTAATTCCATAATCCCTGGAGGTATAGCCTCTAATTCATTTTTCTCTAACACTGCAAGTTTAAGGGCCATTTAAAACAGCTATTTTAACCAGGCCGGTGGCAAAGCCTCTATAGGTCCAGTCACTGGTAAGGGAGGCAGGAAGATAGCAGATTCAAAGCCTATCTATGTAAGCAACAAACCAAGTTCAAGGCCAACCTGTGAACGTATTGAGACTTTCTCTACTTACAAAAGAACTGACTGTTTAGTCAGAAAGCATGCACAAAGGCCCAGTAGTTTCAAGCTCAGTCCCGCAAAAACTAAACTGTCATAAATATTTAGCTTCACTGGCCTGCTCAGACTCCAAAAACAATTATAAAACTTTCCCCCACAAAATATTTTATAAACGTACTGGTCCTCGAGAGTAGGAAAGGAAGAACTTGAATCCTCTACATTACAAGCCCCAATTTTTCATTCTTTGGAAGGTGCATTTTTTTCTTACTTGAAGCATTTGTCTTTATCTCCTGACACCCCAATGTTTACACATGTCTGTTTAGGGAAAGCAAAAGTAAATTATAACCTCTCATAATGCAAAAACTACTTACTAAATATCCTAATTTTAATTTAAAACCATTTATTAGTATTAAGACAAAATCCAATAAAAATGGCCAATCCTTTTATTTTTGGATGTACAGAAATGGGTTAGGAATGTAACTCCATAGAGCGCCTGCCTAGTATGGCCAAGGTCTTGGGTTTGAGCCACAGTCCAAAAAGACGAAAAGCTAGCAGGAATAACAGATAGCCAAATAGGAGCTTTTTATTTCCAAGCATGAGATAATGTGTATGTATAATTTATGCCCAAATCAAAAAATACCTACCATGGACTTTAATATCTAATTTTATTAATTTCTGATCTGGTTTAATGTCTAATTCAGCATATGCTTCATGACAGCTAAAAGAAAAGAGATACACTTGGAACTGCTGATTGGAGAACCTCTACAATGTTATGACAGACAGCAGCATTCTTTACATAAGAATCAGTTCTTAAAACCCACACACTCCAGAACATGAAAATAAACTTCTGTTTCCGTATTTGTTTCCAAAAGCAGTCATTCTAGAATAACTATTCATCACCTAAATTGTAGCTGAATCTAGTAAGAAATAATTATCAAACACAAGTACCAATCCAAAGCACAGATTTCTGTTCTTCTGTTTTGCTTCTTTCCTAGACAAAAGCAGGAAACTGTTAATATCCTTATTATAAAATTCTGACCACACACATTGGCCTTTCCAAGTAAGTCAGGGGGAAAAAAGTCAATAGAAACTCCTGAGATACAGCAGTCTTGAGTGTGGCCATGAGAAGCTCTGACGATAAATGCTCTATTCCTGAGGAGGGATCCTTGTGCTGTTCATGAAGACATGTTCCATTTCCTTTACCAGGCAAATGGAAAACACAGCGCTGCCAACCAAACCTATCCACTCTGCTTACTCAAAACACTTCATATAAGCATTAGCACAGAATCTCCACCCGGGGAGAAGCTAGCTCAAATACACTCATTAGCATCTTTGGTTACAGGGCAATACAGTGTGTAGACGCTGTTAATAAGAGCTCTACAATGGCTATTTCAAGACGGAAAAATCCTACAGGTAGATACAAATGCAGTCTACACTGCCTAGTTCTTTACAAGTCATTATGCAAAGTACAGCTCTTTTTGAAATGTCAAACATATCGATAGCATCCATCTCACAATGGAGCCAATCACAAATTTTCTATACCACAAGTCAATTGGAAAGGTCACTGAATGTGATTCCTTTAGTGTACTTGAAGACAGTTAGGTCTCCAAGGGGCATACGTAAGATAAGAACATGTCCAGTTGGTTCTTCACTATCACTTCATCTGGATGCAGCTTGTGGGGGAGATGATGAGCCAAGGTCATCTCCCAGGCATCAACAAGATAGACTCCAACCCCTGAGAACATCCTCCGAAGGATAGTGTCCAGCTGAAAGTTGTACCAGTCACTGTTGAAAAGGCTGACCTCAGGCCCCAGCTCTTGGGCATTGCCTGTCCGGATGACAACCACAGTCTTAGGACTTCGATCTAGGAGTTGGACCACTGCTCGTCGGATGTTCCTGAGCCTCCGGATATATACTTCCAAGGGAAATGTGCTAAAGTGAGACCATACAGCTATGGCCACCACTGTGTTCTTCCCTCCCACAATCCCATTCAGTTCATTTGCCACATAATGAAGCTCATTACTGAAGACACTCGTGAAGCGGATGGGTGGACCATGGCAGCGATATTTGAGCAAGATGTTATGTTTCTGGTCCACTGCAAGGAAAGGACCAACGTTCTTGGGACTCCCCAAATTAAACTCCACTAAATCTGAAACAAGGAAAACATCAAATTAATGAAAAAATTCAATCTAAACACATACATTCTGAATAGTTAAGTGGTTTTGCCAAACATTTTTTTAAAATGGCGGTACAACAAAGAGGCTCAATGTAAGTATAAAAGAAATACCCATTCTCCGTGTCCCATTTTGAATCAATGGACCTTTAGTCTAGTGCCCTAATTATTCAAATCACTCCAAAACTCTCCAAGCTCTCCTGTGCCCATGCCATTAGGGCCAGCTCTCCCATTCCGTGGTGAGGGGTAGGGCCAGCTCTCCCAGGCAAATGAAGGGCAGTAATGACTCAAAATAAGAAACAATATTATCAATGAGAGAGTCTGCATATGTCTAAGATGATTATCTCCATTAAGCCAAGAAATCTTGTTTTCACAGCTCACAGAATATTTAAGAATGAAGTTGACATTCATAGGTTATCCTAATAAATGAGTATTCTATCTTCTAGGATGGAGTTGTAACTTCTGTTTTATGAGCATATTTCAGTAACTACACACATCTTTTGGAAAATTCTGCCATTTGCAAAAACATGTATAATCCTGAAAGGTTGCCACACTACGTAAAATAAGCCAGACACAGAAAGATAAATATTCTATAACCATCAGTAACTTTAAGAGTTTAACTCACTGGGGCTAGAGAGTGGTTAAGAGCACTGGCTGTTCTTCCAGAAGTCCTGAGTTCAATTCCCAGCAACCACATGGTGGCTCTGGTCTATAGTGGGATCTGATGCCCTTTTCTGGCATAAAGGTGTACATGTAGATAGAGCACTCAAATACAGAAATAAATCTTTTTTT
>JAQHUG010000245.1:836193-854969 GCA_028555095.1 Dicrostonyx torquatus | reverse complement strand
CTTTCACCTACCTCCTCCCCCAATCCCAACCCCCACCCCCATCCCCACACCCGTGCTTCCAACTTTTGTCTGAAGGTTTTATTTGCTTCCGACTTTTAAAAAAGAGCACTAACTGCTCTTCCAGAGGACCCGATTTCAATTCCCAGCACCCACATGGCAGCTAACAACTGTCTATAACTCCAAGATCTGACACCCTTACAGATATACATGCAGGCAAAACATCAATGCATATAAAATAAGTTTTAAAAAAAGGTCCAACTCTCAGAGTAGAAACTCACTGAAAGTCAGGGAGCTTGGGAGACAAAGGAGAAGTTAACCAATGGTAGCTATTCTAATGAGGAAGAGTCAGTTTAGAAGACGTGGCAGCAGTTGACAATAACATACTTTAGAAACATCCGGAGATATTTTAAATGTCCCCACTACAAATAAATAAGCATATGAAGTGACAGGTACATCAGTTAGCTTGATAAGATCATTCTGTCAATTTATCCCATTGTACTCTATAAATACATGCAATTATTTGTCAAATTAAAAATAAACTTTCAAGCCAAGAATATGTTTATAATACCAGCACTTGGGAGGCTAAGACAGGGGGATTGCTGAGTTCAAAGCTATGCAGAGCTACAGAGAGAGATCTTGCCTCAAAAAAGGTAAACAAATAAATAAATCTAAATTATACTCCTGAATTAAAAAAAAAGTTTCTTGTTTTTCCAATAAACAAAAGAAAAAAAACTGTTTCTTTTGACTTTCATTTTTACCCTATGGTTGGAAAACCATACTAATGTCCTACAAGAAAACTTGTCTAACATAAGAAATAACTAGGTTAAGTGGTGGTACATGCCCTTAATCTTAGCACAGGGAGGCAGAGGCAGGTGGATCTCTATCAGTTTGAAGCCAGCCTCGTCTATATAGTCAGTTTCAGGCTAGCCAGATAGTGATATCCGTCTCAAGAAAAAAAAAAAAAAAGAAAGAAAGCAAGAGAAGGGGAGGAAGTGAATCGGCAGCACAACGTGGAAATCCTCTCGCACCCCCCCCACCTCTAAGCCGTGTTTCAAGGCCCAGTTCCTACATAATCTAGGTACACGGGCAGCAGAGGCAGGAGGATCCCCACAAAGTCGAGGCCAGGTAGATTTATAAACCAAGCTGCAGGCTGGTGCTGCAGGAATTCCTGCTGCCAGTAGCCTTTAAGTCACCCGCCCATTTGGGCGTGGCCTCTTATACTGTATATGCCAATGAAAAACCCATGTCCAGCCTCTTCCCCGATGCTGGATTCGGTTGCTGTTCCCCGTTGGAGCAGAGGATTGTGATCTGTGAGTCTACCCCTAAATAAATAACCCTCTATTATACTCAATTCTGAGCTAGTGTGGGATTTCTTTTAAGCGTCCTTCTTTAGGCTAGCAAGAGTACACAGCGAAACCTGTCTCACATTAAATACATACATACATACATACATACATACATGCATGCATACATACATACATGCATACATACATACATACATACATACATACATACATACATACACACATACTAGTAAATGTTGATAATGCAATTCCGTTCACATCTCCTTAGCAGCGCCCAGTGCCCACTACCACAGGTGCCATGAATCAGCCCAGGCAGACATCAGTGTCTTGCCTCACAGTTTATAGTCAATTCTGAAAAGAACGCATCGGACTATGATTGCCCTATGTTCCCTTTAAGGGTTAAAGCAGATTCCACTGTTTGCTCTCGCCGTCCTGAGTTTCTCCTTTAGACTCTCCGCCTTCGTTCATTACTATGTAGCGTCCGGAGTTAAAGCGAATAAAAGTTCACGCTATCATCGTTTGATAAAGATCAGGCACCCACACAAGGCTGTGTTATATCAGATGAAAACCTGTCTGTAAAGGGTCTGGTGGAAAATCATCAAAACAGCCTATGTGATCATTGCTATTAAAGGAAATAGCAAGCTACGTCATTAGAAATTATGAAGAAGCAACTACAGATGCCTTGCAGGCCTGCCTGGTCAGCACCAAGGCTTACCCAGCACCGTGCCACACACGACTTCCTCCTCCACGTTTCATCTCTGCTTCAATAACCAGAACTCGACCAGGTCTGTTTCACTGAAAAACTGAAATTGACTTTCTACTCTTTGGAGTAAAATCTACTTCCTTTTCCTTTAAAAAGTAAATTAGAGATGATTTTTTTTTAAAAGTCATAAGCAACTCACACACAAAACAATGAGAATTTATTTTATTTAAAAAAAAAAAAAAGACTCGCCGGGCAGTGGTGGCGCACGCCTTTAATCCCAGCACTCGGGAGGCAGAGGCAGGCGGATCTCTGTGAGTTCGAGACCAGCCTGGTGGTCTACAAGAGCTAGTTCCAGGACAGGCTCCAAAGCTACAGAGAAACTCTGTCTCGAAAAACCAAAAAAAAAAAAAAAAAAAAAGACTCCATTTACAGGGTAGGAGAGATGGTTCAGGGGTTAAGAGCACTCACTGCTCTTCCAAAGGTCCTGAGTTCAATTCCTAGCACCCCCATGGCAGCTCACAACTGTCTGATATCTTTTTATGGTGTGTTGATATACGTGCAGACAAAGTACCCATATACATAAATACATATATAAAGAAATCTTAAAAAGCCACTTAGAACCATTAAAAAAAAAAATAGTCCCCACATAGGCTGAGGAAATGGCTCAATTGGTGCTTTCCGTAAAAATATGAATGAGGACCTGAATTTGATCCCCAGAACTCAGGCATAGTGGGGAGATGGCACAAACACTTGTCACGGTGCTGGAGAGGCAGGGACAGCCGGGTCTCTCGGGATCACTGGCCAGTGAAAGACTGCCTCACAAAACAAGCTGGACAGCGCCGAGGAACAACACCCAAGGTTGACCTTGGCCTCCTGCGCAGCTCCTTCACACACACCCATTTGCGCCCACACATGCACATACACAGAAACACAAATAGCTCCCACCACATCACCTGTTCCTTAACAGGTGAGCACACGACCCTAGAGAAAAGGAGAATGCCTCCTGTGGTAGGTCTCCAACCAGCCCAGTCTTATTCTGGATCTGAGCTGGGCAGACACTAAGAAGGCTGGAAAATACCCAGAGTCTCTCAACAGAAACCATTTCTATCTCAGAGTCCCGTTGAGGAGAGGCCCAATGAATGCCTTTGCTACAAGGACACATTTGGCTAATTCCTTCCAGTAAAATCCCTTATAGGCCTAGAGTTGAGCCAAACAAAACCAGAAAAGAAATAGCTGGTAGTGGCCAACTGTTTTATAGTGCAGATTAGTAGAAGTGAGGGACACCTGGGAGGTGACATAGTTCAGCTCTCTAATCTGACCCAGAGAATGAAGCCCTGCGTAGCAGGTGGCTCATCCCAGGCCAATGGGATAAGCCTCTGTGAGAGACCTCATTTCTGCCACATCCAAAACTCCACGGCTGACCAGATGCTGGCACACATCTTCCAGGGTAAGGATATATCAAAACTCCACGGCTGACCAGATGCTGGCACACATCTTCCAGGGTAAGGATATATCTTTAGTCCCATAGAGAAACTGCCATCTCACCTGGCACCTCTCTTGGGCCACCAAAGGGAGCCTGCTCCTTTCAAATCTGATTTCGAGTACACAGTTACAAAACCAGAAGCAAAAGCACCAACCTGGGACAAACATAGTGAGGTATTCAAACCACTGCCTGATCGTTGAGTCACCAAATAAATACACCATTTTTCTTTGCAAGCATTCCGTGATGTTATCAGGGTCATTAAAACGGCGCATCTTAAACCTCCTGGGCCTCCACTGGTCTTTGTAGAAATATCCAGAAGGAAAAGTTCCTGAACCTTGAGATACTTCTAGGTCATCAGTTTCTGCAAAGAAAGGGTGAAATCTATTATAAGATGCTGAATTTCATCTCCAAAACCAGATACAAAAAAAGAAACAGTTTTCAGAAGAAGGAAAAAAAAACCCTATACCCACACATTTGCTGTCCTGCAAGATTACAGGCAATACTTCCTGTTGTCTTAGCTTGAAGAAATCCCAGGCTTTCCCCATATTCTAAAATGAGAAGATGAGAAGTGGGTATGGGGTATTGGAGGACACAGGGGGGAAAGGCATGTTAGGCATTCCCTCGTGTGTGTGTGTGTGTGTGTGTGTGTGTGTGTGTGTGTGCTCATCAACATGCAAAATAAAGGAAAACGAAACCCAGGGGAAAGTATCTGCCCAGCGTTATTTCAGAATGAGAGGATCAGTTTTTAATCCCAATGTCTGAAAAAATGATGACTTAATTTCACATTAAGTTATATATATATGAGATTACATATATATGTATATTAATATAGCAGTATTAATACAATGTTTCCCAGTCCATTAAAGGTCTAATCCATGTGTTCCCAATTCAGATTTTAATTCAGAAAACCACCGTTGTCAAACTACACACAAGAAAGCAAAGCTATGTGGTGGATTATAGGAATCACAAGCAGCACTGAAAGCATCAGCTATGTGTGCTCACCTCCGTAGCTTAGCTACACATGGTGTGCTCACCTCCGCAGCCTAGCTACACGTGGCGTGCTCACCTCCATAGCCTAGCTACACGTGGCATGCTCACCTCCACAGCCTAGCTACACATGGTGTGCTCACCTCCGCAGCCTAGCTACACGTGGCGTGCTCACCTCCATAGCCTAGCTACACGTGGCGTGCTCACCTCCGCAGCCTAGCTACACGTGGCGTGCTCACCTCCGCAGCCTAGCTACACGTGGCGTGCTCACCTCCGCAGCCTAGCTACACATGGCATGCTCACCTCCGCAGCCCAGCTACACGTGGTGTGCTCACCTCCGCAGCCCAGCTACAAGTGGTGTGCTCACCTCCGCAGCCTATCTACACATGGTAACGCCAGACTAGAACACCTTTTAGGGAGAGTCAACATCTCTCTGCCCTAGCACCTCCCTTGGGAAATGCCACTGTGGAAGTGACACACGGCAAGGCAGCAAGGCTTTGAAACACGAAGTACTAGCTAGCATCCCTTGTCCAGGGTCTGTTTGGGGAAAGGAAGCATGTCATTTCCTGGAAGCTACCACCATCTCTTTGAAGTTCTGATTAGCACTTCTGTTGTTCAAAGCGAGCAAAGGGAGCAAGGGCCCGGGCCTGACTCAGACACTGTCAGAACCTGAGGCAGGCAGGTGAGACCCAAAGCCCAGCTTCCCAGGTACGACACCAGGTCATCAGAGAAAAAGAGGGAGCGCAGAGATGTCAGCCATTTCTTTTGTCTCTTCCCTGAGGATATAGACTTACTCCTTTCTTAATTATTCAAACCCATAATCTCCAAATAAAACCAATCATTTTATGCCACTTCCTCATACACCCCAGGGTTCAGCACCAACCACAGTTCAATTGTTTCTGTCACCAGTTAAGCCACTATCGGAATGTAAACGCTATGTGACCTAGAAATTTAAGTCAGCCTGTTTACAACTATTATAGGTTATTTGACTCCTTAACACTGTCAATATACTCAATTCAAATTATTTTGTATGTCCAACTCTTTCTTTTAAAATGTCTATTTCTTAGCTTGCTAGTTTATGTTTAATAAAAACAGGAAAATATTTACCTCCAAAAATAGGCAAAAACTGTTCCGATGGATACACCTATGCTCACATAACTGCTGGTCTGCTAACTTGAGGCTGGCATGTCCTGTTGTCATATAACAAACTGTAGGGCTTCCCTGATCATTGATATTCTCTTTTACCTTAGGCATCTTCTAATTCTTTGTTGGTTCAGAGACTAAGTGGGAAAGTAACTGGTATTTGGCAAAAGTTTTTGGCAAGTATGAATACCAAAGCATAGAAAGGCAAAGAACAGACATTGGACTTATTCAAGAGCAGTTTCCTTAGGAAAACACAGCAGAGTACGCTTGGAGCTACAGCCACACTGCTCAGGAGGCTTGAGCAGTCCCTGGAGCTCAGGAGTTCAAAACCAACTGAGGAACACAGCAAAACACCACCGCAAAACACGACCAGAAATCACAGCGAGCAAACAAAACCTCAGCAAATGAGCAAGTATTGCTTCACCTTTGCCTGCCTAAAACTCCCTCGTTGTTTTATTATTACACTGTGCGTGTGTGTGTGTGTGTGTGTGTGTGTGCGCGCGCGCGCACCACAATACATATGTGGAAGTCAGAAGACAACTGAGACAGTTGAGTGTCTCGCCTGTCCTCCGTGATTTAATGTGTCAATGCTGCATAGCCAGAGAGCTACAGAGAATACACCTGGGGCACAAAGAAAACACCGGAAGGAGAATTAAAAGTGATTTTGAAGTTACAGTTTTACCCCTGGTAATTTGGCAGATTCAGTTACTTTGAGTCAAATGCATGTTAAAAAGAAAAGTATATATCACACAGGAAGCAATTACCATTTCCATGAGAATGTTAATTATATTTACTACCAGAGTTTAGTCAAGCAAAGCAAATCAATTACTGAAACTGACACTCATTCTTTAAATGCAGGGTGCTGTTTAAGAGTGGAATGTGCGTGCCCATACCGCCCCCTTACGGTCAGTTTGCACAACAGCGTTTCCTGACTGGTTTCAAATCATTTGAAGTTACTTAAAAAGTGTTTCTTGGAACTTCAACTTGGGGCTTCAAATCACTAAGATATGAAATTCTCTTAAATTAATAACATAACCCCTAATCTACTATTTCTTAATAAAAATTAAGACGAAAAATAAAAATTCAGTATTACTAAATTGCTATTCTGAATATTAGTAAAGGGGAAATTTTACCAAGACAGATCTTTATGCAAAATATAAATATGTTTTTGGCTTACTTCAAAAAAAAAAACTTTTTGAGACTTCTTATGTAAAATCAGAAGGCACATTTTTGATTACTTGCAAGTACTGTCCCGCCTTCTCTAAATATCTTGGCCTCTCTTCAAGGGCCAGATCTAATGTTTTTCTCCAAAGGGTACTACTATCTCATGTGTTGCAAGAATTTTCTCCATAGGGCAGACTAATCAGTACCTATGCCCCACCCACAACAGTCCCCAAAACAAACCAAGGTTCAGTTCTACCGAAGTTCACACGGGGAACCAATGAGTTTGCTAGGCTTTCTGACAGAGCGTGGATGAGGGGCTGCTGCCAGGGGTGCTGTGGTCCTAAAGCAGCCACACTGGAATATCTCCACTTAGCAACAGGAGGTGACTCCCCATAGCAACGGATAGAGTCCCCCTTCTCATAGTCTCCCCAGCCTACCTTCTCTACCCCCACCCAAGACCCCAAAGGCCACCTGCCACTAAGGCAAATGGCTGAGAGAGCAGCTGGGTACTCAAGTGAGAGCCCAGTGACTCCCAATACCCCGAGGGAGTGCCAACAGTCAACAGGCCCAGCTGTGGGAAGCTCACACTGCTAGGCTTAAGATGGTGACATTACTCTGCTGGGGGCTGGGGAGGACAGCACTATACAGCTCCACACTATCCATTAGCCTAATGAGGGCTAGCTGGACCAAAAACAGAACACAAGGAGAGAAACAAGGCTGAGAAATTTTCCTCAACCAACTACAAAGAGCAGGATGAAAAGAATTCCATGAGAACTAAGGGCATAAGTTTGGGAACCATCTCAGCGAGATAGGTGAGGTCCCCAACAAGGTATGGGTTCAATTCCCAACAAGGGTAGGGTCCACCAAGGTCCCTGAGTGAGTTAGCTGGGAATGCGTAGGAACCGCAGCAGACAGGAAAGGAAACTCACCAGTAATTCCGACACTGGGGAAGTCTGTCTGCCACCAGACACTGCCCTTTATGATAAGCAGGTCCTACTCCAACTAAAAACTGTTTCCTGCTTCTAACTGGAATTATAGCTTCATGTGATGGTAATATGGCGGTCTTAAGAAATACACTGCAGAAAAAAAAAATTTAAAAAAAAAAAAAGAAATACACTGCAGCCAGGTGGTGGTGGCGCGCGCCTTTAATCCCAGCACTCGGGAGGCAGAGACAGGTGGATCTCTGTGAGTTCGAGGCCAGCCTGGTCTAGAGAGCTAGTTCCAGGACAGGCACCAGTAACTACAGAGAAACCCTGTCTCAAAAAAATCAAAAAAAAAAAAAAAGAAAAGAAAAAAAGAAAGAAAGAAAAAGAAAAGAAAAGAAAAGAAATACACTGCACTCTAAATACATGGGGAAATTGAATTAGCTTAAACATAAATAGTAAAACTTGTAGGGAAAAAAGCTTCAAAATATACAACCATAGAAAAATAAGGGGAAAGATTATTAATTCATTCAAATCAATCTAAAAATCTTCCTTGACAGTGTTATTCAGAGCCTGGTAAAAAGCGCTTATGTGTCACCATTTTCCTGTTTAAATTGTTTTGTGAGTGTGTGTGTGTGTGTGTGTGTGTGTGTGTGTGTGTGTTTAAGAAAAGATTCTGAACTCTTTTCACAGAGATCCACCTGCCTCTGCCTCCTGAGTGCTGGGATTAAAGGTGTGTACCACCACCACCCAAGTAAGATTCTGAACTCTTAAGATTGGGGTGGGGAGGATACAAAATGAGCCTAAAACATCTTATGGTGTCAGAAAGTAAGGAAGTGCTCGATGAAGAGATGAGCATAGATCAACAGGGAGAAGAAAAATGGTTCATACTCACAATCCCGCACCAGGGAGGCCAAGGCAGGCAGACTTCATATTTGAGGCCAGCATGGGGTTACAGAATCCAAACTCAACTGTCAAATTTGGAACAATTCTGGCACACACACACACACACACACAAATAGTAAGTGGGTTAAGCTGAATTTTATCTCAAAAATAAAATAGCTGGGCATGGCAGTGCACACCTTTGGTCTCAGCACTCTCTGGGAGTTCGAGGTCAGCCTGTTCTACATAGTGAGTTCCCAGAGAGCCAGGTTACATAATGAAACCCTATCTCAAAAATAAAGTTAGTCAAATTAAAAGAAACAAAATAATGGAAAGTCTACAGTGATATAGACATGAAAATAGACAATCCTTCATGCTAGCATTCCAATTAATAAACCTGGAAAGGAGGGGCAGGAGAGGTTAACGGCATTGACTGCTCTTCCAGGAGTCCTGAGTTCAAATTCCAGAAGCTGTATGGTGACTCAGAACTGTCTCTAATGAGATCTGATGCCTTCTTCTGGTATGCAGGCAAACAGACAGATAGAACACTATACATAATAAATAAATCTTTTAAAAAAATAAATCTTGAAAGGAATGTCACGGAAATAATTGCTACATCTGAATCCAACAGAAGTTGAAGTTAGTGGGTGAAAGTTTAAGTAGAAGCATAATATCGCGTGGAAGGAAGGACAGAGCATGTGTAGGGTCATAGAGTACCACGTCTGTCAATGCGGCCTTCTGGGAAGCTCCCTCTCTCTGGGCTCCTTGGATACTCAAAGTAAATTTTCCCCTAATTATGTACCTGCTACAATATAAATTCCTCACTCAAAGCCACAGTATTCAGTGCCTAATAATGCTGAGTTACTTTCTTCCATTTAAAAAAATAAATAAATAAATAAATAAATAAACAATCCAAGTGAATTGAACCTATCTTCTCTCTACATAAAATAGTACATCACCACAAGCCCGTGCCAATTCCTGGCCGATCTGGGACCTGTCAGCAGAAGTAACCAGTAAAAGCTCTGCTTCAGAATAATAATGGAGCATGCAGGTGGATATAAAGCAATGCGACCCCGCATCCCTTGGTACTGAGGCTGAGCTACCTCTTACTGGCTCCTGGAGTCTTCCTGCGTGTTCTGTTCACCTTTGATATGGAATTTTCCGTAAATTAAAAGACTGAAAAATGAAAAACCCCTCCTATTAACCTAGGACTCTACAGGACACCTGGGAACGTCTCAAACCTGGCAAGCATGGCAGAGTGGAAGGGAAGAAGGGCAGACTCACTAGTGGGATAAGGAGTTTGAAGCGCAGAATTATTGAGGAACAAACACCATATCTACTAACACCTTGGCCATGGGTTGGAAGGAATTCTGATGGTTGAAGGTAAGAGTTTCCACTAATGACGCTCCACACACACATCCCCTACCATGAGCAAGCCATCTGGTTCAAGTGTAAATCAAATACCAGAAGGCTGAGACTTCACCTAACTGCGGAAGCCAGAGACTATATCTATCTGGTCTACAAACCTCTTTTAGATCACATGATTTTTCATGAATTCTGAACCAGATACCAGCATTTTAAAATATGTGACTATCACATTTTAAAACTCAGATTAATTGAGAAAAATAAAACAAACAAGCAAAACCTGAAGATTTCTGGTTTGATGCAGTGAAGAAAATCTCTGGATGCAGTGGGGTTGGTTTTGCAGGAAACAAAGGAGCACACTGCTCCCTTGAGGTGGTCCTGGCTCCTTGACTCGTTCTGCATAGCTGACATAAGGCATATATAATACCCATCCTTCTGGATGCACGTGTATTGTATACCTACTACTTGTGGCAAAGGGGATGGCAACACATGCCATGCAGGGGACAAATGCTCTCAATAACTTCAAAGTTTTCTCCTACTATGTAAGCCTCCTGCTCTCTAAATTTTCTACAGCAAAGACAGCACGCTTACTCCTCTGAGTTTCGTTCTTTTATGGTTTTGGTGATGTGAGACAGAATCTCACTATGCAGTTCAAGTTAGCCTGGACTCAAAGCAGTTCCTCTGCCTCAGCCTCCCAACGATGACAGATGTAAGCTGCTGTTCCCAGCTTACTCTTCATCATTAATACTTACACCTGTAGATCAGAATTGTGTCAACTCTCCGGTTTGTATGTGAGTCAGTGTCAACCACAGACTGAGCCCAGGCCTTGGAAATGCTAAAAAATGGATACTTTTCTACCGAATCCTAAATTCTGCCTCTACTCAAGTGTTTCAACACTTTCCGTAACTATTTACATACCTGTCTTGATTATCTACAGTACAACACAATCCAACAGCCCTTTTGATATACTGCCAAACATAATGAAGTTACCGACTGGGTTTTTGGATTTTTAATTTTATTTTATTTTGAGCCATTTCTGTCTTAATAGCCACAAAAGGTTAGAAGCTTCCCTATTAGAAAACATAGCTCTAGAGGCTCTAGATAAATATAGAGTGTATAGTGGAAGAAAAAGAAGACAACTTTTACCTTAGCACACCTACAACAACCCAGAATTAAGTACACAAGATCTAGCTGAGTTTTAAACATAAGCCCTTACTATTCTCAGTTCATGCTCAGAAGAAGCCATGACATAAGAGCGGGTGAAACACATCTTGTACATCAAACCCCTTAACATCGAAACAACACATCTGGGCTGGAGAAACGACTCAGCAGTCAAGAGCACAGCTGCTCCCCAGCTCCTCCAGGGCCCCTCACAGCCTTCTGACACTCCGGCTCCAGCAGCTCCAGCACCCTGATCTGGCTCCTGAGCACCACAGGCCTGCAGTGTGCATACACACACACACAGGGAAACACTCATAAAATAAAAAATTAACACTCTTGAAAGAAGAAAGAACCCTCATCAAGCTCTTTATTTTTACCTTTCATTCTCCGGGAAATCACAGTCACCCAGTCAGGTCCACTGGAGTTGATCGGCATTTTGATATTGACACCACTTTGGAAGGAATTAAAAAAAAAATCTTAAGTTTAGATTGAGATTCAGGGACATTTGTTTGCAGTTGTGTTTCTTTATCTGTAAGTGAAAAAAATACATATGCTTTCACGGCACCTTATAATGAAGCAGAAAAATTAACCAACATGACTAATAGTTAATAAGCTAGGGCTCTTGAGAGAGGGTACTACACACTGAAGAGAAATTCCTAAATCCTCAGTATGTCTTCACTGTTGTACACACACACACACACACACACACACACACACACACACACACACCTTAGACTGCTTAGCCAGTCTTAGGAATGCAACTCCACAGTGTCTAGCTCCAGGTTGAACATTCCTTTTGAAAACAGAATTCTACTTTGTTACTACATGATTTTGAGGCCACAAGTCTCTGCTGAACTAAATCATATGCTAGGTTCCTAAGGCAAGCCCAGGTCTGACAGGAGTCCCTGAGGAGATGACCTGCCTCCAAATAGTACTCAAACAGTCCTTTGTGAGAACTCCATGATGTCTGACCCCACTTACCACAACACACATCCCTCAAGGATATGGGCGGGGCTTCGCTCACTTTGAATCTTTAGCTCTTAGCATAGGCCGTGGAGTAGCGCTATGCTCAGTAAATTCTTCTGAAAAACTGAAGGAGAACGAAAGCCAGCAGCAAGGGTTGGGAATCCTGTAAAGTTATTCCAGAACAGTCACTGCCAGGACTCTGGTACTCAAACAAGCTTTAGCCAGGCAGTGGTGGCACACGCCTTTAATCCCAGAACTCGGGAGGCAGAGATAGGCGGGTCTCTGAGTTTGAGACCAGCCTGGTCTACAAGAGCTAGTTCCAGGACAGGCACCAAAGCTACAGAGAAATCTTATCTCAAAAAACAAAAAAAAAAAAGAAAAAAAGGAAAAAAAAAGCTTTAAAAATGTAGACTGCTTGGCCTCCTGTGGGATATTTCCACTGTACTGTTGGAGAGCAATGTATTCATCCTACAGATGATAAGTAAGCTTCACTTACATCCCGGGCACCAGTCCCTAATGGGAATTGATATTCTACAGAACAGAGACAAAAAACAAGTAATGAAGGATCTATACAGGGCTGGCTACGCTGGAGAACAACAGAATTCCTTATCTTACACAGCGACATTTGATGACTTTCAAGAATGTATATATAAGCCACTCTCACAAACTTAAGAGTTTTTTTATCCAAAAATACATAACTTTCACATAAAGCTTGAAGGACAGTTTTAGCCATAATTTTCCTGCAAAAATATTTAACCTCAATTTAGTTGTATGAAAACAACAAAGCAAATCTAAAGTAAGAAAACATTTTATAAAAATATCAATATTGGGCCAGGCAGTGGTGGCACACACCTTTAATCCCAGCATGCAGGAGGCAGAGGCAGATGAATCTCTGTGAGTTTGAGGCCAGCCTGGTCTACAAGAGCTAGTTCCAGGACAGCTAGGACTGTTACACAGGGAAACCCTGTCTCAAAAAACAAAAACAAAACAAAAAAAATCAATTTTGAAATTGTTCATACCATAAAAAAGCACAAGAGATGAAAGAATTTTCCTCGATTTAAAAAGATAACAAAGTATAGAATGTGATCATAGATCACATAATTAACAAAGGACAATACTGGGGACACCCAAACATGAAGTAGACGCACGCACTGGTCACCAGTGCTGTATCAATGACAAATGTCCCAACTGGGATAACTGTGCTATGATGACACGCCGGACACCCTGCTCTTGGAGATGTTTGCTGCTGGGGTCAGCGCTCTGATGGCTGCAGCTTACCCTTAAATGATCCAACAGGAAAACAGACACAAGCGTGCGCATAAAGCACACGTTGAGCATAAGAAAACCAAGTATGGATGGCGCAAACAACCGAGAATCTAAAAGAAGACAGGCGGGTGGTGATAACATCAAAATTTCCCCAAAACTTACAGCAGCTGCGGGGTTATTGTTTGCAAACTTTTGGTTTGGTTGGTTGGGCTTAAGTGTGCATGTGTGAGAACAGGTATGCATGTGAACATTAACTTGCTCATGTGTATGCATGTACGGTAGGAAGGCCAGAGAACAACCTCAGATAGGGTTTCTCACTGCTGAGGCTCACTGAGTATGCTAGGCTGGCTGGCTTGTAGAACCAGGAGACTGCTTGTCTTTGCCACTCTCTGCTGGGATCACATATGTCCACCACACACCTAGACCCTCGGTGTGTTCTAGAGACCTAACCCGACTCCCCATGTCTATACAGCAGTCGCCTTACAGATTGGGGTATCGGCCCTGCCCCTCTGTTAGGCTTTATTCTGTTTGAGCCCAGGCTACTCTTGAATTCCCAATCCTTGCCCTGGCCTCCTAAGTTTGTGTTACAGGTATGAACCACAGTGCCCAGAAGGAAACTATAAATCATGTTAAAAAGAACTTATCTGTGATATTGTCATTTATTTCAAAATAAAATACCCTAATAATAGAATCTTTGAAGGAGAGTCCTTCCTAAGACCAACATTTTCTCTCTCCTAAGGATAAAGAACAAAGATCTTTAATTGTCTACCTATGATTTGAAGAACCAAACCTCAAAGCTAGCCAAGTGCAGTCATTCTGTCTATAATTCCAATACTTGGAAAAAGGAGGAGGATCACCACAAATTTGAAGCCAGCCTGTGCTACACAGTGAATTCCAGGCCAGCCTGGGCTACCATAAGCTCCTATCTCAAACAAAATGAGAGCAAAGCTTCTTAATTTTTTCTAACCCAAGCAAGGTAGACAACAGAGGTCAAAATAAGGACAAACTCAACATACTCGAGGAAGCTCAAAACACTGTGTCCAAAGGTCATTAAGACCAGTTTCCTTTTTCTTTGGAGATAGCCTGGTGCTAGGTAGAACTTCAGCAGTGTGAAGGATAATGAATTGAAAATATTAATAGGTTTCCATCAAATGTAAGCGACATCAAAGACGTACTCTAGCACTCATCCCAGTTGTAGAGAGCTTTAGGAAAATGACACTACTACAACCTACAACACATCATTAGCCAGCCAATCCCAGTCCAGGCAGGTGCATGGCATCATTTTCTCTTTCTGTAGTAACAGGGTTTTTCATGTGTTTTTGTCTCTATTGCTGGGATGTAGTGTTAGGAATGTCTTTAAATGTTTTTGCTATTCAGCTCTCTATCTCCTTATCCCACTATTTTCCACATGAAACTTGGTTAAATTACAACCATGCTTCTTCTTTACTGGGAGCCACTGGACAGACTGACAACCCAATCCAACTGGTTAGTCTTCAGATAGAGGCAAAAAAAAAATGCATAGAAATAAGTTAACATGCTTATACTCATTGAAAAATAGTAAGTCTTGGGTCTGGGCTCAAACTTAAAATATGTAAATACAGTGTACATACATGAAACTCTAAAAAATAATTTTAATTTTAAAATTAAAAGAAATGAAGTTCTTGAAACTTGGCATGGTAGCACACACCTGTAATTTTCATCATTTACGAGGCTGCATCAGGAAGGTGGGTTGTCTTGCCAGTTATATTGTAAGACTTGGTCTTAAAAATGTATAAGTATCCAGGCAGTGGTGGCACACATCTTTCATCCCAGCACTTGGGAGACAGAGGCAGGCGGATCTCTGTGATTTCAAGGCTGTCCTGGTCTACAGAGAAAGTTTGAGGACAACTAGGGCTACACAGAGAAAGCCTGTCTTGAAAAACCAAATAAATAAATATAAACATAAATAAACTTTTAGATTTATGTGTAGGATATTTTTCATCTTTGTTTTGTTTATTCAGCCACAGAAAACACTGATCCTCTAGAGCACTGTCCAGTAAATCCATGGAATCAGGCTCCCTCTGCTGGCTCTGAAAATAAATGCATGACAAGAGTTCACTAAGATAATGGCAGGACCACACTCTGACTTCTGGAAAGTGGAAAATCAGTTTTATTTAAGAAGCTCCTACGACTACACACTTCACAAAAACATTTCTTCTGCCAATGTGGAAATCCATAAAATATTAAATATTCAAACTTCAGGACGTCTAACTTTACTCAATGAAAACAGTGCTCTACCAGAGCCCTGCAAGTAGGCATTTCATATGGAAGTGAGAATATTCATGGGGAGAAGCCAGAAGGGCTAGGGATGGAGAAAAGGTGCCACCAAAATATGCTGTACGAAAACAAAATTCAATTCAGAAAAGAAACTATTTAGAAGGACTGAGGAGATGGCTCCACAGTTAAGAGCACTCATTGCTCTTATAAAGGACCTATGTTTGACTCCTAGCCCCCACATTATGGTTCACAACCATCTGTGACCCTGGTTCCTTCTTCTGACCTCCATCGACACCAAGCATGCACATGGTGTACACACATACATCACACATACATGCAGGCAAAACACCCATACACAAAAAAATAAATCTTTTAAATTCTTTAAAATATACATTTATATGTTCTTCCAAATGATTGTGCTTTTGACCAGATAGTTTTATAACTTTATTTTTTATAGTTTTTTATAGTTTTATAACTTTTTGTCACTTAGAAATTATAGACACTTACAAAGCACAACATACCTTTAATGCATGCTTATAGACAATTCTTAGAAAAGGGAAAATGGCAAATATTTACCACTTGCTAATGCTGGAAACATTCAAACTCCACTCTAGTTATTTTTTAAGTATTCAGTTAGCTATTGTCAGCCATAGTTACCCTGCTACAATAGAACAGTAGAAGTAATTTCTCCTATCCAACATAACTTTTCCCCACGAATGTTATTTCAGTTCAGAATTACATGCAATGTTGAAGAAAACACAAATTTCAATTCAGACTGATTCTATATTTTTTCATTCTGCCCATTACCATATACTGGCTGTGCTGAAAAACATCCTGCTTTATGCTGAAAATAAGTATTTTAGCACAAAACCATAAATAATACTTTCAACAGCTGTTAAAATATAGGGTTTACTATAGAACACCTTGATCCTATGCTTACTAAGTTAGCTCAGTACTACTGCCATATCCAATTATTATAGATAAGCATTTATAATATTTAAAAGCTGATCCATTTCTTCAACATCTTAGCATCCCTCACGACCCTCAAGTACCAGTGACTAGCCCTCAATACCTCTATTCCGGGGTAGGGGGCAGGGAGCAGAACACACGGTGTAATAGCATGGGGGGTGGGTCAGAAAACTACTTTTTGAGCATTAGGTCTAGCCTCCCACTTTGATAAGGTAGGGTCTCTCTCTCCTGTTTCTGCCATGCTGCGTACTCCAGGCCAGCTGGCTTGCAAGCTTCTGGACACTTCTCCTATTTCTGCCTCCCATCCATCTTGCCACAGGAGTGCTGGGATTACAGATGTGTGCTGCAGCAGGCTTTTTATGTGGGATCTGGGGACGGATCTCAGGTGTCAGATTTGCACAGCAAGCATGTACTAAGCCTTCTCCTGATAATCTTGGGATTTTTTTTTAAAAACCTGTTCTGTGAATATGTAGTCTTACCTATGTAGCAATAAACATGGTGTGTATCTCTAACATAAAGCACAGGAGAATAAGAACAAAGATTGAAGGGCAAAAGGTCCTTAACTTAAAGTTGAACAAGCACTAAACTTCCCTTTTAAAACACTGAACTAAAGTGCAAATCTCGGTTTTCTTATGCAACGCCTCTTCTGACGGGGCCAGGTTCAGACAGACACAAAAGGCATACCTACTAGGGTCTCCTAAAAGTGGCAAAGACAATGGAGCAGACCTCTTTACCCCCAGCACCCGGACCGCGGCTTACCTCTGAAAGAAAGCGCTGTCCGCAGCAGTGAGAAGGCCCTTCATGTATCCGCCCTTGAAGTGGTTGATTCTGCTGCTGCAGGGGAGCTTCTTTGGTTTGAAGCAGAACCAGGGCTCCCCGGTGTAGAGGTCTGTAAAGTTGCACAGGGGAAGACTTCCCGGGAGACACACATTGCACTTCATCGTTTCCGAAATCCTTCCGGAGCGGAAGAGACTCTTGAAATAGACCCTGTCTGGTTTCGCTTCCTGCAGGTACTGAAGAACTCTGATCCCTTCACTGGGGTGAACCAGAGATATGGACACTCTAACTCTGCCAGGCCAGAGCAGGGTAAAAAACACTTTGTAAAATCCATTCTGGTAGTCTACCACTCTGCCCATGGCCCCCGCCTGCAGCTTGGGCGAGTGAATTCGGGCCTGCAGGTAGTCTCCACCATACTTCTTGGGCTTCCCTTCAAAATCGTGCACGTGAACCAGCACCTCCAGCTGGCTCCCCACCTTGAAGAAGGCTGCAGAATTCAAGATGACAAAGTAGCTGGAGGAAGGGTCGGTGCTCTTCACAAAAGGGACCAGGTCCACATCAGGCACCTGCCACTTTGAGGCGGCAAGCAATGCATCCTCTTCTAAGCGTTCCTGACTGGACAGGGCCTGGTGCTCATAACCACAGTACGGAGTCCGGCTAATGCCCGTAGCCTGCGGGGAAACAAACTGTCCACTGCTGTCGATGAATGTCCCTGAGAGCGTCTCATGGTCCAAGTACTAAGGAGAAAGACAACAGAAACCACGTTCCTCTGAATATGAGGCAAACAAATCTCTATATCCGTTTAAATTTGTATAACATCAACTGAGATTAAACTGTTTCAAAAACAGTCTGCACGTTTCACGGTCATTGTAGCAGAATAAGATTCATGGAAAATTTGTAGAGAGGTCTCTGTAGCTTCACAGATCTCACCTCTGGGAGCTGTATGTGGATTCTTACAGTGAATTATCAGAGAAAAGTCTCCTTGAGCTTCTAGCCATGGAATGGAAAAAGAAACCATCTTTTAAATTAATTTTGATGAGTAGTAACCAAGGGTGGTGCCTTGAATGAAAATGGTCGCCATAGGCTCAGGGAGTAGCTATTAGGAGGCTTGGCCTTGGAGTAGGAGTGGCCCTGGTGGAGAAAGTGTGTCACCAGAGTAAGACTTCAAAGATTGCTCAAGCCAGGCCCAGTGTCACGTTCTTCCTGCAGCCTGCCGATCTGAACGGAGAACTCTCAGCTCCTTCTCCAGCTCCATGTCTGCCTGATGCCACCATGCTTTCTGCCAGAATGAGTATGGACTAAACCTCTGAACCTGTAAGCTTATAAGAGCTGTGATGGTCATGGTGTCTCTTCACAGCAAAAGAAACCCTAACTTAGACACTAGGTGAGAAACTACTTTTCCAAACCCTAAACCCACCTGGGAAAAG
>JAQHUG010000245.1:825374-835752 GCA_028555095.1 Dicrostonyx torquatus | reverse complement strand
GACTTATTAGACAGGGAATTTAAGTCAACAGTGAGCAGGAGCAGCCACGTCAGGAGCAGGAGGAATGCTGGACTTATCAGACAGGGAATTTATGTCAACAGTGAGCATAGCTCAGTGGCTCTGTCCTTGCTGCACACAGGCAAGGCCCTTCGTTCAATGCTCAGTGCCACAAAAGCCTTAAAAAATAATACAAAACAAATTTTACAATTAAACAACTAAGTCTCAGGCTAATGCCTGTGATGGCCACTCGGGGACCCACAGACACACATATGGTGGCTCCTCAGGCTGTGGGCAGCTCCAGAGACCCACAGCAATGGGTAAAGCTTGAGATTACAAAAATGATTTGTGCTCCCTGCTGCTGCCTCCAAAAGCCCAAACTGCTTTTGCAGGCAGACAAGGCTAAGGCTAAGGACGGGAGCTCCTAGGAAAGAATCAGACCGTGTGAGTGTAGGAAAAGGCTGTGAGAGCGACACATTGGGAAAGCTCACCAAGGAGCCTGGGAACACCAGACTATCTAAAGATATCATCCAGGCCACTGAGATGGCTAGGTGAGCAAAGGTGCTTGTCACCAAGCCTAATGAACTGAGTTAGATCCTCAGAACCCACATGGTGGAAGAAGAGAACCGGTTCCGGCAAGATGCACACGGTGGCCAGAGCACTCACTCATACACAAAAAATAAAGAAACATACTTTAAAATAAAATGTTAAAAGAAGACAACCTGATTTCATTTATGAAATCACTGATGAAAAAGACATGGATGCTAAGCATATCATAATGTCCAGAAAGCTGAAGATTGTCCCGAGAGTACAGTGAGCTAGCTCTCCATCCCCTAACACTGGCAATGCCAGGTTCAAAGGTTGATTATGCACATCGCGCTACGGGTCACACTAGGAAAGGAGAAGATACTATCACTGGCTTGAGAGCAAAACCCCGTCCCGGTACCAGCAGAAGAGTGTCCCTTCCCCAGCCTATTTGCATGCAGCATGGCATTTCACAAGATGGCCTCCTATGCAAGGCCATCCAGGGGCACCCACACCTAAAACTTGTCCCTATGCGAGCATTTCCTGCTCTCCTTAGACATCCGCAGTATTATCTAAAGAAAATTCAGTGACTTGATTTTCATGGGCTTCACCCGTCTTTACGGCAGAATACATCAATGCCATTATCCTTGCATGTGCAATCATGGAAGAACATTATTTGTTAATGTTACTATATGTCGTTGTATTAAGAAAGAGAACAAATGGAAGAAAAAGGGAAAGACGAATAAGATGAAGGCAAGAATAAAACTATTTTTTAATAAAGACTAAAATGGCTAGATACTTCCAAAATGGGAAAGAAAGCTGGGACTCTTGTGTAAGTTATGAAGTTCTGAGTAAGTTACATAAGGTAAAAGATTAGACTTGGTTGGGGGGAGGTGTTGGGGGATGAGAGGGAGAACTGTGGTTGGATTAAAATTAAAATAATTTTGAAATTAAAAATTGAAATTAAAATAAATAAATGTATATGTATAAAGATAAGACTTGGAGACAATATGTGTATGATATAAACATTTCTAAGATCAAGAGTCGATACATTGGGGGCTGTAGAGATGGCTCAATGGTTAAGAGCTGTTCTTCCAGAGGTCCTGAGTTCAATTCCCAGCAACCACATGGGGGCTCACAACCATCTATAATGAGATTTGGCGCCCTCTTCAGAGTGGAGAATGTTAGAGCAGAACCTCTGGTCTGCATGGGAACTAAACAGTCTTGTTGGGCTAGCCCAATCACTGGCCAAGGCGCCACTCCTGAGAAAAGGGATTCAGACTACAGAGATAGATGGAGTAATTTTTCTTTTAATGAGACACTGGTGTGGGAGGTCCTTCTGTGTTACTTTTATTGGCTAATGAATAAAGAAACTGGCTTGGCCTGATAGGGTAGAACAGAGCTAGGCGGGGAAAACTAAACAGAATGCTAGGAGAAAGAAGGGTGGAGTCATAGAGAAGCCATGTAGACCTACAGGAGCCAGACAGCCCGGTAAGCCACAGCCACGTGGCGATACACAGCTTAATAGAAATGGGTTAAATTAATATGTAACACCTTCCTTTAACTTCACTTTTATTTGACTGAGAAAGTGTTTCTACTACACTTTTGAAGAATAGTTTGATAGATTTCAGAATTCCAGGTTGATCTTATTCATCTTACTCCTTTAAGCAACTCATTCCACTCTCATTTGTCTAGTTCTTTTGGGAAGTTGCAGACAATGACAGCTCATGTTGGTGAAGATGTGGACTAAGAGGGACACCCATCCATTGATGGTAGGAGTGTGAACCTATATCACCACTATGGAAATAGTATGGTGGTTCCTCAGTAAGATGGGATTCAATCTACCTCAAGATCCAGCTACACCACTCTTGGGCATACACCCAAAGGACGCTTCACCCTACCACAGAGACACTTGCTCGACCATGTTCATTACTACCCTATTCATAATAACCAGACATTGGAAACAGCCTAGATGTCCCTCAACAAAAGAATGAATGAACAAAATATGGTACATTTACACAACAGAGTATTACTCAGACATTAAAAAAAAATGACATCTTAAAATTTCCAGGCAAACGGATGGAGCTAGAAAAAAAAAATCATACTGAGTGAGGTCTCCCAAACTCCGAGCAATGGATATGGTATATATTTGCTTGTATTTGGATACTAGCCATGAAGTGCTGATAGCCACATTATAATCCATTGACTCACAGAGTGTAGGTGTAGAGTAAGGGACTGCAGGAAACAGATAGATCTTGTTAGGAAAGGGAAATAGGACAGATAGTTATGGGTGGGTGGGGAGGACTGTAATGAGAGGAGTAAGTGGAGGGGGTTGGACTTGTGGGAGTGCATAAAGAGAGAGCTAAAATTAAGGAGCATTTTAGGGATAGTACAGAAACCAAATATAGTAGAAATTTTCTAAAACATGTACATAAATGAAAGTGAACTAAATGAAATCACTAACTATTAGGGGAGACAGACTCCCAACTGGCCATCTCTTATCATCAAAGCTTCCAGTACCGGGACTGGGTTACATCTAATTGAGTTGTAGGTCAAAGGGGTCCCATGGAAATCCCCAAACAACCCAGGCTGTTACCAAGACAGTAGGTTCCTCTCCATAAAACAACAGCAAGGCCCTGTTGCTGATGATAAAACCTAAACATCTCACTGAAGGTGGAGAAGTTGAGCTAATGCCTACATAGAGCCTTCACCCCTACTGCCAGCATCTTTGATACAGGAGCATAGTTGCACATTCTCAAAAGAGAATCATAAACACCATGCCTGCCACAAACCCTTTATCTACAATGCTGTCCTGCCTGCAAGATACGCTTGGACAATGGTGGCACAAAGCTTGTGGGAGTAACCAACCAATGTCGGATTTGACTGAAGGCCTACTCCACAAGATGGAACCCATACCCATCACTGCTTAGGGACCAAGAACCAGAAACTAGATAGCCCAGGGAGTAGGGGGGAAAAAATCAAATAATACTAGTCTAAAAAGAAAAAAAATGGTAAAATGACTGCTCATGTATTTTGCTAAATTCATATAGATCAGGGTCTTCTTCATCAGAGAGGCTTCCTCCTACAGTAAATGGGAACCAGAGCCATTTTGCAGAGAGAAAGAGTCCTTGGAGCTGTGTGCTCTAGTTGGGATGTCTCTATCAAATCCCTCCCCTCACAGCCAGGAAAGAAGAAGCAGAAAGAGTCTAAGAGCCAAAGCAGATGGAAGACACCAAGAGAACAAGGAAGGTCTTCTAAATCAACATGAGAAAAGCTCAAATGAACTCACAGAAGCTGAAGCGGCGTGCACAGGTATGCACCGCAAGTCCTCTATGTACACTAGGACTTCCAACTGAGTTTTTGTAGGATTCCTGAGAGTTTGAACCAGTGGGTCCTTGAATCTTGTTTCTCATTTGGGATCTTTTCCTTCTGTTGATTTGTCTTGTTCAACTTTGATGTGATGGTTTTTGTTTTATCTTATTATAATTTTATCTTTTTATACTGTCTTATTACATTTTTAATACTGAACGAAATGAAATGAACTAATGAATGAAAATCTAGCCACTAGGGTAAAGGTTAAGAGCTGAACTGTGACTTGTACCTGCTGGGAGAGGGAAAATCAGTTTTCTCCAGGAGTGACACTGGGTATGGCATATCAACCACTCCAGGACAGGCCTCATGCTCAGGAAGAGGTGGACAACATACAATGGATTCCACAGTCTATTTTGTGTACTTTTATTTGGCTACTGTTTTATGGAGTTTCAGGTTTTTGTTGTTTTGGGTTTGTTTCCTTTTTGGCCATGTTTTTTTTTTCTTGGTTTTGGGGATTTTGTTGTTGTAGTGGGTTTCTGCTTGTTTTAAGTTGAGAAAGAACCCAAAAGTTGGGTGGGTGGGTGGGGAAGAGGATCTGGAAGGATTTGGTGGAGGAGATGAAGACGTTCAAAAGATATTTACATTTTAAATAATAAAAAATATATAATAAAAAAGTGCTATGGGGAAAACAAAAACTGACACTGAAAACTCCCCCTCGCTATAGAATGCCCTTTAGGAAAGGTTTCTGCCCCCATTTTTCCTTCCTAGCTGCTGAGACACTAAGAGGGGCCAAATCACGCATTTTGTGCTCACAGTGTACATTTATTCTTCCTATCCCTTTACCTGCTTCCTGTCTTGGTGTGCCTCTCATTCCATGTGTAGCCAGAACAACTAGCCAAGATCTGCTGGCAAGCCGATGCAACCAAGCAGAGAAGTTACCAGTCACTTAGTGCTAAGCCACCTGGCTTTCTTCCATATGTGGGGGCTGGAAAGGTCACTCTCCAGCCCACCTGTACAGTTCTGCATGCCTATAGTCCCAGCCCTTGGATGGCTAACATAGGAGCATGGCAAGTTAGAGGTCACCATGAGCCACACAGCGAGACTCTGTCGCAAAATAAAATTAAAAGAATGAATAAAATGGGGAGTGGATCCAGACTCCGAAACCACATAGAGGACCGCAAGAGAACAAGAGGTGCTGGGGATGGAAGCCTAGTGTGGAGTGAGGAACCAATGGACAGGGTGGGACAGAGAAGAAAAGAAAGAAGGAAATAACCTAATCAAAACTACCATAATAAAAACTAATTCTTGGGAATCTAATGAGAAATTTAAAAAATTAGCCAGGCCTGGTGGTGCATGCCTTTAATCCTAGCACTTGGGAGGCAGAGACAGGCTGATCTCAGTGAGTTCGAGGTCAGACTATTCTACAGAGTGAATTCCAGAACAGTCAGGACTGTTACAGAGAAAAACCCTGACTTAAAAAAAAAGAAAGAAAGAAAAGAGAGACACAGAGAGAGGGGGAGGGAGGGAGGGAGGAAGAAAAGAAAGAGAAGGAGAGAGGGAGGGAGGGAGGGAGAAGAAAAGAAAGAGAAGGAGGGAGGGAGGGAGGGAGGAAGGAATTAAGGATGGGAGGCCGCCAAGGTTCAGAGCCTTCACCCTATCATGCACACTAACCACAATACACAGAAGCATTTGAAATTCACAGTAGTTCTCTCATACGGGACACAGCGACCTCTTCTTTCAATAGAAGAGTCTACCCCACTCCAGTAAGACTCACTTACTGTTTCCAAGATGGGAACTGTCTTTCACCACTGGTTACTGCCACCCCCTTCCTCATTATCACTGGGGCTATTCATGCAGATTGAATAGAGCTGCTAACTGGCATTCAGTCCAGAAGTTTCCAAGAATGCATCAGGACTAAAAGGGACTTTTCCTAACACTTTTTAACAGTCCGCTTGCCTGTCTCTCTCTCTCAACCTCTCCCTCCCTTCCCTCTCTTCCTCAGCTATCCGAGAGCTATAGATTGTCTTTTTTCCTCTATTATTAACACTCATGCTCTTCGATGTAGTTAAAAACTAACATGGGTATAAACACACCCACATTACAGAGCTAAAATCTGCTCCTTTCCGTGGTCCTGCAGGCTGGGCTCCATCCTGCCATCCTCTCTTCAGTCTCCTATACACAAACCTTCTGGATTCCATCCTCCTTCCACCTTTCCACCCTCTGCCTGCTCCACAAGCAAAAATTCCCTAACAACTCACTAATCTGTAGCCAAGACCTCTACCACCATTGTGGCATCCTGCCCTCTGGGGAAGGCATGTGGCTCCCACTGCATCATCAGTAATAAAATAACAAGATTACCCACAAGGGAAGGGCACCGATCCTACCCAGGGTCTATGCGACCCACCTGTGTTCTGTGCCCTCTGCTCTCCTTCTGCAGTATTGTTTCTCTTGCATCCCCAACAGTCTATAGAAAACAGTTAACAGGCTGAGCTCCCCCATCTGAAGCAACTTCCTTCCATTTGCTCCCTAGAGGTCCCAGGCTGCAGCGCAGGAAGGGGTGAAAAAGGATGCAGTCGCTTAAGCCAAAGGGATGGAACAGAAGAGTATTGCATCAAACGGTCAAGCAGGGGTTGGGGAGATGGCTCAGTGAGCTAAAAAAAAAAAAAAAAAATCACTTGCCATACAAGCCTGAAGACCTTGAGTTTGATCCCCAGGACCCGCAAAAAAAAAAAAAAAAAGCAAGATGTAGTGATAGCAACAGCAGATTCACCATGGTGAGATGGGAGGTGGAGACAGAAAAAAAAAAATCTGCCAAAAGCTTATCAGCCAGCTAGCCTGGAGTACACAAAATGTGCCATCCTGCCTCAAAACAAAGTAGAACACTGACTCCCAAAAGCTGTTCTCTGACCTCACACACACATGCTAACGCTGGCACATGTGCACACGCACACACACACACACACACACACACACACAATTCAAGACAAATTATGATCAGAATTTACAGGATATAGTAATAACTTCAGAAAGAGAAAATGTGTCATGCAGATACTGATGAGCACATTTAAGAAACTGTAATACTGCTGGGTAGTGGTAGTGTACAATCTTTAATCCCAGCACTCGGGAAGCAAAGGCAGGCAGATCTCTGTGATTTTGAGGCCAGCCTGATCTACAAAGCAAGTTCCAGGACAGTCAGGGCTGCCACACAAAGAAACCATGTCTCAAAAAATCAAAAGATAAAAAGCAAAGAAACAAAAAATGAAAAAGAAAGAAAGAAACTGTAATACCAGAGGTTGCGAAAAGAACCACATAAAAGCATGATGGAGAACACTAACCCAAGTTCACATAAGGCCAGGAGCAAAACTTATTCCCACCACGTAGACTGAAACACCCCAAATTCACAGCTCGGAAGGGTCTTAACAGACGTGTCATTTGAACACTGTGCAGAAGACCAGAACAAAAGCACTTACAACAGCAATGGCCATGCTCTCGTCAGGTTGACCATGAAGAGTCTCATTGAAAGCAGGAATGTGCTGCTGGCCAACACGGTACCCAGTGCCACCTGTGCGGGCACCACTGCCCCATGGAATGTTACTAGTCTGGACCAAGAAGAACTCTGCCTTCGTGAGCTGCATCTGTACTAACAAGATGTCTCAGACTCTGGAAGCTGTCTGAGATCAGAGGGTGGGCATGATTAGAACCTGGAAATTTTCTTCTTTCCAAATTATAAAAGGCCACAGTTTATGGACACAGCTTTTTTTTTTTTTTTTTTTTTTTCGAGACAGGGTTTTCTCTGTAGCTTTGGAGCCTGTCCTGGAACTAGCTATTGTAGACCAAGCTGGTCTCGAACTCACAGAGATCTGCCTGCCTCTGACTCCCGAGTGCTGGGATTAAAGGCGTGTGCCACCACCGCCCGGCTGGACATAGCCTTTTTCCTCTCCCTAGAAGAGCATTAATCTCATAAGGACCCCTCACAACAAACTATAAATTTTACTTTCTCCCCAGTCCCACCCCGAATGTCATCACACTGAAGGCTAGTGCTTCCACATTTGACTACTGGGGTGAGAGAGTAGGCAAAGAAGCTCTTGTGTCCAGGTCTAGCCATTACCACAAAAATCTCCAAGGGAACCACTGAATTCCAAGAAATTCCACAACTGACCAAGACTGGAGAGAAAGTGGAAACCAACAAAGCCACAAGACCTCACCTTCAGACTGATATCCCAGCAGGTGGACAGCAAGGACAGTACCCACAACTCCAAAACAGTTGACATAACAGACGGTATTCACAGTCCTGCCACCACATGTCCACATACTATGACACCAGTACCCTATGTGATCATCAATGGGGATAAGCGAATGGGTCTGGCCTTTTCTGGGAAAACTGGTAGCAGATTTCCAAGTGCTGACTAGGTGTGAGGATTAATATTGACTGTCCCCTGAGCATCTGGAACGGCTTAGGAGACAAACCTGTGGACGCATCTGTGAGAGTTTCTAGACCGTGTTAACCGGGGTGCGAAGACCTTCTGTAAACATGGTGGGCACCACTCCGCAGTTACCTCTGTTAGCACAACCCCAAAACTAAAAAAGAAGACTCAGCTGAGCTAGACGGCTTCTTTGACGAATCACCAAAAAGCAACCAATTCAGCTAAGATTTATTTGTGAAGCAAGAAAATAAAGATTTCTCTCCTTAAAAAAAAACAAAACTATATTTAGTAAAAACTCTAAACACAAATCCAAGGTCTTGTGCACTCCAAGTAAACACCAGAGCACATCAAAGTCAGAGATCAGAAGCAATGAGGGAATGAAAATCATGGCACAACTGAAAACGAAGGGCACAGTCTTTAAAGAGACACAGAGATAAGCATCATCTCACCAGTGAAATCTCACTGTGCCAGGCCTGGTAGTATACATGTGTGATCCAGTACTTGAGAAGGTAAGGCAGGAAGATCACAGTGAGTATGAGATCACCCTGAGCTAGACAGTGAGTCCTAGGCCAACATGAACTACAGAATGAGATCTATTTTCAAACAGCAAAAAGGAAAGAAAAAGATATCATGTCTGATCACATTGGGCTCATTAACATGGAGATATGATGTGTCGATTTAAAAATAACAAAAAAGTAGCAATAATCCCAGGAGAAAGCAGGCATCAAAGAGAGACCATCTGCTTCCACTAATCAACTCAGGAAAGCCAGTTGTACAATAACTGGGAGATGGTGGCCATAAACTTTTTGCTGATGCCAAGCCTCGGGTATGCAAATCTCAGCATTGCCAGCTTGACCAACTGTGCTGTCCTGTGCAGCGCGCAGCATCTATGAGGGTGTTTTCAGTGTGCTAGCAGATCCACCGAGGACATTTTATCATTCATACCTGTAAATCAGGAAACTGACGCAGGGCAGTTAAGTGCCTTCCAATGGTCACACAACTCCTACAGTGCAGAGCACGGTGTAGAAACAGAAACCACAGAGCTACCCCATCACACCTGTCGCCAGCTCTAACAGCTAGACCCAGAGACTCCCTTCTTACATCCATTTCATTACTAGAAAAACATAAATCAACGTGTTTAAGAGAAACCTACATTTCTCAGAGGTTATGGGCAACTCTTGGTAGTCATACACCTTAGATCTCAGTTGTACATCGTTTGAATGACTTCTTCCAGGCCAATGGTAATTTCCCTAGTCTGTCACTGAATTTAGGAAATTCAGAAATCCTGCTTCTTACTAAAGTCTAGTAAGCTGTAATGTACAGCTTCGCTCACATCAAAATCATTCTGGATAAAAGGCTAAATAACAAGAATGAAGGGGTAGAGTGATTTGGGAACAGGAAGGCCTGAAGCCATCCAAATTTGTTCCTACTGGGTCAGGTATGGTCCCCAACTTACACACAGATGCCCAAATCTCAAAGCTCACAGATGAGTCTTTTGAAAGGAAGCTGGGGTCAAATGAGGTGATTGGAACAGATTCTCACAATGGCATCAGTGGCTTCGCAGGAGCAGATAAAAGCTGGGCATGGTGGCCCATGCTTGGTATCTCAGAACTTTGGGGGATAGGGCAGAAGGATCAATGCAACTTCCAAGATCTCTTGAACTACAGTTTGAATCCTGTCTCAACAAAGAAGAGGAGAAGGAGGAGAAGCTTTCTACCCCGTGTGGGCAGTGAGAAGGTGGCCTACTCAAGCAGAAAGAGGGCTCTCATCTGGCCCTGAATTGGTGTGGCATCTTGAGCTTGAACTCATTACCCTACAACCATGAGAAACAAACATCTGTTGTTTTAGAGAAAGCAAAAGAAATCTCACTTCATTTTTTCACCAGAAATAATGCAAGCAAAAAGATGATAGGGTAACCACTTTAAAGTATTTAAAGGGGAAAAAAGAATCTGAAAGGCTGCACACTGCATTATTCCAACTTCATGACATCCTGGAAAAGGAACATTATAAAAACAGCAACAGACAAGTCATCTGATGTTTAAGAGAGGTAAGGAAGAATAAACAGGGCTGGAGAGATGGCTCAGTGATTAAGAGCACTGACTGCTCTTCCAGACAGACCC
>JAQHUG010000245.1:750155-768173 GCA_028555095.1 Dicrostonyx torquatus | reverse complement strand
GTACATTTACACAATGGAGTACTACACAGCAGAAAAAAATAACGACAGCTTGAATTTTGCAGGAAAATGAATGGAACTAGAAAACATTATTTTGAGTGAGGTAATCTAGACACAGAAAGACAATTATCACATGTACTCACTCATAGGTGTTTTTTAAACATAAAGGAAGCCAGCCTAAAAACCATAATCACAGAGAACTTAGACAACAATGAGGACACTAAGAGAGACTTACATAGACCTAATATACATAGAAAGTATAAAAAGACAAGATCTCCTGAGTAAAAATAGGAGCATAGGGACATTGGGGGAGGGTTGAAGGGAGAAGGGGAGAGGCAGGGAGGGGAGCAGAGAAAAATGTAGAGTTCAATAAATATCAATAAAGGGAAAAAAAAGACACATTCTTAGTGGGACAGGTTCCCAGCTCCAAGATGCAGAGACCATCAGTAATCTAAGGATGGACTCACAGGCATCAGAAGGCAAGAAACAGTATAGTATGTCTGCATCAAGTTCCAAATTGAAACACCATGTGCATTTTCCTAGTGCATCATAAAAGGACACTGGGTTCTAACCTATTATTAACACCCCCTTTACACATATGATAGATAGCTAACAAGCTTTTGTGGGATTAAACCAAGATCTTATATCATATTCATGTGGTTTCTAGGAAAGAATGTTACCATTTCTAAGCAATCAACAAAAAGACTTTTAAAACATAGATTGTTATAAGCTTGGCACTTAGAATTACTAGCTCCAATCTCTGGGACTAATATTCACTTTTTTCATATTTTTATTTTATGGATATGAATATTTTTGCCTGCATGTATAACTATATACCAAATGCATTTGGAGGACATAAGAGGATCCCCAAGAACTAGAGTTACAGCTAGTTGTGAACCACCATGTAAATGTAGGGAACACAACCCAAGAAGAGCAGTCAGTGTTTATAAGAAGGCTGAGCCTTCTCTCCCTCCCCCCACCCCATCTTTTTTTTTAATATACAGTTGCTCTGTAGTTGAATATAATTTGAATTTCTGATCCTCCTACTTTCATCTCTCCAGTGCTGGAATCACAGGCATGCACCACCACGGCCAGTTTTATCAGAAAACCAGGGCTTTGAAATAGTCTCACAATGAAGTAGAAGCTTGCTCTTTACTGGCTAGCCAACAATCTACCCACCCATTTCTGCCATCCACTTCCCCATCCTGGGGTTACAGGTAAGAGAAGCTATACTTGGCTTTTTATATGGGTTCTGGGATTCAAACTCAGGCTCTCAGGCTTGCAGAACAAGGGCTTCAGACATGGTAGGCAAGCACTCTACCAACTGAGCTGTATTCCTTACCCGAGGCTAGGTCTTATGTAGTCCAGGCTGTTCTAGAACCAAGAATGTATCCCGGATTACAATGACCACCTAATTCTTCTATCTCTGCTTCTCAAGGGCTAGGATTATTAAATGTGCCACAACACCTGCTCCCAGCTCTTATGTTTGCCTTCTGCCTTTTCTAAGAAAGGAGGGATAAGCCTGAATCGCCAGCACAATCTGAGCTATGATTACATCACCATTTTTAATTTAAAAAACTATCTTTTCTCATTTTACATTCCAATCCCAGTTCCTACTCCCTCCCCTTCTCCCGCTCCCTCCACATTTCCCCCCACACCACCCCCCCATCCACTCCCCAGAGATGGTAAGGCTTCCCATGGGAAGTCAAAGAAGTCTAGCATATTGCTTTGAGGCAGGACCAAGGCCCTCCCCACTGTATCTAGGCTGAGCAAGATATTCTTCCAAAGAGAATGGGTTCCAAAAAGTCAGTACTGGTCTTACTGCCAGTGGCCCCACAGTCTGCCCCAGTCATACAATTGTTACCCACATTCATAGGGACTATGCTGGTTCCCCTACTGTCGGTGAGCTCCCATTAGCTCAGGTAAGCTGTATAGATAAGATCTCCTGAGAAAATTGTGAGTGTGGGGGTCGGAGGAGGAGGGAGGGTGGAAGGTGAAGAGGAGGGAAGGAGAGGGGAGACGAGAGCTGAACAGAACGCATGGTCAAGATGGGGGAAGGACAGAGAGGGAGAGGGAGGAAAGAGATATCTTGATTGAGGGAGTCATTATGGGGCTAGCAAGAAACCTGGCACTAGAAAAATTCCCAAGAATCCACAAGGATGACCCAGCTAAGACCCTAAGCAATTGTGGAGAGAGTGACAGAACTGGCCTTGTCCTGTAGTAAGATTGATGACTATTTTTTTTTCTTTTCTTTTTGGTTTTCCCAAGACAGGGTTTCTCTGTGTAACAGCTCTGACTGTCCTAGAAGTCGCTTTGTAGAGCAGGCTGGCCTCAAACCCACTGAGATCCACCTGTCTCTCTGCCTCCCAAGTGCTGGATTAAAGGCATATGCTACCACCAACCAGCTTGACGACTATCTTAAATGTCATCATAGAACCTTCATCCAGCACCTGATGGAAGCAGATACAGAGATCCACAGCAGAGCATTGATTGGGCTGAGCTCCCAAAGTCCGGTCAAAGAGAGGCAGGAACAATATGAGCAAAGGGGTCAAGACTATGATGGATGTACCCACAGAAACAGCTTACCTGAGCATTTTTAATTTGTAAATATACACTTTTTAGAAAAATTAAGCAATTAATCTATACCAAACTAGAAATAATCTTTCCAAAAAAAATTCCTTGATTGAGACGATTTTAAGCAGATCATGTTCACCTTTCCTTCTGAGAAATCACGTATCCATCTAGTACTCTGAGATTTAAGCACCAGTTGACGATGAACGGCCGATAGTCAAACCCTGGAATGGACGGTGTTGCCATCACACAAGGATTGTTCATGATTGACAACTGCTCCAATTCACTTAAAGAGGTCAAAAACGAGATCTAAAACAAAAGACATCCTTGTTAAACAAAATGAATGTTCAGTGTCAAGCACAGGGCTTTCGCTGATTACATAATTCTGGCAGCATTTGAGAATGTCACAATTTCCCTCTTGTTCTAAAAAGCATTAAGCAATTCTCTACTGTTAGCCACTGACTTTCAAAATTGTAAAAATCTGGTCATTTGTCCTTGTTGTACAAGGAAAAACATCAGCATTATTTCCTAATTAAGAAATTGGTATTTACTTTCTTTGAGGCAGGGTCTCATTTAACCCAAACTCATCTTCAGCTTTAACCCTCCTGTTTCTATTTATTAAGTGCTGAGATTACAGACATAAAGGACTTTGCCTGACTTGAGAAAACCCTATTGGGGGGCTGGAGAGATGGCTTAGCAGTTAAGAGTATTGTCTGTTCTTCCAAAGGTCCTGAGTTCAATTCCCAGCAACCACATGGTGGCTCACAACCATCTGTAATGAGGTCTGGTGCCCCCTTCTGGCCTTCAGTCATACACACAGACAGAATATTGTATACATAATAAATAAATATTAAAAAAAGGAAAAGAAAACCCTATTGGGAAACATAATAGAGGCCATGGAAAGTGTAAAGTAGATGCCTCTCTCCTACCAATCACCAGCGATGATAACTGCAGCATTACAACTGAAATTCAGCCTGATGACCTCCAATGTTAAGAAAAAGGAAAAAGGAAGATGCTGATGCTCTAGGGCCAGACGTTTCACCAGGGCAGTAATTCTCCCAAGGTGATCTAAAAATGAGCTTGAGAACCTCTCCTATCTCTCCTGGATGTCCCCTTCCTGGACCCAACAGAGTCCTGAACCCTTCCTAAATTCCACAGAATCCAGAACTTGTCCTTCCTGGATCCCACAGAATCCAGGACTTCCCCTTCCTAGATCCCACAGAGTCCTGGAATTTTCCCTTCTTGAATCCCAAAAGGAAAGATCCCAGAGTCAAATCTTACCTCATTTAAGTCTCGGATTTCATTTTCTGCCAAAGACAATATAGAAAGGCTTCTGGGTAGATATGCAGGTGCCGTTCTAAGAGAAGTGATGATGTTTCCATGTAAAAGCAAGGTCTTGAAAGAAAAAAAATACAAATCAAGAAATTATAAGTAAATTGACTTGACAATGACAAAATGGTGCATGCAAGAATAAAAAGACCTATTTTGTTATACTTCTTATCACACATAAATCAAAGATTAATACTTAGAAGGCTCCTAAGTGGCCTTTAGCCCAACAAGGGTTTAAGACTTATCCAAGAACACATAATTGATATATTATCTGGCTTTGCTATGATATACTAGCATGTTATACAATTAATACACAAAGCAATTTCCAACATAGTTATTCATTTCCTTTTAAATATCAAAATAAATATGGATGTGGTAGCACACGCCTTTAATCCCAGCACTGAGGAGGCAGAGACAGGCTGATCTCTGAATTTGAGACCACCTGGGTCTACAAAGTGTGTTCCAAGACAGCCAGGGCTACAGAGAGAAAAAACTAAACACCAAAACAAAAGCAAACAAATGAACAACAACAAAAAACCACACCAAAATAAGAGCTGGAGAGATAGCTTGGTGGATAAGAGCGTTTGCTCTACAACCATGAGGACCTGTTACCGAATCCGCAGCATCTGTGAAAACATCTGGGCATGGTGGTTAATACCTGCGACCACAGCACTGGGGGCAGAAATAAGTGGATTTCTGGCCAGCTAGCCAACAGCTAAGAGTGAACTTCCAATTCAGTGACAGACTATTTCAAAGTAAGAAGGTAGAGAGGGATAGAGGAAGATACCCAGCCTCCACACGTGCACACACAGGAGTGTTCAACTGTGGTACCACACCTACCACACATACATACATGCACATAAAATAAAATAATCACGTAGAAGGCAAATTTTGCAAAAGAGACAGATAAGCCACAATTCATACTTTACAACTACTTTTTTTTTTGCTTAGTTGAAGCCAAAGAAAGGTAGAAATTATTGCTTGCAGACATAGCTGACCCATATTAAGTCAGCAATAAAAAAGAATAAATCCAAGGGATGGAGGGATGTTTTAGTGGTTAGGAGTGCTTGCTGCTCTTGCAGAGACCTAGGTTTAGTTTCCATACCAGTGGCTCACAACCACCTGTGGCTCCAGCTCCAGGCTATCCAATGCCCTCTTCTGTCTTCCTGTGCACTTGCATGCACACAGAATATATACAGATGGCCAGGCACCCACACACATACACATAAATAAAACAAATAAACTGTTTAAAAAGAACAAGTCTAAGGTACTCTAAATATTCAGTGTTCTGTTTAGTTATTCATATATCCATTCCAAGGAGGAGAAAGTTATAACTAAAAGAAAAAATACACAAAATGTCCAATCATCTTTTAGTTCTTTTGAGTTTCTTAGCATTTACTGGAATAGTTGGATACATGAAATTGTTTAGAATTATTGTTGTTATAAAATAATTTCTGCTCAAGATGTAGGAAAAATAGAGCTTCAGATTCCACTTCTAAGGCTTGAAGAGTATATCTGATGCTAGTAATATTCAACTAAGCAAAAATACAGAAAAAAATATACAGATGAATTTTTTAGATTTTTATCATTTATTTTATGTTTGTGTTTTGCCTACTTGTATGTCTGTACCATGTGTGTATCTGGTGCCTGTGGAGGTCAGAAGAGGGAATTTAGATCCCCAGAAATTTAGATTCTCCAGGAATTGAGGATAACAGACAGTTCTAGGCACCATATGGTACTGGGACTCAAACCCAGGTCCTCTAGAACAGCAGCCAGTGCTCCTAACCATTGAGCTATCTCTCCACCTTCCGTGTCTATTAAGTGAAATTAGCTTTGTTAACTAAATTATACTTAGTATTGAAAATAGCATCCTTGAGAATAGAGAAAAAATAAACACATAAACAAAACCAAACAGACAGCTGCACAAAGACTCAAGCAAATGGATCACTTGCATTCAAGACCAACCTAGACAGCATAGTGATGCCTCATCTAAAATAAAAAATATATAAAGCTGGGTGTGGTGGCACACGCCTTTAATCCCAGCACTCTGGAGGCAGAGACAGGTGGATCTCCATGAGTTTGAGATCAGCCTGGTCTACATAGCCAGGACAGACAGACAGACAGAGCTATATAATAGAGAGATCCTATCTCAAAAAAAAAAAAGACTGAACTTTAGAATGGATTACTTTAAACTTTACCAGAAATCTATATATGTGTGTGTGTGTGTGTGTGTAGTATATATGTCAGCTAGCTTAAAATAAAGGGAATTCATCACATTCAGAGGATGGAAAATAAGAAATAACTAACTACAATGACTATTTTCATATAAAAATAAATAAATTGCTTATAGGAATTAACAATCAGTTTGGGTTGGCCTAAGCACTCTTATGCCCCAAGAGTACATATTCTTGAGCTCAAGAGTTCCAGAAATAACCAGGGCAATACGGTAAGACTTTGTCTCCAAAGAGAGAAAGAAAAAAAAGTAGAAAAAAAGATTCCTAAGTTTTTACAACAAAAACAACCTGGCAAGCACCTGTAATTCCAGCACTCTGGAAAAATTAAGAAACCTCATGGTGGCCCTGAGAGGTTAGCCTAGGCTTTACTGGGAGACCCCTTCAAAAGGGGAAAGAGTGGGGGGGTCTTAATACACAATATATGGCAGGCTGAGTTTATGCCAATGAGACCACATCTTTAGTAATTTTTTATTGTGATCGTTTTAAGAAGTGGCAGAAGACCCCTTACCTTCAAAGACACCAGTTTTGACAGGTCACCTATCTGGGGTACACTATTGTCCGACAAGTCCAGGTGTTGTAGTGCTGTACAGCTATTGATTTGCTCCATGGTCTATTACAAGGAAAGTATCACATTAGTCCGTGCACTTAAAATCAAAAATCAAAACCGTTCCCTAATTCTTTCCAGCTGAGTCCCCGCCTCCTCTTGTCACTAGATGCACAGCAGCGGAGCTGAGCAAGGCAAGGGAGAGCAAAATTCAGAAAATAGCCATGTTGCAAGTTTTCAAGGACACCAAGCAATTCATACCATCTCAGATATTTACAGCCCAAAGAAACTTCAGTGGCATAGAACTGCTAGCAGAGAAAAGAACTCACAAATTTAGAATGAAGCCGCACAGTCTATTAAATCCTGGCTCCCTGGTCAGGGAGGACCAGAGTCAAGGCAGTGTCTTCTAGGCATTATGGGACCACGGCACTCATGAACTCACAGCAGCTGAGTTCATGACCTGCACAACAGCAAGCCAGTTAACAGTTTGGCACAGAGGGAGAAGGCTTCCAAGCCTCACCCTGAGGACCTACAGACAGTTAATGGCTTCTGAGAAAGGGACACTCAGCTGTCCTTAAGAGTATAACTCCTAGTAAGTCAACCACATCCAGTGGACGGCACCACACCCAGGAAGACATAGTATAAATTCAATTCAATGGGTTATTTTTTAGAAAAATACATACAAAGAGAGGAAATCAAGTTGGGTAAGGAGGTGGGGATGGATCTGGAAAGTTAGGGAAGGCGTGGTAGATGAATATAATCAAAATATGCTGTATGTTGTGTGAAATTCTTGAAGGATGAATTAAAATATATATTTTTTTAATTTTGGGCTCTGCAACTTCTTGGAGCAGGTAGCTGCTCAGTAAAGGCAATTATCATTTACTCTAGTCCCCTTACCTGGCACTTCAGAAAACAGATACAGAAATGTATGCTAACTTGTCCAAAATTATATATCCCTGTGTACAAAGTAGGAAAGATAGAATACAGATCTCTTGACTTAAAAAAAAAATTCTTCATGTACCATTAAAAATTTACTTAAAAGTTTAACTCAGCAGGAAAAAAATCTCTTTCCTCATGACTCTAGTATTTGATTTACTTTTTTCAAGTATAATATAGATTCTCTGTTCACATTTGAAAGAATACTATACTATGGTATATGTTCAAAATGGAGGCGTTTTAAAGTTTATGTTAATACAGATTGTAGAAGTAGATATTTTCATTTTTTAGTCTACTTATTTCTATACTTGTCAAGTTTTTTTTCACAGAGAACAGATTTGTTATGAAAAAAAATCAAAAGTTAATTACCAAGAAAAAAAAAGGCCATTCACCTTTAGATTATTTCCTGCTAAATTCAGCCATTCCAAATGGACTAGGTCCTTCAATCCTTCCACGCAGCCAATACTATTATGAGGTAAATTTAATACCCGAAGCTGAGTAAGTTTGGCCACGCCCATCATCCGAACCAGCCGATTATTAGCCACTGACAACTATGAAAAGAGAACATTATTATTCCTAGAAACAAATATATATGTCCATACATATTACTTTCACACTATGGTAGATGGCCAAACATTACCCAAATACACACACCCACCTTTTATTTTTTTACACATATTATTTACATCTATTACCTACAAAAAGTATAGGTTAAGCCTGTTATGGGGTAACCAACTGATGCCTGCTCCACAGGAAGGAATTCACGTGTGTTACTGTAAACCCACCCAAAAACCCGTGGCTGGAGATGACACAGCCTAGCGAGGAAGCGACTGATGACTTTTGCTAAGAGGACATAATGTACGCATCAAATTGCCTTCTAAATAGCTGCATGCACAGCACAGAACAGGGCCAGCTATTTAGTGCTGTCAGCTCTACTCAGAGACGCTTCCTTTGCAGTGATTAGTGGTGACTGCAGGGACTCACAGCTGATCAAAGTGCAGGAAACAAATAAATTGCTGCTACGTGCCCAGCCGGAAGTAAGACATTTGTAACATCCCTTTTAGGACTCCAGGGGTGCAGTGGGAGACGGAGTAGAAAGAACATAAGAGCAGGGCAAAGGGGGAAAGCATGGAATATTGACTTCTAGGTATGACGTGGCTGTTGTGATTTTTGTTTGGTTTTGGTTTTCTTTTGGTTTTTCAAGACAGGGCTTCTCTGTGTAGCCCTGGGTGCCCAGAAACTCACTGTTTCATATATACAAGCTCCACAAAAAATGTCTTCATAACATTAGGTATACTAAATAAACACTTGTTGTTTATTTCCTAGTTCTGATAGAGTACTGACGACTAAGCTTAGGGCTCTGAGTACGCCAACCTCAACATTCTTGGATGAATAAACTCTTTACCCCCAATATGAAGCAAAAATTATGTTAACACAATATTTTGTCAACATATAATGCTCTCTTTAAATATACATCTATTTATTTATGGGACTAGAAAGATGGCTTGGTAGCTAAGAGCACTTGCTCTCCTTCCAGATGACCAGAGTTCAGTTCCTAGACCCAAGTCAGGTGGCTCACAACCACGTGGATAGCCACCCTCCAGCTCCAGGGAATCTGATCCCTCTTCTGGCCTCCACATGTACTCATACACATATGGCATGCATTCACACAGATATGCACAAAGAAACATAATAAAGCAATATGAACAAGAAATTAAAAAACTTTAGTGTGTGTGTGTGTGTGTGTGTGTGTGTGTGCGCGCGCGCGCACAAGTAGTGCACTTGCAGGCACTCTGGAGCAGGCACACAATCAAATGTCACCAGCATACTCTCAGAAGTCAGTTCTCTCCTGCCTTGGGGCACATATAGATCAAACTTTAGGCCTTTGTACAACCCCTCCTACCTACTGAGCCATCTTGCTGGCTCTATTTCCACCTTTTAACACTGCTTTTTCTAGATCACTGTAAATGTAATATATATATTCATCTTCAGTAGCTAGCATATAAAATTTTAAGGCAACATTTACCACTTTCAACACATGTAGAATAACATTTGGTTTTGTTTAGTAATAAATTAGTCTTATGTAACTCATACCCACCTGTATTAATTGTTTGCATTTCTCTAGATTTTCCAGTTTAATAATCTGATTTTTATCCAGAATCAATGTGTGAACATCAGCTTCACAGGGCAAGTTGGGACCTAATTTCTGTAGTCCCTGCCCTGACCAGTTCACCACTGATCCTTAAGAAAAGAAGACAACATGTTAAAAAGCAAATATGACAGCTAAGCTTAGCATTTTACACTGAGAAAAATATGCATACATATTTAAAAATACATCAATGCACAATAAGTATAAGAATTTAAAATGATAGCAATCTAGAGCTGTAATGTTTCCTCAGAATTTACAAGTTACAGGCTGGGGTATAGCGCAGAGGCAAAGCCTTTCCCTAGCATGCAAGGCCCTGAGGTTCCCCTATTTTATATCTAACAACAGTATCTTAAAATTAGGGCTTAAGTTTCTTTTTTTGAGTTTTTCGGTTGTTTATCTGGGTTTTAATCTTTATGTATTTTATTTTCCCCCTTTCTTATCCTTCAAATTTTTTCTTTGTTTTGGGTTGTTTTTCTTTTGCTGTTGTTTTATTTTGTTTAATTTGAGACAGGGTCTGAGGCCAACCAGACTAGCATAAATTCTGTGTGTCGAGGCTGGATCTGAACAGTTGATGGGTCCTCCACTTCCCAAGTGCTGGGATTATAGCTATCACCACATCAGACCCTAGAACTGAATATTTTTTATAGAGATCCAACTCTTTATAACTACAAGTATATCTTCAAGTGCCCAAAGTAGTGTGTGACAGGAGAGGGACTGGGGAGCACATCATGCATGCCCAAGAAGGCCTGAAGAAAATGCTGGGGAGCCGGGTGGTGGTGGCACATGCCTTTAATCCCAGCACTCGGGAGGCAGAGGCAGGCGGATCTCTGTGAGTTCGAGACCAGCCTGGTCTACAAGAGCTAGTTCCAGCGCAGGCTCCAAAGCCACAGAGAAACCCTGTCTCGAAAAAACAAAAAAACAAACAAACAAAAAAACCGCTGGGTGTCCTGCTCTGTCACTCTTTTTATTCTCTTGAAGAACACTCTCTCACTGAACCTGGACGCCTAGAGCTAGACTGGAAGTCAGCAAGGCTCCATAGCATTGCAGGCATCACTAGGGCTACAGGCATTGGGGGCTTTTCACAGGTATTTCAACTCCAGCCCTCAGGCTTTCAAGGCAAGTGCTCATCCCCACTGAACCATCTCTACAGCCCTCACTTTGTTTTTTTGAGGGAGGCAGGGTCTCTCCCTGGCCCGGAACTCATCAAACAGAGTAGGCTGGTTGGCCAGCGAGCCCCAAGGATCTGCCTGTCTCCACCTTCCCAGCACTGAGATTACAAGCCCCAGGCACCAAACTCAACGTTTTCCTTGGGTTTGGAGGATTGAACTCGGGTCCTCACACTTGCACAACAAGCTCTGTACCAACTAAACTATCTTCCCAGTCACTTCGAAGTATTTTGAAAATCAAAGTATAGTTAACGAATCGATAGAATAAGATGATTCTCTGATTTCCACAAGGTTGGTGTAAAGAAGCCAAATAACTTGTACTTAGCCTCAGACCTGGCAGACAACACTCAATGAAATATTGTTTCAGACTATAGCTCTCCTGACTAACCACTATGGGCAAGTTTCCTTCTCTTTTTCTCCTTCGTTTTTTCAGTCTTAAAATCCCCCAAATTAAGGTGTTGGCAGGTTTGGTAACTGAGACGTCTCTCCAAGAGGCTGGCTGCCCCCTCACCGTGTCCGCCAGAGTCTTTCCTCTGTATGTGCAAACCGCTGAATTAACTTTCCTACTCTATAAGTTGTGAACGATAACCAGGCATAGTGGTGAACACCTTTAATTCAGTACTCAGGAGGCAGAGGCAGGCGGATCTCTGTTAAGTTGGAGGCCAGCCTATCTATATAATGAGTTCCAGTACAGGCAAAGAAAAGATACATAGTGAAAACTTTTCTTGAAAAGAAAACAAAACAAAAAAGCCGTGCAGTGGTGGTACAGGGCTTTAAGCCCAGCACTTGGGAGACTGTGAGTTCGAAGTCAGGGGCTACACAGAGAAATCGTCTCAAAAAAAACAAAAAAAAAGGGGGGGGATGGGGGGTGGAGGTAGACTGAGCCACTTCTGGTTAAGTGCACATCTTTAATCTTAGCACTGGAAAGGCGAAGACAGGAGGATTTCAGTGAATTTTAGGCCAGTCACAACTACATAATGAGACCCTGTCTGAAAAAAAGAAAAGAAAAAAGTGAGAATTCAATATAAAAAAATGATCTACACAAAAACGTGAAATAGCCGGGCCTTTAATCCCAGCACTCGGGAGGCAGAAGCAGAAGGATCTCTGTGAGTTCGAGGCCAGCCTGGTCTACAAGAGCTAGTTCCAGCAAGAGCTAGTTCCAGGACAGGTTCTAAAGAAACCCTGTCTCAAAAAAACAAAAAAAACAAAAAAACAAAAAAAAAAAAAAAAGAAAAAAGAAAGAAAGAAAGTTGCCCAAAATATCATCTGGATTTTAAAAAGTGGCTCTGTAAATGCCAACTGCTACTCTTGTCTGTTGTCTTGGAGTGCTAGAGAGGTTTAGGAAAAGCAGCTATCATAGGCATAGGGGGCGGGGCCAAAGTAACTGCCAATTTCAAATTTACCAGCCGACTGGTCGGCTGGGACTACCCTGGGAAATAATTTCTCGGGACAGCTCTTCTAGACGGTTTCAGTGTTTTTCGGTTTTCTTAGCACGAGAGGTGTCGTTAGCCCCTTCTTGATGGATGAAAACTAGAAAAGAGCACCGCGCGTTCGCACACAATTCCGAAGGGTCGACACACCTTTTAGCCGAACTCCTCCCCTCAAGAATCTGATCAGGATCCCCAGGTTTTGAGCCCCGACTCTACCCCGGTCTGCCCCAATCCAGCCAGCTGCTACCATGCCTCAGAGTGTAACCAAAACAAAAGCTCAGGTCCGGCGCCCCAAGGAAGGCATCTCCCAGCTACAGGCGCACCCCTCTCCTGCGCTCGGCCAAACAAAGACCAAACTCGATCCTAGGACCAGGCCTGCAGAATGACGGGTAGCAACGCGTGTCCCGGTCACCCCCAGATTCTATCACGGGTACTGGCCACTTCCAATGAAGAGTTCAGGCGATTATGATGCGGTATCAGATAAGATGCTTCCTGAACGTTCTCGGAATCGATGAAAAGGGGGGGCACAAGAAATAAAGAGACTCTGCCAATTTTCCATGGACACTCGGAACTCAAAGTAAACGTCCCAGAAAGGTCGCCGCAGTCCGAAGCCCACTGCCCAGTCAGACTAAGGAGAGCGCGGGACGGGGGCGCCAGGCACCGCGAAGGCTCCTGGGGGCTGGAGTCCCTCATCCAATCTTCACCGCAATGCTGCCGAACTGGACCAGAGAGCGGGACTACAACTCCCAGTAGCTAATGCGCCTCCTCGCTGCCTACAGCCCCGCATCCAAAGAACTGGTCCAAAACTGCACGTCTAAACCCAGGCTTTCTCTTTACACTAAGCAACTATTTAATATGACTTAGTGAAGTAAACTTTGGAGCTTAGTGGTGGGGATCATCCTACCTTCTCCCGGAGTCAGAGCTCCGTCAGCTCGCGCTACCGCCATACTTGCCGCTTGCTAATGACACCAGGCAACCGTCCTCAGCCGTTCTGTAGATCATGTAGTCGGCAGTGGGGAACTGAAAACTACAACTCCCAGGATGCACAGCACTCAACCGACCCAATTGGCTACCAAATGGGAATCACCGGCTTGAAAGTGAGTGGTGAAAAAGAGCTTAGGGGACCCTGATAGGTGAGCAAGCTGCAACCTTAGATAAATCATTTCACTCCAGGTCCAGGTGTTTGAGAAATTTGAAACTTTTAACCACCTGGCACATTATAAGGACGTTATTTAAATTAAACAATTTGAGGGCTCATTGCTATAAGTCTCTATGACAGCTACCCATTTTGACAATTCTGAATTAAGTTTAAAAGGTTTGAGATTCACTATAGGAATGACTATTTTGAGATAGTCAAGATGGATACATTGTATTTGAAATTTTTAACTAAATGGATTTAAAGCCACAGAAACAGACATTTTTGTTTTAAGGGGTGGTTCTTATACATTTAACAGAGCTTTTGACCAAGGAGTATATTTGATACATAAGTGCCCAAAACTTTTTCTGGAGTATTCAAAAGAAGTTTAAAATAGCTTCCAAAGTCAAGAATACTTTGCACGGTTGGAAGGGACAAACTTATCCTTTTTTGATTTAACTATGAACTCAGAGTGGAAATTATGATATTTGGGAAAGACTTGATAGGGACTTAAAGGGTAGCTCAATAGTTAAAGGGAGCACCCACTTTTCTCACCAACTTTTCTACATACTGACCTCTGCTCTTGCTGAAAGGGCGCTCCAAAATCTGAACTTTCTGCTCGGGAAAATCCAGTAATTAGGCTTCCAGCAATTTGGGCTCAGGATTCAAAAAGCCTTTCCTCTGTCTTGGATTCCCTTTTTTCTTTGATATCATTTTCCTTAAAGACCTATTCTGTTTCCCATTGGTTCAGTCTAATTTTCTAATTCTGAAGAAGGAATAAAGGTCCCCCCTTTCTTTTAACCAAGAGACCCTTTACTTAATAAATAGTCTTATTATTTTATATGTATAAATGTAAAGCAAGCCAGGCATGGTGACCCAAACTTTTAATCGCAGCAGTCTGGGAGTTAAAGGCCAGTGTGATGTACATAGTGAGTTCCAGGACAGTCAAAGAAACTCTCTCAAAAACAAACTGGAGGGCTAGAGATGGTTCAGAGGTTAAGAGCATTGGCTGTTCTTCCAGAGGTCCTGAGTTTGATTCCCAGCAATCACATGGTGGCTTGGAACTATCTATGATGAGATCTGGTGCCCTCTTCTGGCATGCAAGCATGCATGCAGACAATATACATAATAAATAAATCTTTTAAAAAAAAAAAGGCAGCTGTGAGCTACCATGTTGATGCTGGAAACCCAAACTAAGTCCTCTGCAAGAATTTCCTTTAAAACTGGAGATTTCCTTTTTTTTTAAAGATTTATTTATTAATTATGTATACAGAGGGCACCAGATCTTATTACAGATGGCTGTGAGCCACCATGTGGTTGCTGGGAATTGAACTCAGGACCTGTAGAAGAATAGCCAGTGTTCTTAACCTCTGAGCCATCTCTCCAACCCGAGATTTCCTTTTAAACTCTAGTAAAATTGTCCTTGAGCTTCCTTTGGGGTCTATTCCTAAATTCTTTCATTAATGAGACTAAGAACCCCAGGAGGAGACCCTACATTCCTCTGTAACATGTGGCAGCTCTGACAGGACTTCCCAAAATATTCCAGTAACAGAAACAAACCATAATTTTAGGACAGGACACCAGCACACCCACACACCAAAGTAATATTTCCTCTCTTGACCTTGGCCAGAATCATAATGTTCTTGGTTCCTGTCCTAGATCAAGAGTAGAGATACCTAGGCTGGAGAGATGGCTCAGCAGTTAAGAGCACTGACTGCTCTTCCAGAGGACCTGTGTTCAATTCCAGCACCCACATGGCAGCTAACAACTGTCTGTAACTCCAAGATCTGACACCCTCACACAGATATACATGCAGGCAAAACACCAATGCATATAATATAAGAATAAATAAATTATTTAAAGGAAAAAAAGAGTAGAGATGCCAGAAAGAAATTCTGGTTGCTGGGCCAGTTTCTTGTTCTCTCTTCCTCTAAATAAGCATCCCTTCCTAGAGATATACCTGACAGTGTGACCAAAACTCCAATCCACAACTTATCCCTGCTCGCAAACCAGTCTGGAGTTGGACCTCTGGATTTGCATGGTGGGAATGGATGAGATCCAGTCTCTGATTTTGTCTCGTCTCCTAAATAATTTTAATATTTGAGGGGGAAATGTTATAGTCGTCTTAGAAGACATTGAAGATGCCAGGGCTTTCTTGAAACCTTTTGAATGAAACCAATTTCATTCTGGTAAAAAGAATGGAAAACCTCTGTTCCTAAGTGGAGATATGGCATTCTGATTGCTCCAAAAAGCAGACTATTACATACTATTTATTGCTACTTCCTTTATGAGTTAATCTAACTGGGTGTGGTTGCACACACCTTTAATCCAGCACTTTGGGGCAGGGAAATCTCCGTAATTGTCACCTTCCACTGTATGGCTGGTTGTCTGCCATGAGGCTGCTTACAAATGGCATGGTTTTCTCTCTCCCTCTTCTCTATCTCTCTTCTTCCAACAGCTGCCCATATTTAGAGCTTGCCTGCCCTGTTGTTTTTCTTTCTTTCTTTTTTTTTTTTGGCTTTTTTTCAAGACAGGGTTTCTCTGTAGCTTTGGAGCCTATCCTGGAACTAGCTCTTGTAGACCAGGCTGGCCTCGAACTTACAGAGATCTGCCTGCCTCTGCCTCCCGAGTGTTGGGATTAAAGGCATGCACCACTACTGCCCAGCCCTGTTTTTCCTTCTTTCAAAGGATAGTAAAATTGCCCTCAAACTTCCAAGTTTTTCTCTAAATTATTTTACTTAGAAGACTAAGACAATGGTGATACACACCTTTAATTCCAGGCAGGCATATCTCTGAGAGTTTGAGGTCAGGCTGGTCTACAGTGTGAGTACCAGGACAGCCAGAGCTGTTACATAGAGAAACCCTGTCTCCAAAAAAAAAAAAAAAAAAAAAAGACTAAGACCCCAAAACAAGGAATCCCAGTAGCATTATCAAAGAACCCAAAATACATCAGAACCTTCCCTTCAAAATCACTATCCTGGTTTACTTTTATTTTTATTTGTGTATGTGTGTGTGTGTATGTGTATGTGTGTGTGTGTCTGCACGCGCACGCACGTGCGCGCGCAGAAAAGGACGTCCAGTGTGGTTGTGAGCCCCCAGTGTAGATTACAGGTGCAGCCATCTCCCCAAACCCCTGGTTTATTTTGCCTTTTTTAGGGTCCTCAGAGAGTACCCCACTTTAATTCTGAAAACACTGACATTGCTTTCATAGCTGGAGTGGGCTCTAAGGAGTGTGGAGATGATGGTTCTGGGAGGGCTGCAGATCTCGTCTATTTAACAAAGTCATTATTTAGAAAAGAGACCCAGCAATGTTAGCGGGTGAAGGTATTCAGGAGCCAGATTCTTTCACATTTACAATAGTAGCTGGGAAAGGGTTTTGTTGGATTCATCTGCCCTGCATTCCTCAGGACAAAGCCCAAAGGTTAGATGTTCCCATATGATCACATGACCCAGCAATTCTTCCCAGACACAGGCACACCTTTGTATTCCAGGCACCAATCTGACATTTAAACCAAACAGCTAACCTTTTGCCTTCTTGCTTGAATATTAAGCCCTGCAATTTCTGAATGAGTTGGAGAATTCTACTAATTAACCCTGCAAATCTCTCAGAAAGGTAGTGTTTCTTGGCAGGCCCAGACCTCTTTCACGTCTATCAGCAGTGCACATTCGATCCCCAGCTCTGTCTCCCAGTTTCATCTGCCCACTGTTACTGGACTGATCCAGGCAAGACAATGCCCTCTGTCACACATCAACGTCCCCCTCAGAAACTTTCCCCTTGAAACTCAGCCTTCCATGGCCTCGCTCGACTTCCACCATTCGTTCCATCCATTTTCATTCAGGGCTTTTCACTGAGGACTGACACAAAATACTTAGAAAAGTGCAAGTACTCACATAACAAGGATGAATAAATGAAAGGTAGAAGAGCTCCGGAAGAAGACTTGTACAGTGCATGGGAACGGCCAACAAGGCTCCAGAGACGAAAATATACAAAGGTCAGATAACACAGTTAGGAGACCAAGTCAACACAGGACTGAAATAGCATTTGTGTGTGTGTGTTTTGTTTGTTTTTGTTTTTGAGAGGATTTACTCTGTAGCCTAGGTTGGCCTCAAACTCACTAAAATAGTCCTGTCTCAGACTTCCAAGTGCTAGTATTACTGACCCTGCCACCATGCCTGGATACATTTTTGATACTGCAATCACTGCCATACAGTGAAGGTGCTTCGGTAATTAGGATTGAATTGACCATGTCTGAAAGAAAAAGTCTAACTTCGCCGTTTGCACGTTGTAAAGTAAGTTACTGATATGCACATGTAGGTTCTATCCTTCCGTGTGGGTGTGGGTGACGGAACTTGGGTGTGGCAACAAGCCTCAGCATTAAATAAATAAATAGAGGGTCACAGTTAAGAGCACTCGCTGCTCTTTCCGAGACTGGAGTTAAGTCCCCAGCACCCATATTAAGTGGCTCCTAACTGCTTTACCTCCACGTCCAGTGATCCACCTTCTGCCTCCACAGGCACCTAAGTACA
>JAQHUG010000245.1:682129-736325 GCA_028555095.1 Dicrostonyx torquatus | reverse complement strand
ATGGGCATTTCTAGACGAATAAAAGGGAGGTCCGATCCGCCATGATTTGGGAGGGGAAAAGTGTTACTTTACCTCATGAACATGCCTGCAATATTCACAAAACCTTCTTTCCACCTCCCAAGTTAGAGATGACTGGGCCGACAACTCCTCACACCCCTCCTCCTGAATCCTCAGCACCAATCTGTCTTTGGAGTGCTTGCTTTGCAAAGTTCAATACACTTCTGTTTAAACTGGGTCTTCCGACCCATTCTTAGTTCCAGGAAAGAACTAAGAGATCCCTTATAACACTGAGAAGTAAAATTCATGTACAGTGAAATGAACACATTTTAAATGAACAAATGTTTATACAAGTTTAGACAAATTGCAATTAACCCAGAAGCCACCCAAATAAAAATGCTACCATTAATACACAAAGTCCCCTCCTTACCAATCACTAGCAGTAACCACTGTTCTTATGCTCCACCACAATAGGCTCATTTTGACAGGTGTGGCATGAGATATTACCCACTCTTGGTCAACCAGTTCTTCACACAAGCCTTTTCCTGTAACCCTCTGAAGCTGTTCTAAGGCAAATCCTAGACTTCACGTTATATCATCTTTTACTGTTTATTTTGCTTTTTGTTTGTTTGTTAGGTTGATTTTGGTTTTTTGAGATAGAGTTTCTGTGAAGCAGACCTGGCTCTCCTGGAACTCACTTTGTAAACCAGGCTGACCTCAAACTCACAGAGATCTGCCTGCCTCTGCCTCCCCAGTGCAATTAAAGATATGCAATGACCAAGTGCCAGGAGTTGGTGGTGATTACCTTTAATCTCAGCACATGAGAAGAAGGAACAGGCGGATCTCTGTGAGTTCAAGACCAGCCTGGTCTACAGAATGAGCTCCAGAATGGGCTCCATAGCTACTGAGAAACCCTGTTTCGAAAAACAAAAAAATTAAAAAGAGAGAGAGAGAAGGAAAAAAAAGAAAGGAAAAGAAAAAAGAGGATATAAATATGATAAGATAGAAAGATTATTGAATCTACTTTTTAAAAGCAACTATTGGCTTTAAATGTTTTACATTGGTTTTACTTTTGTATATTGTATACAAATCTTATATATTAATATAAATTTGAGATTAATTTTGTTAAGACATATTGAACATACATTTCCAATCTTGTTCAGGTATTGTACCTATACAGCTCATTTATCCATGTAATACAAATCTCTAGTCTTTGAAAATTATTATCATCAACTGCTTAGGATAATTAAGAAATATAGATTAGTAGTTAATTACCTAGTATAATCCAACTTGTAGACACATTAGGTATGTTTTCAAGGTCAAACAAAGGTATAATTTAGATAGATAGATCATCTTTAAACACTTCAGAGATCTACAGAATATGGCATTTAAGATGTTTTAATAGCCTAGGTTGTTCTTTTTATGAAAATGAGAAATGTCTGCTTCTGGCAGCACCAATCTACTTCAGAGAAGATAATGGGCATCAAAGAAATTCCACATGGAGTTTACATTTTTGTGGCAAAAGTAAGCCACACACTGGGCAAGAAAATGCCCCTGCCTCCACTGCTGACATAATGCCATCCTAGTTAGACAAGCAGGACACAAAATATCCTGCATCACAGAAAAGTCTGTCGAATATGCTAGGCCTGTAGGTCGAAGATGGATGCCCCAACATTGCAGAAGAACTTTCGGTGACTGTCCAGGCAGCCAGCTGTTTCTGTCATTACTCACACTTTTTAGAAGTCTCTTGTTTGCACTTCCTGCTTACTCAATTAATATTATTTCCTTCTTGGGTCTCTGAGGGAGTTGAAGATTAGATAGTTATAGTTTACCAAAGCAAGTTATGATAGAAAGTAAATTAGGTATAAGACTTTGGACTCACCAAAATAGAATAGATATATTTTCTCTGGATTTATCAAATGCAAATGGAATAAACATTGTTGGTGTATTTATTGTCTGTATATAGTATATATAGTCATTGTACTTATTGTTTATAGTTTCTTATATTAGTTATAACCTTTTTATTTTAGACAAAAAGGGGAAATGTAGTGGCATTTCAATTGCATTTTAATAAGTAAAGCCTGCCTGAAGATCTGAGAGTAAAACAGTCCCACGGGTCAGCCTTACAGACCAGGTTATGGTAACACACACCTTTAATTCTGGAAGCCAAAATGGCATGCACCTTCGATCCCAGTAGCCACACTTAATCGTGCTTCAGTACACACAGCAAGCATAGGATGTTAGAGGACAAACATGTGAAGCTGTTTTTTGCCTTCCACCTTTATGTAGGTTCTGGGATTGAACTCAGGTCATCAGGTTTACAGGGCAAGCATTTTACCTGGTGAGTAAAACAACTTCAGCTAATTTGTACTTTTTTCCCCATTTTTCTCAAGAGACAGTTTCTATGTATGTATTCTGGCTGTTCTGGAACTAGCTTTGTAGACCAGGTTGGCCTTGAACTCACAGAGATCTGGCCTCAGCTTCCAGAGTGCTGGGATTAAGGTGTATGCCACCACCACCTGGCCAGGAAGTTTTTTGTTTTGTTTTTTTTCTTTATTGATATTTATTGAGCTCTACATTTTTCTCTACTCCCCTCCCTGTCTCTCCCCTCCCCCCTTCAACCCTCTCCCAATGTCCCCTATGTTCCCAATTTACTCAGGAGATCTTGTCTTTTTATACTTTCCCATGTATAATTAGGTCTATGTAAGTCTCTCTTAGTGTCCATATTGTTGTCTAAGTTCTCTGCGGTTACTATATATAATATAATTTCAGGTCAGATTTTAAGATGCCTGTAGCATTGTTCTTCCTGCTTAGTATACCTTTGGTTATCATGAGGTGCTGCGTGTTTCTATATGAATTTAGTTTGTCTTTCTTTCTTTCTTTCTTCCTTTCTTTTTTTGGTTTTTTGAGACAGGGTTTCTCTGTGGCTTTTGGAGCCTGCGCTGGAACTAGCTCTTGTACACCAGGCTGGTCTCAAACTCACAAAGATCCTCCTACCTCTGCCTCCTGAGTGCTGGGATTAAAGGCTTGCACCACCACCGCCCGGCTTAGGTTGTCTTTCTAGTTTTGTTAAGAATGTCATTCTGGGGGCTGGAGAGATGGCTCAGAAAGTTTTTACAACAGCTTTTTTGTTTGCTTGTTTGTTTTTCGAGACAGAGTTTCTCTGTGTTGCCCTGGCTGTTCTGGAATTTGCTCTGGACCAAGCTGACTTTGAACTCACAGAGATCTGCCTGCTGAGAACTGGAATCAAAGGCATGTGCCACCATTGCCCAACTAAGATTGTTTATTTAATTAAATTTTTTTTAGTTTTATTCATCTTATTTTATGTATCTGATTATTTCAAATGTATGTATATGTGCCATTTGTCAGAGTGGTACCCCTGGAGGTCGTTAGACAGAGCTAGAGTCCCTAAAACTGGAATTACAGATGGTTGGCAGCCACCGTGTGGATGCTGGGATTCAAACACTAGTTCTCTGCTAGAACAAGTGCTCTTAACTGCTGAGCCCTGTTTCCAGGGCTAAAATAGCTTCTCTCTCTCTTGAGAATTTCTTTACTTTTTTTTAAGGTTTTTTATTGATATTTATTGAGCTCTACATTTTTCTCTGCTCCCCTCCCTGCCTTTCCCCTCCCACTTCAATCGTCCCCCAAGGTCCCCATGCTCCCAATTTACTTAGGAGATCTTGTCTTTTTCTATTTTCTACTTCCCATGTAGATTATATCTATGTAAGTCTCTCTTAGTGTCTGTATTGTTGTTTAAGTTCTCTGGAATTGTGGTTTGTAGGCTGGCTTTCTTTGCTTTATGTTTAAAAACCACCTAAGAGTGAGCACATGTGATAATTGTCTTTCTGTGTCTGGGTTACTTCACTCAAAATAATGTTTCCTAATTCTATCCATTTTCCTGCAAAATTCAAGATGTTGTTATTTTTTTCTGCTGTGCAGTACTCCATTGTGTAAATGTACCACACTTTTTTAATCCATTCTTCGATCAATGGGCATTTAGGTTGTTTCCAGGTTCTGGCTATGACAAACAAAGCTGCTATGAACATAGTTGAGCACATGTCCTTGTGGCACTGTTGAGTGTCCTTTGGATATATACCTAAAAGTGGTATTATTGGGTCTTGAGGAAGGTTGTACCAGCTTGCATTCCCACCAGCAATGCAGAAGTGTTCCCTACAAACCTCTCCAGCATAAGTTGTCATCAGTGTTTTTGATCTTGGCCATTCTTACAGGTGTAAGATGGAATCTCAGAGTTGTTTTGATTTGCATTTCTCTGATGACTAAGGATGATGACTTTCCTTAAGTGTCTTTCAGACATTTTAGATTCCTCTGTTGAGAGTTCTCTGTTTAGGTCTGTACTCCATTTTTTTTTAATTGGATTATGTGATCTTTTGGTGTCCAATTTCTTGAGTTCTTTGCATATTTTGGAGATGAGACCTCTGTCTAATGTGGGATTAATGAAGATCTTTTCCCATTCTGTAGGCTGTTGTTGTGTCTTGTTGACCGTGTCCTTTGCTTTACAGAAGCTTTTCAGTTTCAGGAGGTCCCATTTATTGTTTCTCTCAGTGTCTGTGCTGCTGGGTTTCTATTTAGGAAGTGGTTCCCTGTGCCAATATGTTCAAGTGTACTTCCCACTTTCTCTTCTACAAGGTTCAGTGTGGCTGGCTTTATGTTGAGGTCTTTGATCCATTTGGACTTGAGTTTTGTGCATGATGATAGATATGGGTCTATTTTCATTTTTCTACATGTTGATATCTAGTTATGCCAGCACCACTTGTCAAATATGCTTTCTTTTTTCCATTTGATATTTTTTGCTTCTTTATTAAATATCAGGTGTTCGAAGATGTGTGGATGGATATCTGGGTCTTCTATTCGATTCCATTGTTCCACCTGTCTGTTCTTATGCCAGTACAGGCTGTTTTCAGTACTGTAGCTCTGTAGTAGAGTTTGAAGTCAGGGATTGTGATGCCTCCAGAAGTTCTTTTATTGTACAGGATTGTTTTGGCTATCCTGGGTTTTTTTGCTTTTCCAAATGAAGTTGAGTACCGGTCTTTTGAGGTCTGTAAAGAATTTTGCTGGGATTTTGATGGGCTATTTCTTTACTTTTATGTGCACAAATGTTTTGCCTGCATGTATGTCTGTGTGAAGGTGTCAGATCCCCTGGAACTGGAGTTAGAGAGAGTTGTGAGCTGCCATGTGAGTGCTGGGAATTGAACTCCGGTCATCTGGAAGAGCAGCCAGTGCTCTTAACTGCTGAGCCATCTCTCCAGCCCCTTAAAATACCATTTCTTAAAAAGCAAAAAAGAAAGAAAACTTGCGTTGTGTGTATGTGTGTGTGTGTGTGTGTGTGTGAGTACATGTGAGACTTGTTGCAGGCTGTCTTAGGTCTTGAGTGCTCATATTATACACTCCTGGGCACATTTAAACAAGCGGTTAATTATTTTTACTTTATTAATTTATTCATTTTTGTGTTTCGAGACAGGGTTTCTCTGTATCTTTGGAGCCTGTCCCAGAACTTGTTTTGTAGACCTGGCTGGCCTCGAACTCACAGGGATCCACTTGTCTCTTAATCTTTAATCTTAAACTCTTTAATTCTGATGAGTGCTTGGATTAAAGGCGTTCGCCACCACTGCCTAGCTAGTTTTAGTTTTTGATACAGTAGTAGCAGTAGATGTAGTGTGGGCACTGTCTTGCTATGCAGACCAGACTGTGAGGGGGCCTCCCAAATAGCTGGGATTAAAAACCTTGCGCCACCGTGTCAGGCTAAAACTATTACAGGTTTTTTTTTTTGAAGTTGGAAATCTTTTTAAAAGGGACTTATTTTAAGAATTATTTTATATGCGGTTTTATATATTTTTATATCTGCATGTACACCTGCATACCAGAAGAGGGCATAAATCCCTAGGAGTTGAACTCAGGACTTCCGGAAGAGCTGCCAATGCTCTTAACCTCTGAGTTAGCCATCTCTCCAGGTCCCGAAGATCGAGATTTAACTCAGGGTTTCAGGTACCACTTGCGCTATTTCTGGACCATATTGTCAGCTACTACGATTTAATTTTATTTCAAAGGCAAAGGTATAATGTGACCTTCAGGTTTTACCTGAGAGATACTCGTCTGCGGTCTTCATGAGAAGTGAAAAGACACGCGTAACACTGTTGTCTTTTGTCCATGGTCCCTGCAAAAGGCTGGCTCTAGATTCTAGAACATTTGCCTGCGGGGAATGGAACGGCACAGAACCAAAGCCAAGCCTATGTTTTTGACGGCTACCTCCTTGGGTCCAACAGAACCTTTGGAGATGAGTATCTGTCAGTAATTTCGGAAGAAAGCTGTTGCTAGGAAACCCAGACCCTGCTCCCGGAAGTGACATCATCGCAGGGCGCCGGGGTAAGGAAGAGAATTTAGGGAGGAGATTCTCTTTCCCTGCCCTATAAGGAGTTTTCCCATGATTCTTTCTTTCTCTTCGCCATCTTTCCTCCGGCCGGGCGGCAGCTCTCATCATGAAGTAAGCGATCTCCGTTCATCTCAATCCGTCTCCATCCACCGGCAGAGCGCCTGGGGATGGCTTTTCTTTGCGGTGCAACACTCTAACGGGCTCTTGGTTTTCCTTCCAGGGTCGAGCTGTGCAGTTTCAGTGGGTACAAGATCTACCCCGGACACGGGCGGCGCTACGCCAGGACCGACGGGAAGGTAAAAGCCGGCTGGGCCGAGGGAGTGAGTGAAAGGCCGGTCGGCTGGCCTGGGCAGCACCCCGCGGGCCACGTGTATGGTGGGAAACCTGAGTGAATACAGACGGGCTGTGAACCATCGGGAAGTGAGCGGTCTGTGTAACTAATAGCCATGGGAATGGGAAATGGCCAGGACTCGGTGCTGGTCTGCGCCGTCTTTTTGAGTCTGACAGGGCTAAAAACCAGATTTTCTCAATTTGACGCTATCTGACCCTTGGCGACACGTGTAGGTTCCCCTGCTCTTGAGCAAAGATGAATTGTGGAGACCTTGATGCCACCCTGTTACCTGTCACTTGTGTCAGAGCCAAGACGAAAAAAACTAGACTAAAAGTCATGGAAGGATTTTTCGATTTCAGCGCCTCATACTTTGTATAAAAGGAGTGACTAATTTGTGGATTTGTTAACCTCAGGTTTTCCAGTTTCTTAATGCAAAATGCGAGTCCGCATTCCTGTCCAAAAGGAATCCCCGGCAGATAAACTGGACTGTCCTGTACAGAAGGAATCACAAAAAAGGACAGTCGGTAAGTGGCTTACAGCTTGCTAGTTTCTTAAAATTGCGCTGTCAGATTTTGCCATGTTAAATCTTGATTAAATAAATTGAAAGCATCAAACAAGTGACAGAAATCATAGAACTAGTTGTCACCTTGTATACCATAGTCTTAGGGCCGTGTGTTGAAGGTTGAGAGGATCCCCTCTGCAAGTTTCATTGTAGAGGTGTGGTGGGTAGCTCCACAGCGTAGGTAGTCTGGAGGCTTGGCTAGATAGTAGCTGTGTTATCGTAAATAAATAGCTCCATGTGTGACAGCCATTACACGGGGACGGTGGACCACTCTTAGAATCCCAGTGATTCAGGGTGGAAGCAAGAGGTTCAAGGGCAACCTAAGCAAACCTTGTTTCCCAAAGCAGAATGCAATGGGCATCTTCTAGGTGTTGGTGAGGGTGTAGAGAAACGTGAGTCTTAGTATCCTGCTAAGGTGGAATGACAACTGCCTTGACAAACCTTTAACTCAAAATGTTAATTATTATTTTTTTTTTTGAGACCGTTTTTCTTCTGGAACTCTGTAGACCAGGCTGACAAAATGTTAAAAATTTAAAAAATTCTAACAACTGGAAGTTACATTCTAAGTATCAACAGCAAGTACTCAAAATTTGGTATTGAGCTCTTGGAAGGCTGAGGCAGGAGAACTGCCTTTGAGGCCACTCGGTACTGCAAACTAAAACCCTTATCTCCAAAAAAGGAGCTGAGTGCTATAGGTTGAATGCTTGAAGCTAGAAAGTTTGCCATTGGTGGAGTTCTTTGTTTATTGTTTGTTTTTTCAAGACAGGGTTTCTGTCCTGCCCTGGCTGTCCTGAAACTTGCTGTGCCTCGCCTCCTGAGTGCTGTGATTAAAGGCATGTGCCACCACTGCTTGCTTTGGGCTTCTTAAAAGATAGTTGGGTAGTGGAAAAGTTCTAGCCTGAACATGTTCTTGCTTCATTACTCCCTTCTCTCACTTTTTTTTTTTTTAAAGTATTCCCAGACCTGTAATTTTTTTGGCAAACAAACATGAACTCAGCAGTGAAATTTCCGATTTGCGGGAAATTTGTGGTGGTTGCTCACCCCCCCCCCACCCATTGGTTGGGGGTGCAAGTTTTAGGGATATTCAGCCATATATATATGCAGTGGTATATTTAACCTTTTAAAGGTTAGGAAACAGCTTTGAAGAAACACGAAGATAGTCTGAGGAATTAGGCTAAGTTCTCAACCTTGCTTTATAACTAAGTTTTTTGCTACTTTGATGAATTATAAATATTTGTTTTCTGATGGTCTTCGATGGACTAGATTAAACGTTGGGCTAGGCTAGGAAAAAGGATAATTCCATGGTTTCACTTTAATGAGGTGCCTAGGCAGACTAATAAAGAATGAATTGTAAGGAGAGGGTAATGGAATGGAGAATTGTTTTAAGGATTTTGGATAAGAAATGAGAACAAATTTTGACTTTTCCTGTAAGATTAAATCTTTGAAAAATTATATTTTTGGTTTTTCAAGACAGGGTTTCCCTGTGAAGCTCTTGCTGTCCTGGAGCTCACCACGTAGTCCAGGCTGGCCTCAAATTAAAAGCCTGTGCCACTACTGCTGGGCTATACAATGAGAACTTGTTTTTCATAGTAGCTGTGATAAATGATACAGATTTCTAGTATAGAATCTCAGCAGATGTTGGGGTCCTGGATACTAAAGCTTGGTGGATTTTTTTTGTTATTCTCTTCCTAAGCCCTTTTTATAGATAGACTTCTTAAGTCTGTAAACAGTCTTGCTAAAATTAGTCATTTATTTATGGTTTTTCGAGACAGGGTTTGCTGTAGTTTTAGAGCCTGTCCTGGAACTAGCTCTTGTAGACCAGGATGGCCTCGAACTCACAGAGATACGCCTGCCTCTGCCTCCCGAGTGCTGGGATTAAAGGCATGCGCCACCACTGCCTGGCTTTAAAACATTTTTATGATAGCATTTATAGACTTTTATTTTTATGTGTGAATGTTTGTTTCCATGTATGTACATGCACCATGTGTGTGCTGGGTGCTGCAGAAGTCAAGAGGTAGTGTCAGGGCCCTGGCACTGGAATTACAGGTGGTTGTGAACCACCATATAGTGCTGGGAATTGAACCTGGGTCTGCTGCCAAAGCAACCAGTGTTCTTACCATTTCCGTAGCCCCTACAGTCATTTTAAAAGTGCCATCTGACTCCAGAAGAGAACCATTCTTCCTGAAAATTGAATAATTTTTTGTCCTTTTTCAGTAGCAAAAGAGGACATGATTTGTGATACAAGGTTAGGACAATTTATAACCTGGAAAGCAATGTTTATTTTGTGTAATTGGCATGAATTGAGTATAAAACCAGGCATAGTGAGTGGTACATACCTAATCACAGCACCAGGTTATAGCAGAACTACACAGAAATCTGCCTCAAAACATATATACACACACAGAGTGAAGGTTCTTTGACTTAGTTTACATTTCCAAAAGTTATTGAGTAAGGTTTATCAACCAGTCTTTGCTTTGTAGGAAGAAATTCAAAAGAAAAGAACCCGCCGCGCAGTTAAATTCCAGCGGGCCATCACCGGTGCATCCCTTGCTGATATAATGGCCAAGAGGAATCAGAAACCAGAAGTTAGGAAAGCCCAGAGAGAGCAGGCCATCAGGTGAGGAGTGCTCCACTCTGAACACTGCAGCTGTTGGGGTCACTAGATGGTTTTTCTACTATGGGAACCTAATTTCATGGGACTTTCAGTTTGAGAAGCATAATGCAGACCTATACTCTATAATTTGTTAAATCTCAGTACGCACAATTTCTTAGGTTAAGCAGACTTGGATAATGGAATTTATTGACAACTCTTGGGATCTGCTTTTTTTTTTTTTTTGGTTCTTTGCCAAGCTCTCTAGTGAAGCCCACCAGCCTTGGGTTTAATGTCTTTCTGTCTTCGCCTCAAAGGTTGTACAATTGAGCCTGGCTCTGGATAATGGATTTCATTTGTAAATAATGAGGAAGGAATATATGATGAGTCTACTTGTCCAAAACTCTAGCTCCTTACCAGTAAGTTGTATCCTTAAAGATTAAAGTCTTTGGCTTAATGTTGCTTATGATTCTCACTACAGGGCTGCCAAGGAAGCAAAAAAGGCTAAGCAGGCATCCAAGAAGACCGCAATGGCTGCTGCCAAGGTAACTTGGGTCTTCTTGGGTTTCTTACAATAGGAAACTTTATCTTTAATACAAAGGTTAGCAAATGACAGGTGCAAGTTTCTATTGGAAAATGGTTGTAGCTAATTTCCAAGTCAGTGGTTATATCTCAGGTTTGTAGTGAGTCTTAATTTTAGGTGCCATATAAAAGGGAAAATAAAGATGATTTTTGTTTTACTTTTGGTGGGTTTCTGGTTTTTGAGATGTGTTGCTATAACTGAGGCTGGCCTGAACAAGACTTGTCTCAATTTAAGGATAGTCCTGCTGCCTAGCTAGGATTATGGCTATGGTCCCTTGTACCCAACTTGACTTTTGTGTTTTGAAGTAATTTTACATTTTGAATAACTGTTCAACAGTACAATGAGTTTACCCATCTTTTTCTAGTGGTTAAAAAAGTTTAAAGCCAGAAAGTTAACAGTTTTTTATTCTTGAGTGGGCAAGATGGCTCTGCCAGTAAACGTATACAGGGTGAAAGGAAAGAACCAACACTGAGTTGTAGTGACTTGGCACACGTGTCATGCAAGACTCTGAGCCCTCAAGCATAATAAAAAATTTTAAAAAATGATCATTCTGGGTCAACAAGGTGACTCAGTGGGTAAAGGCAGCTGTTGCAAAGCCTGGTAACCTGAGTTTGGTCTTTGAGGACCGTATGGTAGTAGGACAGCTAATTTTCCCACAAGTCTGTGAGCTCTGCATGTGTTGTGCTGTGCTCTGTCCCACCCAAGAGAAATTGACTGCATCATATTTAAATGACCGTAGTGAGTCCTGGGAGACTCAAGTCCCAGCACTTGTGAAGAGTGGAGACAGGAACAGTTCAAAGCCAGCCTGAAGATCTTCAAAAATAACCCATACTTTGTTACAATTCAGGGCCTCACACTACATTGTATCATCTTACTGCCCAATCTATAATATTACATGGTGGAAAGGAACTTTAAATATAGGTTACTGTGAAGTTGGTGATAATGCAGTTACATTACTAAGACAGTGAAGGTACCATAAGGACAAAGTGACAAGATTCACTTGGAATAATGCCCTGTTGTCTTTTACAGGCCCCTACAAAAGCAGCACCTAAACAAAAGATTGTGAAGCCTGTGAAGGTCTCTGCTCCCCGAGTTGGTGGAAAACGCTAACTTGGTAGATTATAGATCAGAGTTTTGAATAAAGTCTATTTCAAACTCTAGGTGGTGTTCGATTTTCTTTTCCCTTTCATAAAACATGTTGTATAGGGGGAGGGTGGCTTGGCCACAGACAGTGAGTTTCTAACATTCAGTCTCCAGCTAAAAATGTTTATTTTTTTTTACTGGCCATGCTCTCTGTTGCACACTTTTTAAACTCAGGAGGCTGAGACAAGTGGATCTCTGTGAGTTCCAGGACAGTCAGAACTGCATAATGAGACTCTGTCTAGAAAACTTTATCTCCGCAATAATGCCTAATATAACGTTAGTTGAAGAGATGGCAAACAAAATGATATGTGAGCTGTGTGTGGAGCACAGCTATGATCCCAGCATGTGGGAGACATGAAACCTCATTATATATTTTGTTTTGTTTTTTTCGAGACAGGGTTTCTTTGTCCTGGAACCTGCTTTGTAGATAGGTGACTCAAGATCCACCTGCCTTTGCCTCCCAATTCCTAGGATTAAAGGCATGAACCACCATCACCTGGCTCCATGAAGCCTAACTCTATCCCTCTACCCCAATGTAGGGTTTCCTTGCACTGCTAGGGATCAAACCCAGTCATTTGCATATGGGGAAGCATTAAAGGCATATTACTTTAACATTACAAAGCTTTCAGTCCTAGGATGTTGGCAGTATTTTGTTAATCTAGATTGATAAAATTCAATACTCTTTGTTAGTGGAAGAATTATATTGGGTTTGCCTTCTGTTGACTAGTGCTTCAGCTATCCTTGGCTCTAAGGAGTTTAAGACTAATATTAATCTGTTACTATGATGAGCAGTGAATATTATGTTGCCTTTTGTAGTTTGTAGATTGAAGACTGCTGGAAGCTCCAGATTGTTTTATTGTCAGGATTATAGCAGTGCACCACCAATACATCCAGCTGTTATGTTGGGATGTCTGGCTCTGGCTGTACGTTCCCAGTTCACCTACTACTGCCTCCTGGGTGCTGGGATTAAAGTCAGGTGCCAGCACACCCAGCTGTGTTCTTTTGAGAAAGGTTAAGAGAGAACGCTGCCTAACTCTGGCCTCCAGCTCAGTAATTTTCCTACTGGAGTATTTGAATTATAGTTCGATACCATGTTTAGCTTTTGATTTTTTTTGGTTTTGCAAACTTTTTGTATTTCTGGCAACCTTGGAACTCTGTAGACCTCAAATGTGTAGACACGCCTACCTCTGCATCCCAAGTGTCAGCGTTAAAGGCAGTGCCATCAGCACCAGCTCAGTATTGCTTAAGTATGGAATACTGCACTTATTTCTTGGACTAAGTAATAAAGCTGCATCAAGCTTTAAGTTTTCTCAAGCTCAAGGTCACCTTAGCTATGCAATTAATGAGTCAAGCCGTACATGAGACCCTGTCAGCTGAGCCCCCAAATGTGTCAGCCTGCTAATGTAGGTGTGTACAGAGTGAAGCAGATGCAGTCAACTGCCTTTAATTTCAGCATTCATGAGTCTGAGGTAGGATTGCTACGGGTTGGAGACCAGCCTAGTATAATGATCTTTTCCCTAAAAATTTATTAATTGGCCGGGTGGTGGTGGCGCACGCCTTTAATCCCAGCACTCAGGAGGCAGAGGCAGGCGGATCTCTGTGAGTTCGAGACCAGCCTGGTCTACAAGAGCTAGTTCCAGGACAGGCTCCAAAGCTACAGAGAAACCCTGTCTCAAAAAACAAAAACAAAATTTATTAATTGGTGTAAAAAATAGTATTATCACGTGGAATGCAGATCCTTGCAAGGACATAATTGAACAGGGCAATCTCTGAAAACAGTTGACTTACGACACAGGTGGCCCACAAAGAGCTAGAAATAAGCACAAGGTTAAAGTCTGACGAAGAAAACTGTGTCACCAAGAAAAAAAAGTACTAATAACATTTCCTCTTACCTCCAGATACTTAGTAGTGACTTTTCAGAAAGTAAATTAATTGGGTTCTTTTCTTAGTTGGACATACTACCTCATTTTCCCTGTATTCTCAAGGTTTAATTTAAAAAAAAAATCTTGCTAATATTTTTAAAGTAGTATTAGAATCGTGAGGTCACATCCAGAACGGATGAAAATCCTTACATGGGTTTGGATATCTGCATCACCCTTATGGGCTTCATTTTTGTTATGGTAGGAGAAACCCTAATCCCTTCCTCCTCTGAGGGCACAGCCATCTGCTTGCTCCTCGCCGACAGTAGCCTAAAACCCTCTATGTTTCAATCCGAAAAAAATTAATGGTATTTTCAGCCAAGCCCATGGGTTGGGAAGCCTGGAACTTACAGTTTAGCTAAGCACACCAAGTGTCCCAGCATTCCAAGAGAACAGCATACTGCGACAGGAATGTAGGTAATTGAAGTTGCCTGTCCATATTAATTTTAAATAGTTTATTTAATTTTATGTGCATTGGTGTGAAGGTGTCAGATCCTCTGGGACTTCAGTTACAATTTGAGCTGCCAGTGCTCTTAACCGCAGAACCATCTAAGTAACCTGGGCCTGCACAGTCGTCACCACGATGATTCTGGAAAAATTTTAGTACTCCTTGGAGTTTGGAGGTAGTTCTAAGCGATAATTCATAACATTGAGACACTTGATGCTTGATAATACTGCGACTATTTTTGCCCAGAACCCAGACAGTGTCAAGCGATTTCTAATTTCAAAATTGGAGGAATCCAGTATATCTAGTGTCAAAGTAGACAGGAAAACGGTCTCCTTTACTGTTTGGTGGGGGGAGGGTCTCTGTTGGGGCAACAAACACTGAACGGCTCACACACGTGGTTTTTTAGAAAGCGTGGGAAAAGGAAAAAAAAAAAAGCCTGCCAGGACTTAAGATGTCTGCTGAAGACCCTCGCATTTGCCAGAAGGAGAGTACCCTCTTCCAAAATGTCCTCCCGCAGTATTGACGTCACTCCGCCGGCTCCCTCAGAGCCAGAAATCCAGAGCGCTCCAATCAGGCCACAGGCCACGCCCCCGCGCGCGTCACTTCCGGTGGTGCAGCAGCCATTTTGTCAGTGGCCAGCGGATCCCGCGCGCTGCAGAAGTGCAGTTCCCCCTGGTTTCCAAGTCGTCTGTTCTCCCTCGGAGCCGCGGGCGCCCTCGGGGAGCGCCCACCACAGGCGTGGGCGTTGCTCCTTGTGCTGTCGCCACTGCCGTAGCATCTGGACGGAGCAGGGGCGCTGTCTGCCTTTCCCGGTCGCTGACAGGCGCCCTCAGGGCGCTGCCATCGGCGATGTCAAGCGAGGAAAGCTATCGGGCCATCCTGCGCTATCTGACGAACGAACGGGAGCCGTACGCGCCGGGCACCGAGGGCAATGTCAAGCGGAAAATCCGCAAGGCGGCCGCCTGCTACGTGGTGCGCGGCGGGACCCTGTACTACCAGCGGCGGCAGCGGCACCGCAAGACCTTTGCGGAGCTGGAGGTCGTGCTGCAGCCGGAGCGGCGCCAGGGCCTCATAGAGGCGGCCCACCTGGGCCCCGGGGGCACTCACCACACCCGGCATCAGACCTGGCACGACCTGTCGAAGACGTACTGGTGGCGAGGTGAGCGCCTGCTCGGGTGGCGGGGCGGCGGGCCACGAGGCCTGCGTGCGCCGTCGCGAGCCTCGGGGCTCGGGCGCCTGGCCTCTGGCCCGCCGGCCGGCGTTCGGCTGCGCCGCGACCGCGGGAGCGAGCCGCACGACCGGGCGGGGGACGCCAAAGCAGCCGCACTTCCCCACAGGAAGGAGGCCCGGCAGGCGGGGGGCGGACCCTCGCCCGGGGTGGGGCTTCAGGGGGCTTCCCCCAGGGCAGGGCCAGCCGCGGAGGCTGGGGCGCGGCCTCTCTGGGCCCGCCTCCTCGGGCCCCTAGGGAAGGGGGGCCGGGGCCGAGGCTCAGACCCCATCTCTCCGCCCTCGGTGGCTCGCCTAGACCCTGGGCTGCTGTCGTCAGCGAGCCAGCTCGGATTGGATTCCCCTGCCCGCATTTCTCTGGTTCTGCAACTGCGACATAAAAAAAAAAGAAAAAGAAATAACGCAGTTGTTAGGAGTGATTGTGAGCAGGCGTTTGGAGTCCCTTATTTAGAGCCTCAGGTAGTCTTAAAGACGTGACAGATACTTTTTCTTGGCAAGACGGGCACACCATCATAAGAGATTTTATTAGGAAGAATCTATGCCTCTTTGGGCATGGTTTATTCCCCCCCTTCTTTTGAGTATGGCAATCTTCCTGCCTCAGCCTCTCAAGTGTTGAGATTACAGCCCTGATTTACCAATCACGGTGATATCAGATCCTGTTTCCTAATTGTGTGTGTGTGTGTGTGGTTTTTCCGAGACACGGTTTCTCTTTGTAACAGCCTTCGCTGTCTGGAACTCACTCTGTCTAGCCTTGAACTCTGAGATCTACCCGCCTCTGCCTTCTGGAGTGCTGGGATTAACGGCTGGTTCACCACACCCGCCCTGTTTTAATAAACTTTTGATTTTTATCAAAACGGCCCCTGGAACTGTGAGACTAGGCAATTTGAGAAAAGATAAGGCTACTGTGATTCATTGACTTACCTATTATTTAGGCTTAGGTTACTTGGCCTCGAATGCCTCACTAACTGGGACTGTGCCCCCGGACCTGATGTAAGTGATTATTTTGGGGCTAGAAAATAATAGCCATAGCCAGACGGTGGTGGTGCACACCTTTAATCCCAGCACTGGGAAGCAGAAGCAAGCGGTTCTCTGAGTTCGAGGCACGAGCTAATTCCAGGACAGTTAGGACTGTTACACAGAGAAACCTTGTCTCGAAAAACCAAAAAAACAGAAAAGAAAAGAATAGCGCTAAAATTTTTGATCTCCTGGGAAGCAAATGAAAGCAGAAAAGCATATTTTTAATGTATGGGAATATTTTTGAGGTCAGGGGAGGGCATTGGACTTAAAGAACATTGTGAGCGTGGGTGCTGAGATTGAACTGGGGTCTTCCATAAGAACAGCAAGTAATTTTTTTTGTTTTTGTTTTGTTTTGTTTTTTGAGGCAGGGTTTCTCTGTATGTAGCTTTTGAGCCTGTCCTGGAACTCTCTCTCTTGTAGACCAGGCTGGCCTTGAACTCACAGAGATACCCCTGCCTCTGCCTCCAGAGTGCTGGGATTAAAGGCATGCACCCCCATTGCCTGACTCAACCTTGACTTTTTAATAAGTCTTTCCCAGAAGTATAAATACATATTTACAGTTTCTATATATTGGCTGCTCAGTTAGAACTAATAATAGAGATTTTATTAGGAAGGATTATGTCATTCTTAGCTTTGGAGAAATTGTATAAATTATAGTGACTTCACCTGTGAGTAAAGCAGTTTTGCTTATAGTGTTTATGTATTTTTAAGCTAGTTTAGATTTTTTTTATGTGTATCTTTTGCCTGCATGCATGTGTGTGCACTACATACCTGCCTGTTGAATTCCCTGTAGCTGGGGTTATAGATGGTTGTGAGCCACCTTATCATGGGTCCTATGAGTTGAGCCCTGGTCCTCTCAAGAGAGCATAAGTACTCTTAAATACAGAGTCATCTCTCCAGTCCTTCATAAGTTTTTTGTTTTGTTTTTCGAGACGGGGTTTCTCTAACTTCTGGCTGTTCTGGAACTGTTTTTGTAGAACAGGCTGGCCTTGAACTCACAGAAATCCTCCTGACTCTGTTGACCAAGTGCTGGAATTAAAGGTATGCATCACCACTGCCCGGTCAAATTAATACTTATTAAATTATCATTATTTTAATTATTATTTTTGGTGTATGTGTGTAACATGCAGGCCATAGGGAGATCATGCTTTTCATACTGCGGTGGTCAGGTTGAGCAGCAAGGGCCTTTATTTGTTGCATTATCTCATTTGTTCTAAATTCCAATTTTTGTTAGGTTTATTAGCTTTGTCCAAATCAAGACTATTTTTAAAACTCTTGGTAGTCTTTCTCTTCCTTAGAGAATTCCTTTGTGGATACAGTCCAGAGTTACTCTCAGACAGTTTTTGTTTACATTTCATTTTTTTAGATTATTTATTTTATGTATATGGGTGTTTTGCTTGTATGTGCGCTCACTGATGCCCACAGAGGTCAAAAGGTGTTGGATCCTGGACCTGGAGTTAAGGATGGTTGTGAGCTACCATGTGGGTGCTGGGAATCAAACTTTGGTCCTCTGCAAGAACAACAGGTGCTCTAAACTGCTAGCCATCTCTCCAGCCTTTGTTTTATATTTTAAAAAATACCCGAATTAAGCAAGATGTGGTGGTGTCTGCCTTTAATCCTAGCACTTGGGAAGCAGAAGCAGGCAGATCTCTGAATTTAAGGCCATCCTGGTCCACAGAGTGAGTTCTAGGACAGACAGGGCTACACAGAGAAACCTTGTCTCTAAAAACAAACAAACAAACAAATGAAATGAAAAAATATCTGAATTAAGCCAGGCCTTTGATCCTAGCAATCCAATCCCATTGTTACAGAAGTAGAAGAGGTAAGTTCCAGGATCGCCAGAGCTACGTAACGAGACCCTGTCTAAAAACAAGCAAAAGCCCTTTTTCTAAAGCAAGAAACTGTTCACAGGCTTTTTTGTTAGATGAGTACCCATTCCATGTTTGACTTAAATGCTCATAGTTTTGATTGTTTGAGACAACAGGGTCGCTTTGCCAGGCTGGACTATACATTTTCTAATTCAGATGTTTTTCAAGTTTTTGTTTGTTTTGTTTTTTTTTGTTTTTGTTTTTCATAAGACATGCTCTTAGTGATTACAAGATGCCTTCATAAAATGTACTGTTAATTTTTATTTTAAGACAGGGTCTCTGTAACTCTGACTGTTCTTTAATTTTCTGTGTAAATCAGGATGACTTCAAAGTTACAGAGATCTTCCTCCTCTGCCTCCTGCGTGCTGGGATTAAAAGTGTGCACCACCACGCCAAGTTAGTGCTGCTTTTGATGAACAGTATGAAAAGCTCTAGATGAGAAGAGTAGGAATAATTCTGACAACTGAGTGTTTTAATTCAAATGGGTAAAAAATTACTCTTATGCATAGGAATCTACACATACAAGGAATTGACCACTCTATTCTTGTGGTATTTTTAAAGTTTTAAGAGTAATTGCAAGATTAACATACGGAATAAAAATTTTGCCATACTTGAACTTTGGGGTCCCGCGCCCTCCCAAGACAAGGTTTCTTTTTTCTTTCCTTCCTTCCTTCTTTTTTTTCTTTTTGGTTTTTCAAGACAGGGTTTCTCTGCAGCTTTGGAGCCTGCACTGGAACTAGCTCTTGTAGACCAGGCTGGTCTCGAACTCACAGAGATCCGCCTGCCTCTGCCTCCTGAGTGCTGGGATTAAAGGCGTGCGCCACCACTGCCCGGTTTTTTTTTGGTTTTTTTTTTTTTTTTTGACAAGGTTTCTTTATATAACAGTCCTGGCAGTTGAGGCTGTTTTGGAACTCCCTCTATAGACCAGGCTGTCTGTCCTTGGACTCATAGAGCTCTGTCTCCTCAGTGCTGGGATTAAAAGCATATGACACCATCAGCCAGTGTTGAAATTATTTATTATTTATTTGTTTGCTTGCTTGTTCGTTTATTTATTTAGTTAGTTTTGGTTTTTTGAAACAGGGTTTTCTATAGCTTTGGAGCCTGTCGTGGTACTAGCTCTTGTAGACCAGGCTGGCCTCAAACTCTCAGAGATCTGCCTACTTCTGCCTCCCGAGTTCTGGGATTAAAGACGTGTGCCACCACTGCCCAGTGAACTTTTTTTTTTTTTTTTTAAATAAAAGGTGTCTTGGGGCTGGAGAGGTAGCCAAATGGTTCTTGCAGAGAACCCAGGTTCAGTTCCCAGCACCTATACAGTGGTTCACACCATTTGTAACTCTGGTTTGAAGGGACTGGACTCTTCTGATCTCTTTGGGCACCAAGGCACACACACACATGGTGCACTTAGGCAAAACACTTAAATTTATATGCAATGATTCTTTTTTTTCCCTTTATTATTTATTGAGCTCTACATTTTCTCTGCTCCTCTCCCTGCCTCTCCCCTCCCCCCTTCAACACTCCCCCAATGTCCTTATGCTCCCAATTTACTCAGGATATCTTGTCTTTTTATACTTTCCCATGTATGTTAGGTCCATGTAAGTCTCTCTTAGTGTCCAATTTGTTGTCAAAGTTCTCTGCGATTATGGTTTGTAGGCTGGCTTTCTTAGCTTTATGTTTAAAAACCATCTATGAGTGAGTACATGTGATAATTGACTTTCTGTGTCTGGGTTACCTCACTCAAAATAATGTTTTCTAGTTCCATCCATTTTTCCTGCAAAATTCAAGCTGTCATTGTACCAGCTTGCATTCCCACCAGCAATGCAGAAGTGTTCCCTTTTCCCTACAACCTCCCCAGCATAAGTTGTCATCAGTGTTTTTGATCTTGGCTATTCTTACAGGTGTAAGATGGAATCTCAGAGTTGTTTTGATTTGCATTTCTCTGATGACTGAGGATGTTGAGCATTTCCTTAAGTGTCTTTCAGCCATTTTAGATTCCTTTGTGGAGAGTTCTCTGTCCAATTTCTTGAGTTTTGTATATTTGGAGATCAGACCTCTGTCTGATATGGGGTTAGTGAAGATATTTTCCCATTTTGTAGGCTGTCGTTGTGTCTTGTTGACCATGTCCTTTGTTTTACAGAAGCTTCTCAGTTTCAGGAGGTCCCATTTATTCTCTCAGTGTCCGTGCTATGCAATGATTCTTAAAGGAAAAATTTGTTATTGTTATTTTGTTTGTTTGTTTGTTTCTAGACAGGATTTCTTTGTGTAGCCTTGGTTGTCCTGGAACTAGCTCTTGTAGACCAGACTGGCCTTGATCTCACAGAGATCCTCCTGCCTCTACCTCCATGACTACTGTGATTAAGGGCATTTACAACCATTACCTGGCACTTAAAAGAAATTTTTAAACTAGTGAACTAACTTAAGAAAACACCAGGTAGGCAAATTTAAGTAGATTTCACCTGATTTTGTGTCTAGCTTCTTTATTTCCCCTTGGCAGAGCAACTTCTGACTTCCATCTCCTTGTCCTCCTGTTTGAGGAGTTAGAGCTAAGAGTTGAGTTGTAAAATAGTTCTCAGGCCTTGAAGTAGATAGGGACTTAGTTTTCTTACCATTTTCATCCTTATTCAGATAAATTTTGAAGTTTCTCTAGTACTACTTGAACTCAGTCAGCTAATACCTTCTTAGGTTTTTTTTTTTGCTAAGATTTAGTTGTGTGAGTATCTTGTCTGCATGTTATGTACATACATATTTGATACAGAGGTCAGAAGAGGGCATGGATCCTGTTACAGATTGTTGTGAGCCTCCATGCGGGTAGTGGGAACCAATCTTGGGTCCTCTGCAAGAACTCTTAACTATTGAGTAAGTGTTTTTAACTACTGAGCCATTTCTTCACACATCCCTTTAAATTAATTTTTCTTTATTTTTATCATTTTGATTATATCTTCCCCCGCCTTCTCCTTCTCCAGTGTCTCTCACAAAAAACTTAATTATTAACCTCTGTTGACTATTTCACAACTATTGGCTTCTTTTAAAGATTTGTTTATTTTGTATATAATGCTGCCTGCATATATACCTGAGTTGTAGAAGAGCACCAGATCTTATTATAGATGGTTGTGAGCCACCATGTGGTTGCTGGCATTTGAACTCAGGACCTCTGGAAGAACAACCAGTTCTCTTAGCCTCTGAGACATCTCTCCCGCCCCATCTATACAGTCTTGTTAAAGCAATATCCTTAAGTAATTAGTGTCATCATAACAAGAGTAGGTTCACTGTGGAGAGTAGATTTGGAATGACACAGGAGTCAGCCTCTCTAGCTGCTTCTTGCCACACATCTTCTGCTGTTATGAAGTAGCAGGCCAGTCTTCTTCATATGTGGGCCTTAGTCTTGGATTCCCAGCTTCAGGAACTGACCAAATAAATTCTCGTTACAAATGACTTAACCGTTGATGCTCTATTATAAAGCAGTACTAGACAAATTAATACACACACACACACACACAAATACACACAAATGATTAAGGTTTAGTATAACTATTCAAAAAACATTTGCAAAGGCATAGACTTAAAGACCAACAGAGTTTTATGCTAGTGTCTCAGAGGCTTAAAGTCAAAAACAAAAATTTTTTAAAAGAAAACCTGATTTTCTGTGTGTATATGTACATATGTATGCACTTGTGTGCCATGTGTGGGTGCCCACAGATGGCAAAAGAGGGATCCATAGAGTTGGTGTTACAGGCAGTTGTAACTATCTGACCCACTGGGAACTGAACTCAGGTCCACTTAACTGCTGAGTTATCTCTCTAGCCCAATAGATTTATTTCTGCATGAGGTATAATGGGGATTTTTAAAATAATTTGGAAAAAATGCTTCTCATTATGGCTTGAGCCATATTAACTCTTTATGGGTCAAGACAGGTAAGTATTGGCTTCATGTATTTAACATCAGGGATATATTGTAGGTACTGAGGAATGTACTAGGTGATTTTGAGGTTTTGTGAATATAGAATGTACTTCTATGAACCTAGATTGTATGAGCTATATTATAGTATCTATACAGTATGAGCTATATTATAGTATCATTGTCATATATTTGGTCCATAGCTGTCACAAACATCATTATACAAAATAAAATTATTTTATTGCATGAATGCCTTGTAATCCAAAAGAAATGAGCAGGGATATATAATCATCTTGTGCTAGGTGAAATTGAGTACTTGATAATAAGTAAGAAAAAGTCTGTCTCAATGTGGAAACAAACCACAATTCATATCCTTATATTTTTGAGATAATATATCTCACATTCTGAAGAATTCACTCTGTATTCTTCATGGGTGTGAGTGTGCTTTGCATATGCATCTGAACATAAATTAGTATATGCATAAAATTCTTCAACTGTCAAGTAGGAACACTTAAATTTGATGTTAATTTTGTTGTTTTTTGTTTTTGGACTGAAGGTATACTAAAACAAGTTAAAGATTACATAAAACAGTGTAGCAAATGCCAGGAGAAGCTTGATCGCTCCCGTCCAATATCAGATGCTTCAGAAATGTTGGAAGAATTGGGGTTGGACCTTGAATCTGGAGAAGAAAGTAATGAATCAGAGGATGACCTGAGCAACTTCACTTCACCTCCAACCACAGCCTCCAAGTCTTCAAAAAAGAAACCAGTATCTAAACATGAACTTGTATTTGTAAGTGTGCTTTCTATCCAACTTTCAGTCTTAAAGGTTTTGTGGTTGTTCATTTTTCCAAGTCAGTAATGTTGTTTAGCTATGAGTGCTGAAACCGAAGGGGTTGTATTTGTCTAAAGTTGTATTTGTTTTCAACCTTTTAATGTTGCGACCCTTTAATATACTTCCTCTTATTGGGGTGACTCTCAACAATGAAAATAAAATCGTTTGTTGCTACTTCATAACTGTAATTTTGCTACTGTTATAAGTGGTAATATAAATATCAGATCTGCAGGATATCTGATATGTGACCACTCTCAAAGGGTTTTTGACCCCCAAGGGTGTTGAGACTCACAGAATGATAACCACTGCTCCAAAGTAAAGCTTATTTAAGATATGTTGATTGCCTACTATGTTGTAGGAGCTAAGTGTACACTAGTTGTTAATCTTCGTTGAACATAATTCTTCACAATTAATATAGTATCCTATTTGTTCTTAATTAGTATCCTGATTTTAACTCCTCCCCTTTTTTGTAATGATGCACTGGCACAAGTTTATGGAATATTTTTCTGAATTAGGCTGTGGGTTGCATAGCAAATTACTCTAACAAGGACTTGTGCTTGTTGGGTGTTTTTGAGATGGGGTCTCATGTAGTCAAGGCTGGCCTTGAAATAGTTACACAGGTGAGGATGACCTTGAAGTTGTGATAGTCCTGCCTGCCTTCACTGTTGATATTACAGTCATGTTCTAGGAAGATGGTGGTTTATGAGGTGCTGGGATCAAACCTAGGCCTTCATACATGTTAGGGAACACTCTACCATCTGAGTTACATCTCTGTCTTCCTTGCTAGATTTTTGTTGTACTTTTTGAGACAGGGTCTCTTTATTGTATCTCTGGCAGTCCTCAAACTTTCTGGTAAAACAGGATGATCCAGAACGCAACAGAAATCCTCCTGCTTCTGAATTAAAGGTGTGTGCCACCCAATTCGTGGCTAGGCTTTTGGTTGTGTTTGCTGACTGACTTGTTCATATGTTTTGTAGACTACTAAATCGGTGTCATACATACATCATAATGTTTCTGCCCAGAAAGAAGAGGCAACAAAAAGTGGGATAGATTTTGGCTAGGATCAAGTAAAACAGCATGGCTGAGTATGGTGGTGCACACCTTTAATCCCAGCACTTGGAAGACAGAAGCAGGAGGACCTCTGAGTTCTAGGCCAAACTGGTCTACTTAGTGAGTTCTAAGTTAGTCAAAACTACATAGAGAGATCCTGTCTTTTAGAAATGCAGAAAATAGTAATGTAATTTACTTAAGTATATAGATAAGAAATTGTTTGCCTGTTAAAAATTAATGGATTTTTGTTAAGGGGTATATGTATGTATGTATGTGATATATGATACATTGCTCTTTTTCCTTTTTTTTTTTTTAAATACATTTCTTGATCTCAAACATATTTTGACAGGTTGACACCAAAGGAGTGGTAAAACGTTCTTCTCCAAAACATTGCCAGGCAGTTTTGAAACAGCTGAATGAACAGAGGCTTTCCAACCAATTCTGTGATGTTACATTGTTAATTGAAGGTGAAGAGTACAAAGCTCATAAGTCTGTTCTATCAGCAAATAGTGAATATTTTCGAGATCTTTTTATTGAGAAGGGAGCTGTTTCTAGTCATGAAGCGGTCGTGGATCTTTCTGGTAAGATTTTTGTAATACCCTTTGCTATTTATTAATAAACATATTCTTGAAGGGAAACATGTATCTTCCATACAAACAGAATGATGTTACAATGTAGGCTTATTTTCTCAATAGAAAAGGCCCCTTTAAAAGCAAGGCTTCTAAGACTGTTGTGGAAAGAGCTGTTATTGTTGCGTTCCCCCCTCTCCCCCTGGGTTTCTCTGTGTAGTCCTGGCTGTCCTCGAACTCACTCTATATACCAGGCTATCCTGGAATTCAGAGATCTATCTCCCTGTGCCTCCCAAGCACTGAGATTCAAGGTGTGCACAACCATTCCTGGCAGAAAGGCTGTCATTTCTTAGGCTCTTAGGTCAGGGCATTGTAGTAGAGATATTATTGGGATTGGAATGAGAGAAATCTACAACTTAGTGTTAGTATGTTGAATGAAAATAATACTTTAAAATTGCCTACTTAATATCTTGTTTGGTGGAACATGGGATTTTATATATTATACTTGTGTATGATTATAATTTTTTGTGTGTGGCGAATGTACTTGTTAAGTGGTCTATATCAGGTGTATTTTCTCTATTGCTTTCCATCTTTATTTTTTGAGACCAAGTCTCATGGTCTGTCACCAAACCTAAAGCTCACCATTTGGGCCAGTTTGGTTGGCCAATGAATTTCAGGGATCTGCCTGTTTCCATACTTGCCCTATACTCCCCCAAACAGCATTAAGGTTGCAAGAGTCTGGTTTTTATGCCATAACTGTGGGGTTTTGTTTGTTTGGTTAGTTTTGATTTGGTTTTTTGTTTTGTTTCTTTGTTATTTTTGTTTCTATGACTCTATAATATAATTTCAGGTCGGATTTTAAGATGCCTGTAGCATTGTTCTTCCTGCTTAGTATACCTTTGGTTATCATGAGGTGTTGTGTGTTTCTGTATGAATTTAGCTTGTCTTTCTAGTTTTAAGAATGTTATTGTGGGGGCTGGAGAGATGGCTCAGAGGTTAAGAACACTGGCTGTTCTTCCAGAGGTCCTAAGTTCAATTCCCAGCAACCACATGGCGGCTCACAACCATTTATAGTGAGAGAGATCTGGTGCCCTCTTCTGGCATGATGGAAATGCAGTATACATACTATATACTTTAAATAAATAAATATTTTTTTTAAAAAAGAATGTCATTGTGATTGTGTCAAATCTGTGTACTGATTTCAGCTAATAGCCATTTTGACATCAGTCTATGAACAGGATAGAGCCTTTCTATGTTAATAGTATCTTCAGTTTTGTCCTCCTTTACTGTCTTGAAGTTTTAATTGTAGAGGTCTAGTTTGTTGTTGTTTTTTACATGGACACCTATTATTAATGAGGTTTTTTACCCCCTAATTTATTGGCAGATTTGTCATTGGTATGTAGAAAAAGTACTGATTTTAATAGTGCATTCGTCCTGCTCCTCTTCTAAAAGTTTTCAGTGTTTTTAGATAGTCTTTTTTTTTTTTTTTTAATGTGCATTGGTGTTTTGCCTCATGTATGCCTGGGTGAGGATATCGGGTCCCTGGAGTTACAGACACACCTATGAGCTGCTATGTGGATGCTGGGAATTGAACCCAGGTCCCCTGGAAGAGCAGTCAATGCTCTTAACCAGTGAGCCATCTCTCCAGCCCCAGAGTTTGAGTATAGAATCATGTCACTTGCAAATGAGGATAGTTTTTTTTTTCTCTTTCTTTCCCAATTTTTTTTTCTCTTGCTCTATTGTTTGATCTAAGACTTCAAGCAGTATTCAGAAAGAATGGAGAGAGTGGACAACAGTCTCTGGTCCCATTCTAGATAATCTTCCTTTAGTATGATGTTGGCTATAGGTTTGTTGTAGATAGATAGCTTTTATTGTGTTGTTCCTTTCATTACTAGTTCATTTGGGGCTTTATCGTGAAGGCATATTGAATTTTGCTGAAGGTCCTCCTGCTATGAGCTGAGATTAGAGTGTGGTTTGCTTATTTCTTTTCTGTTTTTAGACAAGGTATATCTATAAAGCTCTATTTGGCCTGGAACTTGCTGTGTTGGCCATGCTGACCTTAATTCACAGAGATTCACATGCTTCCTGTGTGCTAGGATTAAAAGCACGGGCTACTATGTTGTGCTCTCATTTTGCTTCTATTTTTATGTCTCTGTGCTTTATTATGCTTTATTGGTTTGCATTTGATGAATCAATCTTGAGTCCCTAGAATAAAACCAGATGGGTCATGAGGTATTAATGTGTTCTTTGTCGGGAGTGGGGGCAGTGTCTTACAATGTAGTTCTGATTGTCCTGGAATTCACTGTGTAGACCAAACTAGCCTCAAATTCATAGAGATTTGCCTGCCTCCTGAGTGCTGAGATCAGAAGATATATTTGCCTACACCTGGACCCTTAATGTATTCAATTTACAATAATACTGTTAGAGGGTTTTTTTTCTTTCTTTCTTTTAGTATTTTGTTTTGTTTTGTTTTGGAGGCAGGGTCTTATTGTGTAGCTCTGGCTGTCCTGAAACTCACTATGTAGACCAAGCTGACATTGAACCCATAGAGATCTGCCTGCCTTTGCCCCACAAGTGCTAGAATTAAAAGCATGTGTCACTATTTCTGATTCTGAATTTTTTTTATCTGTTCACCAGGGAAATTAGTTTGTAGTTGTCTCTTATTTTATTACTTGTTTGTTTCATGTTCTTTTCCAATTACATACTAGGATAATGGTGTTTCATTGAATGAGCTTGGTGCAGTATTTCTTCCTTTTCTGCTTTATAAAACATTTTGAGGGACTTTGGTTTTAGCTATAATCTGGTCAGTTTGAAGCTTCCTTGCTTGCGGTTGTTCTTGTACTTAGGCATCCATGAGAGCTCAGGTTTTGCTTGTCCTTTTTTTTAAAATTAAGTTGGTTTGTTTGGTTTTTTTCGAGACAAGGTTTCTCTGTAGTTTTGGGGCCTGTCCTGGAACTAGCTCTTGTAGACCAGGCTGGCCTCAAACTCACAGAGATCTACCTACCTCTGCCTCCTGAGTGCTGGGATTAAAGGCATTAAAGGCATGTGCCACCACCACCTGGCTTTAAGTTTGTTTTTTAAAGGTTTGTTTTTATTATTTTATGTGTCTGTGTACCGTATGTGTCCTTGGTGTCCAAGGAGGCACTGAGCCTCCATGCGGTTGTTGGGAATCAGACCTGGGTCTTTAACAACAAGTGTCCTTAACCACTAAGCCAATTCTCCAGCCCAGAGCTCAGGTTTTAATAATAGGTTCTCTGTCAAGATGTTGCCCAAGTGCTGCCCTCTTAAGTTATTCACAGTGACAATGTGGAACAATTTCTCTGTTGCTGCTGACTCTGCTGGAGGTATGAGAGCAGGCTGCCCATCTCTTACCTAGCTTACCTTCTGAAAGTGCCCCCTGCCCACCCTGCAGGGAGCTGCAGGGCTGAATAATGTTTGTATTGCGGATTTAGAAGTTCTTGCTCTCTTTGTACTTGAGTTTTTGTTGTTGTTTTTGTTTTTTGTTTTGTTTTTCTGTAAAGGGTTTCTCTATGTAGCAGCTCTGACTGTCCTAGAATTCAGTCTGTAGACCAGCCTCATATTCAAAGCCCCTGAGTGCTTGCTGGGATTAGAGGCATCTGCCACCCCACCATCTGGCCTTTTTTTTTTCGTCACTAGGTCACATAGAAATTGCTAACTTGCCCTAGTAGTTCTATCTATTTGATTTTGATTAAAATGTTCTGTAGAGTGTATATATGTGTGTATAAATCAGCTAAAGGTAAAAAATAAAGTGGAATTATCTATTACCTCTGAAAAGCAGGAGTCTTCCTTTCTTTACAATACCTGAAACATGTTACTTATTTTAGATACTGACTCATTTAGAATTTCTTCCATGGGAAATTTTTATGACTAAATTCCCCCCTTTTCTTTTAGATCTTTGAACTTAGAAATAAAAAAAGATACTAGGTAAAAGATCAAAATGCATTATTGTTAGTATATGATTTAATGACTTTTGTCTTCTGTCCATGTATATATATAAAAACCCCATATTTTATACACATTGGGTAAAAAATATTTGTTGCCTCTATGTGTAAAGTCTGTTTAGCAGTTTATCTCCATAAGGTAATTTATCTTTGGAGCCTGTCCTGGAATTAGCTCTTGTAGTGTAGACCAGGCTGGTCTCGAACTCACAGAGATCCGCCTGCCTCTGCCTCTTGAGTGCTGGGATTAAAAGCATGCGCCACCACCACCCGGCAATTTATTTCTGTTTTAGGAGGTTATGCTGTTGTCTGAAAAGAGCGAAGTGTAGACAGTATGCTTGAAAACACTTGGTGTTTTGGGGGTTGGGTGCGGATAAGAATACCTGGATGACTGAATAAAGAAATTTGACGATACAGTAGCTTGAAAGACCTGCTATACAAAGGGACTGGCAGAATGAATTTTATAAAATTTCCAAATTTATAGATTCAACATAATCTCCATCAAAGTCCATGACATTCTTCAAATTTATATGGAAATCAAAGTAATTCAAGCAGCAAAAGCAGAAAGAGCAGTGCTAGAAATCCCATACTAGGTTATATAGAGCTAAAGTGACAAGAAAACATGGTTCTGACATAAAAGCAGATTTTTTGGGACAATGGAATACAGTAGAGGGGCCTAGCAACGAACCCATATAATTAGAACTTTACTTTTGACAAAGACACATTGGGTAAAAACGCTACTTTAACACAGTGTTGAGCAAATTGGATTTATTCAAGGAGAATGACACTAGATACATCTTTTACCAAAATAATTAAAAAGTAGGTCAAAGATCTTAATGTAAGACTTGAAACTTTGACTACTGGGGAAATACTTGCAAGATACAGACATAGGCAAGGACTTTTTGAAAGAATTGATGAATGAGATTTCTTGACATTGAAAAGCAAAGGGAAAAAAAAGACAGTGAAGAGACAGCTTACAAATGGTAAGAAAGAGTCTGGTAACTACATATCATACTGAGATGACTAACCAGAATATATGAAGAACTACAAAAATCAAACACCCTTGCTACTCCCCAACACACACACACATACACACATTACCTTAAATCATTCAACCAATTAATGGGTAAATAAACTAAATATTGTTCTCAAAAGAAAAAAAATACAAGATTAATAAAAATTTGAACTTGATTGTTCAATATCCTTAGCCATCGGGGGAATGCAAATTAAGATTGCTCAAGAGATTGGCTCAGTAGTTAAGATAACTGGCTGCTCTTCTAGGGGACCCAGGGTTAATTCCTTACACTTAACATGGAAGCTCACAACCATCTGTAACTCCCATTCCAGGGGATCTGACTCCCTCTTCTGGTCTCTGAGGGCACCAGATATTAAAGTAATTTACAGACCTACATGCAAGCAATCCCCTGTATACATTTATAAAAAGTTCGAAATTGCTTTGAGATTCCCATCCACGTCACAATAACAGAACAAATGAATACAGATACAGGTGAGGATGTAACAAAAGAAGAACCATTATTCATTGTAGGTTGGAAAGTATACTTGTGTGGACATTGTAAAAATATGTATGGAGTTGTTGGATAAGGTAGTTCATACCATTAATCCCAGCATTCATAGACAGGCCTCTGACAGTTGAGGCCAACCTGGTCTACACAGTCAATTTCAGAACAGCCAAGGCTATGGAGAGAGATCCTGCCACAATAGTAAATAGCAACAAAACAACCCACTAAAAATAAACTATAGATGACCCATTTTTACCATTCTTGGGTAAAGTCAATAAACTGTGGAGATACTTGTACATCTATGTTTATTGCTTCACTATGCATAATAGGTAGGAAATCGAACCAGACTTGATGTCCATCAAGATAAATGGATAAAGAATTATGTGGTTTATGAACAGAATGGAATTTTATGCAGCCAAAGAGAACAAAAATCAGTGCTTTTGTAGGACAAGAGATAGAACTTGAAGTTATTAAGTTAAGTTTATATAGTGAGATCCTTTTTCAGAACAAAAATCAAAAAGACAAAGGTTTTATTTTCCTGTCATTTTTAAGGACAGATCATCCCTTAAGGAGTTTTAGCCATTGTGTATTGTGTGTCATTTGTTTCAAACAAGTCTATTTTATGAGATTCATTAGGAATTTTTTAGTGTTAACAAGAAGATGGAGTCTTGAGCCATTGTTTTATTTGTAATAAGTTTTATTGCTTTAAGTAGAACAACAAACAAAACTTCATGGTTTTTCTCATTCATCACCTACATTTAAAAGTGTGTGTGCTTGCTGATTACAAAATAGAAAGGGGATCATGAAGGAGAGGAGGGGATTATAAAGGATAAGGGAAATCGAGTAGTTTCATATGTATGACATGAATGCATGGGAGACTTTGGGAGGAGGAAGGGAATCATTTATCTGAAGGGGGAAGAGTTTTAGTAGGTGAACCACACGAAAGAAAGAAGTACACCATAGGCAATGGGCTCCAGTAAGCTAGCTCATGCGCCAGGGATAGATCCTGATCCCACTGCCAGGTGCCTCACAGATAAGTCCAAGCTTCGCCACCATCTTTCACACATGGAGGGCCTAGTTCAGTCCCATGGAGGCTCCACAGCTGCCGGTCTAGAGTTTCTGAGTTTCTACGAGCTTGGTTCAGCTGTCTCTGCAGATTTCTCCATCATGATCTTGACTTCCCTTGCTCATATATTCCTTCCTTTCTCTCTTCAATTGGATTCCCAGAGTTTGACCTGGTGCTTGGTTGTGGATTGATGCATCTGGTTCCATCAGTCACTGGATGAAGGCTCTATGATGATACTTGGGGTATTCACCAATCTGATTACAGGGGAAGGCCAGTTCCGGCTTCCTCTCCACTATTGCTGGCAGTCTTAACTAGGGTCATTGTTGTGGATTCTTGGGGGTTTCCCTAGCAGCAGGTTTCACCCTAACCCCATAGTGGCTCTCTCTATTAAGATCTCTCTTTCATTGCTTTCCCACTTCGTTCTTCTCCCTCCTAGACCATCCCCTCTCCATAGTTCTGCCCCCGACCCCAGTTTACCCAGAAATTGAAAAAGAAAATTACGCCCTGGCAATACTGAAACATACATGAACAGCCCATATGTGGCAGTTCTGTTGAACTTGTCCATATCGGGTTTCATAGTCCAAGTTGATGAGGATGACTGACCAGGTCTCTTCCTCAAGAGGGCACCAGATCTTATTACAGATGGTTGTGAGCCACCATGTGGTTGCTAGGAATTGAACTCGGGACCTTTGTAAGAGCAGGCAGTGCTCTTAACCACTGAGCTCTCTCTAGTCTACCCAAGATATCTTATCTAATTTTCCTTCCCTGGGTGATCCAGGTTCTCCTTGTTACCTATCTTCTCTGGAGCTATGGATTATAATCTGGTTATTCATTACTTTACATCTGATATCCACTTATGAGTGAGTATATACCTTGTTTGTCTTTCTGAGTCTGAGTTACTTCACTCAGGATAGCTTTTTCTAGATCCATCCATTTGCCTGCAGATTTCATGATGTCACTGTTTTGTTACAGCTGAGTAATACTACATTATATAAATATATCACATTTTCTTTATCCATTCTTCAGTTGGGGGACATCTAGGTTGTTTCCAGGTTATGGCTATTATGAATAATGCTGCTATGAACATTGTTGAGCAAGTGTCCTTGTGGTATGATTGAGTATCCTTTGGGTATATGCCCAGGAGTGGTATTGCTGAGTCTTGAGGTAGATTGATTCTCAGTTTTGTGAGAAATCGTCATACTGATTTCCAAAGTGGCTGTACCAGTTTGCACTCCACCAGCAATGGAGGAGTGATCCCCTGACTCTGTGTCCTCTCCAAATTAAACTGTCCTCAGTACTTTTGATCTTAGACATTCTGACAGGTAAAGATGATATCTCCAGTTGTTTTGACTTGCATTTCCCTGATGATTAAGGATGTTGAGCAATTCCTTTAATGTCTTTCAGCCATTTTTTTTATTTTTTTCTACTGAGAATTCTCTGTTTAGCTCTGTACTCCATTTTTAAATTGGATTAAATTTAATTTTTTATTTTGATATCTAGTTCTTTTTAGTTTTTTATATATTTTGGAGATCACTCTTCTGTCAGATATGGGATTGGTGATGATCTTTTCCCATTCTATAGGTTGTCATTTTGTCTTATTTACTATATCTTTTTTTTTTTGCCTTGCAGAAGCTTTTCAGTTTTAGGAGGTCCCTGATTTATTTATTGATCTCAGTGTCTGTGTGTACTGACTTTTACTTGTACTCTTTTTAAAAAAATTTATTTATTTATTATGTATGCAATATTCTTTCTGCATGTATGCCTGAAGGCCAGAAGAGGGCACCAGACCTCATTACAGATGGTTGTGAGCCACCATGTGGTTGCTGGGAACTGAACTCAGGACCTTTGGAAGAGCAGGAAATGCTCTTAACCGCTGAGCCATCTCTCCAGCCCCTTACTTGTACTCTTATACAACTCCCATCACCATCTGTTTGTGAAAATAGTCATCACTGTATAGTGCTTTTTTCTTACATTTTATATCATATATATATATATATGTGAATTAAAAATGATCACTGAAAGTAAAGCACTGAAAAGCAAATTAAACTTACCCTGTTACAAAAATAACAATCCAATACTTCATAGTATTAACTAATGATTATGATATAATTATTTTATTCCTGGAATCTAAGATAAACAAACTGTAGCCCAGTATCTAGTCTCCTTTCTATTTTTGTAATGAAAGTTGGGCATCTATACCCATTGAATCTCCTTTTCAGCTATAATGTCAAAGCAGAGTGGTTATGGCAGATACCTTATGATCTGCAGTATTTATTACTTGATGATACATTACAGAAAATATTTAGTAACCCTTGCTTTAAGTTGAAGATAAGGTTTTATGTATCCCAGACTGGCCTTGAACCTTATGTAGCCCAAGATATGACTTTGAACTTTGATCTTCCTTGCTCCAGTTTTTGAATGCTAGAATTACAGGGATAGGGATACACCACACCTGGTTTTACATGTTAAGAAGGTCAAACCCACTTCTTCCTGCTAATCGAGAATTCTAGCAACTGAGCTACATCTACATCCCTGGGCTCAAAATTAGGTTGTTGTTTTTTAAATACATTTATTTAATATGGGTGTAGGTGTGGGGGCACTTGTGTGCCAGGCAAGGCACAGTTGTCGAAGTCTGAAGACAACTTGTGGAAATTGGTTATCTCCTTCACTATGTGGGTTCTAGGGAATGACCTCAAGTTAGCAAGTGCCTTTACCACACTGAGTCATCTCACTGGCTCCAAATGTGCACATGTAGAATACTTTGTTCAGTTAAATTTTATATGGTCAACTATGATTAGAAAATATAACTGTGGACAGGCTCCAAAGCTACAGAGAAACCCTGTCTCAAAAAAAACAAAAAGAAAGAAAAGAAAATATAACTGTGTTTAACATGTGAAGAGAGGTAAGGGGACAGGTTGGTTGGTCCCTGTCTATTCATTTTCCTACCCCCTCCCCTTTTTTACCCTCTCATCTCCAGCAACTGTTTCTTAAAGGGAATTGAGGAACCTCCAGGGTTCTAAGGAGTACAGTTTGAAAATGGCTGCCTTATATCCGCTCTTGAGGTAGTAAGTCTCTTATTTTCTTCTTTACAGTGGTGAAACTCATGGATGTGAGTTAGCCGGGGTTATTTAGCAGCAACCAGAAATGAGAGAAAATCCAGTGATAACTAAGTGTAGAATAATGTAGAACAGATGGCTTTTCACTATATTCTTTCCTTGTCGCAAGTCTGTGCTATTCTTAGAAAGTCATTTTGTGGTAACTGATTTTTTTCTTGCTTTTTTTCTTGTTTCATACAGGTTTTTGTAAAGCAAGCTTCCTTCCTTTGCTGGAATTTGCATATACCTCTGTGCTAAGTTTTGACTTTTGTAGCATGGCTGATGTAGCTGTCTTAGCTCGCCATCTTTTTATGTCAGAAGTTTTAGAAATTTGTGAAAGTGTACATAAACTAATGGAAGAAAAGCAACTGACAGTGTATAAGAAAGGTGAAGTACAAACAGTTGCATCTACTCAGGACTTACCAGCGCACAATGGAACTACAGCACCACCCGTGACTAGGAATGAAGCAACCACAACTTTGTCGAGTGAACTCGGGCATTGTGAGATTGTACTACTGGTAAATGGAGAATTACCAGAAACAGAACAGAATGGAGAGCCAGACCAGCAGCCTATGCCTCAGGTTTCTCCAGAGACTGAAGCTAGTGTGTCCCCCATGGAATGTATAACTGATCCCCATTCTGAAATGGGAACTGCTAGCTTAGCAACAACTACCAACCAAACAGAGACAGAGACTGCAATCATCAGAGAAGGTGGCACAGTTGCTGATGTTCATCCTAAAGTTTCAAAAGAGAATATAATCAATATTTCTCAAGAGGACAGTGATATAGGAAATGACACCTCTCCTGAGGACATCAGTGCCAAAGATTTCTCAGGTCATAGTCAGAGCCCTGACCAAACTTTAAAAGATCAGGAAACTCTAATTGAGACCACAGAAAAGACAGACTCAGGCCCAGATGATGATACTTACAGAAGTAGGCTTAGGCAGCGATCTGTTAATGAAGGGGGCTACATCCGGTTACACAAGGGCATGGAGAAAAAGTTACAGAAGCGGAAAGCCATTTCTAAGTCGGCAGTTCAACAGGTATGATACAAAATAGGTTGGTTTTTTTTCTGTCACTCTAGCTTGAGGGAATTCTAGTAATTAACTTAATGCCTACAATAAAAATGATGTGGGAGGGGGAGTGTGCATTTTACTGCTTGAAGTGGTGCATTACAAATATATAACATGACACATGACTTTAAAAATGATACGGAAGTTGCATGTGAGGCAAAAGGATTGCTGTGAGTTTGAGGCCAATCTAGACTACATAATACCAGGCCAGCCTGGGCTACTGAGCAAGGGCATGCCTCAAAACAGGAGATAAGTACATTTTCTTAGATTGTGTTTTCTGTCTGCTTAGGTGGCCCAGAAATTAGTTCAAAGAGGGAAAAAGATGAAACAGCCCAAGAGGGATGCTAAGGAGAACACTGAAGAAACATCTCATAAATGTGGAGAATGTGGAATGGTTTTTCAAAGACGATATGCCTTTATAATGCATACATTGAAACATGAAAGAGCTAGAGATTACAAATGTCCGGTAAGTACTTGAAAAGCTAACTGAAAATGATCCTACATTCGTAAATGGAATCCATCTTACTGACTGCTGTGTTATTCTACTACATTTTTTTTAAAAAGAATATGAAGTCTTATACTGAAGCCCAGGCAATTCTCCTAATTCAGGCTTTTAAAAAAGTACTGTGATAACAGGAATACACAACCACAACCCTTTCTTTATATTGCTAAAAAGATTTTGATTCATGTTATTTATTTGACGCATCTGAATACTCTTCCAACTGTGTTTCCTCAGGAAAAAGACAGTGGAAGATTTGTTTTTACAAACAGTAAACTTGGGGCTAGAGAAATGGCTCAGCTGTTTTTAACATTTGTTATTCTGTCAGAGAACCTAGTAGTGGTTCCCAGCAACCATCCATAGGCACATGTTTCATGCACATACATACATGTAGGCAAAACAAAACATAAAAGTTAATCTGAAAAAATTTTTAAAAAGACATTAAAAGGAAAGGTAACAGAAGAAGAGACCTATACAACTAAATTCTTTCTACTAATAATTGTATAAAGTGATTTTGAACTAGATTGGTAATAGAGAAACCTGAGATTAAATCACATTTTTATTATAGAACAACAAGTCCCAAGAATTGATATTACTTATTATTTTGAGAGCAAGAACAATTACATTACCATCCTTTGGCCAGGGACTTTTCCCTTCCCTTTTGGGGGGACAGGGGAATCATAACTGTCCTTGAGAGGACAGTGTACACTGAGGGTAGATATCTATCCTAAACCAAAAAAATTGAAACCTTTCCAGTTCTTTCCTTACTCGAGTCGCATGACGTTAGGATGCAAACCCTTAACCAACCTTAGAAGGTTTTCTCTGCAAACAGAGAAATCTGAAGGTCAGTAATGAAAGGCCTAATGACATTGTTGGCCAGAGCCTTGGGTTGATATCAGAAACTACTGCCTCCATGTCAGTGTCTCTTCCTCTCCTTTTGGTGTGGATTGGTGCTGAGGATGGCATCATCGGTCTTGCTCATGCTAGGTATATGCTACCACACAGTTAGTTGATTTTTGTTTTGTTTTCTACACAGTTAGTTTTTTAAATGTCTTACTCTGAAATACAAAGAAATATCACAGATCTTAGGACAAAAGATTTCAAGAAAGGTTGAGGAATCCAAGTTCTTGATAATAAAAAATAATGAAACCTCTCACACACAAGGAGGAGTGATAGTGTACTCTTGTAATCATAGCATATAGGAGGCAGAGGTAGGAAGATTGTGAGTTCCAGGAAAGCCTTTATATAAATGAGAACCTGTCTCAAAAAAGAATGAAGTCCACAAAATGTGATTTATATAAAAAAGAAACTGCATTTATTAAACAACCGGATACAATCAAGCCCTTGATAGATTCCATTCCCTCAGATTCAACTGGTGCATGTTAAAAATATCTACAGCAGGGGCTAGAGAGATGGTTCAGCCCTTGAGCACTTGTTGCTCCTATAGAGGACTCAGGTTTGGTTCCCATCACCCACATGGTAGCTAACAACCATTCATAATATCAGGGGATCTGACTCTTCTGACTTATGCAGACACCAGGTATGTATGCAATGTTCATGCATACATGTAGACAAAAATCCTCCTTACATAAATATAAAAATTAAGAAAAACATTTACAGGTTTTTTTTAATGCTAAACATGTACAGGTCTTTTCATCATTCCTTAGAACTTTTATTTATTTATTTTTTGAGATGGCATTTCTTGTGTAATAGTTCTGGCTGTCCTTCTGGAACTTGCTTTGTAGACCAGATCTGCTTACCTTGCCTCCCAAGTGCAGTACCACCCACCAGGTGATAAAATGGTCTTAACAAAAGGAATTGAAGGGAAAAGACTTTATTCTGGCTCACAGTTGAAGGAGTTGCATCCATCCAGTAGGGGTATCAAGGCTGCAGAAGCTTGAAGTAAAGGTATGGTCACATGAGGTCCACAGTCAGGAAGCAGAGCTCTGAAGAAAGGCTGCTGCTCAGCACTTTCCCTTAAGTCACTTTTGTCCTGTATTTTGTCACAGAAACGGGAAAAGCAATCAAGACAGTGTCAGATGTATACCAAGGGACAAAATCACATTGAGGAAAACAGCAGCTTTTAAGTAAAATTTGGTCTCCAACAAAGATCTAACTTGAAGACTTAACTTTATGATGGATTTATTATGATGTGACCTCACTATAAATGGAAGAACACCTAGATAGTAACAAATACCTCAGAAAAGTTGGTATGTACAATTGAATAGAAATAGGAGTGGGAATAAATGGGGAGATTAGACTGTTTTGAAATTTTTAAGTAATGTTTCTAGAGCATGAATAGGAAAAAGGGAGGTGAACTTTAGAGCACGGCATGCTGGCACACACCTTAGATCCGAGCATTTAGAAACAGCAGCAGATGGGTTTCTGTGAATTTGAGACAAGTCAGGGCTACAGAGAGAGAGAGAGAGAGAGAGAGAGACCTTGGGGTTTTTTTGTTTGTTTGTTTTGTTTTGTTTTGTTTTAAAAAATGCAGAAGAAGGTTGTACCTATAATAATGTATAACAAGAAGTTCTGAAGTTTGCATCTGTGGCATGGATGAGGAGAGTGAGGTTCAGAAAGTCAAGAATTAAAATTAGAAGACAAGGGACAGTGTTCAAAACTAGAGTAGGGAAGATTTTTAGTGATCAGTTGGTACATATAAAGAGACATAAGCAAAATAGAAAATAAAAATTTAGTGAAAGGATCAAAGTATATAATATAGCTCATGTTTGATAGCGTTCATAACCAATAACCAAGTACAGTGAGTCTATAATCCCAGGATTCCAAGGCTGAGGCAGGAGGAATCAGGATTTTTAAGGCCAGCCTAGACTTCAAGGTAAGTTCTAGGCAGACTGGGCTACAGAGGAAACCTGTTTCAAACAAAACTGGTCTTATATGAACTAAGGTAACATAGCTATATTATTAAAGTGTGATGATGGGAATCAATAACATGTAGTGTGGAGAGAACTTTTATATGCATTCTACTAGGTTTTCTAAATAAAAATTTTAATATGGTGATCATATATATCTTCGATTTATGAGACATAAGAGCTTTCCTGAACCCCAGTCACTATAAGATAAGATCTGGAAGATTATCATAGTCCTAACTTTTCTACTTTTCCTAGTCCCTATTTCATTTCTACCTAAAACTCTTGCTATTGATATATAGATAATACTTATTGTGTGTGTTCTGGTGTAGTCTCTTGGTAGTTGTGCCAGGATTCAAACCCAGGCCCTAAAACAGATTAGATAAACCCTCTATCCCAAGTAACATACAAACTCTATCTACTATTCCTTTAAGATCCAAATCAAGCCTACTCTAAGATTTATTTATTTATTTATTTAATGTACAGTGTTCTGCCCACATGTATGCCTGCAGGCCAGAAGAGGACACCAGATCCCATTACAGATGTTTGTGAGCCACCATGTGGTTTCTGGGAATTGAACTCAGGACTTTTGGAAGAGCAGCCAGTGCTCTTAACCTCTGAGGCATTTCTCCAGCCCCTAAGCCTACTCTAATTATGCCCTCTTAAAATAATTAGTTATCTCCAGAGTCTTATCCTTTTCATCTTTATAATCTGGTACCTAGTACTTTTCAAAATTTTATCTTTATTTTAATTTAAGACAGGGTCTCATGTGGCCTAGGCTGTCTTTTGTGTGTATGTAGGTGCTGCAAATACTTAAACATCTTCCCAGTACCATATATTGTAACTTTTAAACTGTGTATTTGTTTAATTATAATTATAACCAGAATTGGAAAATTGAAATGTTAATTTTCACTAAACATTTTATATAGGAAGAACATTTGTTTTTATTTTTTAGTTATGTAAAAAACAGTTTCAGTATAGTGCCTCATTGCGAGCACACCTTATACGACATACAAGAAAAGATGCACCTACTTCATCTTCATCCAATTCCACATCTAATGAGGCATCAGGAGCATCATCTGAGAAGGGAAGAACCAAAAGAGAATTTATATGTTCTATATGTGGAAGGACATTACCTAAGTTATACTCTCTTCGAATACATATGCTAAAGCACACAGGTGTAAAGCCACATGCATGCCAGGTAAGGGCTTATTTATTTATTTCATTATTTAACGAAGATCGGAAATCAACTGCAGTGATGACATGCCTTGATATGTATTCTCTGAAGTCATCTTTATTCTTGTTAAATGTTAGGGAAGTTTATCTTTGGTTCGTTGCTTACATTAAATATGAAAACCTGTTGTAGTCTTTAACTTGAAGTCATAATTTGAAATGTTTTGGTGTCCATAGTACCTACTGGATGAGAATAGCTGCTCATCACCCCAATCATCCCTTAGCCTTTAGTAGAAATTACCTGTAGTGAAGAAGAATATATGGCATAAGCAAATACTGCTCAGAAAAAGTCCTACCTAAGCTATCTTTTTGTTGTTGCTGAGGATTGTGGGCAAGTAAAAGCCAAAACTCTTGGTTAAAGAATACTGTGATTATCCAGCTTTGGGCTGTTTGGAACATGGAAGAGTTTTGAGCAACACCGATAGCCGTACATATAAACATGACAATCTATTTTTATTATCAGGCAGTTGTGGAACCAGTACAGTTTTTAGTTTTTTAAAACTTCATACATAAGCATTGCGTCTGTATAACTTCTGCCCCCCTCATGTCTCCAACTTTTCCTGTGCACCCCTTATCCATGATTGCTTGATTAATTAATATTTGTGTGTCTCTGTGTTGTTACATTCATAAGTATGCATACATATGAATGGTCCATTTAAGTCTGCTCATATATACACGCATGTGTTTAGGGCTGATCATTTGGGATTGGACATCATGTGGAAATTGGTCCCTGTAGGAGACTGATTCTCCTTCTCTCTGCAGCCATTTGAACTCCACACTCTATAGCCCCATAGCTCTTCATGTAGTGGTGGGACCATGTGGAATTTCCCCTGTCTATTTTTGGCTTGTCAGTTGATGTCATTGTGGAGGTACTTATATTGTTCAGGCAACCGTATTGTTGACAATTCACGGGTACAGTTTCCCTGACAGATGGACAAGACAGCATTTTAGAGCAGATATCGTGGTCCTTTGGTGTTTACAGATCCAGTCCTTCGCCTTTCTGAGATTTTTCCCGAATTATATCAGTTGGACTTGGGAAATCCATAGTCATTTACTCTCTTCATTGTGACCTATTTTGGATCTCTGTAATGATCTTCATCTATTGTAGAAATAAAAATAAGTATTTTAGAATAGTTAGCAAATACATTAGTTTAATAATATGGCAGTAGAAGGGTCTCCTCTCAGCTCTATAACCTCTCTAGCCACAGGTCTGTTTAAACATCTTACTACATGAAAATAGAATTCATTATAAGAGAACCATTCATCAATATTTAGTATTTATCAGCTCATGGGCTTTTATTTTCCTTGTTACTCGCTGTTTCTTTCTTCACTGTTCCAATTATTTTTGAGGTCAAGCTTTAAGAATTGCTTATTAGTAAGTTTAAACACTGTTAGTTTTAGCATCTGGTCTTCAGTGTAACACTACTCAAAATGTGTGTACCATGGGAAATAAACACAGAGTTAAGAACGTGAAAGCTTTCGGGGCTGTTGACATTGCTACACTTAACAAGATTTCCTTGATGGATTGGGGAAATTGAACATAGCCTGTTCTTCATCTGGAGTTTAAGAGGAACTATTTTATGTGGTGTCTTGGGGGAACGAGAAGGGTTCTTAACTAAGCTTTCATGCCTCTTTAAGGGGTGTATTCACTCTTCAAAAATAAAAATCTTTTTTGTTTTGCTGCCTTAAATATTTCTTTGTTAGGTCTGTGGAAAAACTTTTATCTATAAGCATGGTCTAAAATTACATCAAAGTCTCCATCAGTCCCAAAAGCAGTTCCAGTGTGAACTGTGTGTCAAGTCATTTGTTACCAAACGGAGTCTCCAGGAACATATGAGTATTCACACAGGTAATTGTAAACATTATTAAAATAGTTATATTTAATATTTTTAATTTAGTATATGTTGATTGGTTATACTATAATTATATCAGAACATTATATTCCCAGCACTTGGGACCATGAGGCAGGAGGATGATGAGTTCAGTGGGCTTCATAAAAGTTCTAGGCTAGTTGGCCTACATAGCTGGGCCTTGTCTCAAAATCTCTTCACCCCAAGTAGAAGTAATTATATTAAGATGCTCATAAGTTAATGTGTGTAACCTGGAAGCTACCCTCTACACCTCCTTTGAGTGACTTTTCCTGTTACCTGCCCACCTCTTCTCCATGGAGAGCTCCTGTCCTCTTTCCTCCTTTCTCTCCTATGAATGTTTCAAATGCTGTGACTCGGCTCTCCCCTGCAAAGTATTTGTATCAGTGACAGAATACTATCACAGTGTGTTGAGTATCTTGATAATGCTGTAGTTTTGAAAGGAAATAGAAAATTCAATTTTTTCCAGGTTTTTGTAAAATGACAGTTTTTGTGTTCTCTAGTCTTGGTAAAATTTTAACTTCTGAAATTAACAAATTATGTTGAAAAAAGGGCTTCTTACTAGATTTATAACATGGCTTTTCATTTTCTCACAGGAGAATCCAAATACTTTTGCTCAGTTTGTGGAAAGTCTTTTCACAGGGGCTCCGGACTTAGCAAGCACCTTAAGAAACACCAACCAAAGCCTGAAGTTCGAGGCTATCATTGTACTCAGTAAGTAGTTAATTTCACTTATCTCACCTGGGTTTTTTGAATATTGCTTTTTTATAAGAAAATATTCAAAGCTAACATTAAACTGTAATGTCAGTTTACTGAGTCATCAGTCTACCTAGCTCTTACTGTTGGTTTGTTTTAAGAGTTTTTTTTTAAAAAGTGATTGAAAGAGACTTTCCAAGGTGGCCTACCTAGGGGTGGAGACACTAGGGGAAAAGTCTACCACTAGCCAGGCTCCTTTGTAGGGTTCCTTGAAACACTGTAACTGTTTCTCCTTTCTTCTTCTCTGTTCACTTTCCAAAATTACCTTCTTCAAAATTGAAGTCAAATTCATAAAACCAAAAAGTAGTCACATTGAGTAGGCTCCAGCTGCGTCTCTCCGATTCATCTGGGGTCACCAAACACTCGCATATTCTCGGATGACTGGCAAGGAACACTACTATGTTTTCAGTTCACAGTGAGATTAAATGTACAATGTTTGACCCACTTAAAAAAAAAAAGATTTAAGTTCACCTTAAAGGGAGTTTTTTTTGTTTGTTTGTTTGTTTTTTGGCTTTTCGAGACAGGATTTCTCTGTGGTTTTGGAGCCTGCGCTGGAACTAGCTCTTGTAGACCAGGTTGGTCTCGAACTCACAAAGATCCGCCTGCCTCTGCCTCCCGAGTGCTGGGATTAAAGGCGTGCATCACCACCACCCGGCAAGGGAGTTTTTAATATGTTCATAGTTTTGTACAAATAGGATTACTAATTCTAGAATCCAGCATTGAGACTGACTGTTTGCCAGCTGTCTTAGTGCTCCCTCACAGGTTGTGCAGATTCAAGTCAGCCAGTGATAGCACAGGGCCTTTGCAGATCATATCTCAGCATGTTTTCAGTCTTAAGCATCTGTACATCGTGATTCCCAGAAAGAGATAAAGAATTTTCAAAGTTCTTATTCCCCAAAGCATCTCAATCTCATGCTTTTGGTATTTTTGTTTCTACAGAGTGTATTGCTTGCCTCTAAGAGACACAGGCTAATGTATTTGGTTTTAAATGCTCTCAACAAACAACTCTACTCCAACTATACAGTTTTGGGAGGGTTGGAGTATAAATAAAAGGCATCGAGTTAGCCAATAGTCATAGTTCTAGATCAGGCCACTCAGGAGGCAGACTTAGATAGAACTCTGAGTTCAAGACTAGCCTGCAGTCTACATAGTAAGTTTTAGGACAGCCGAACTACATAGCAAGATCCTGTCTCCAAAAAAAAAAAAAAATGAACAAAACAAAACATAGTTCTTTAACTATAGATCCTTGTAGTACTAGAAATCCTTACTAGGAATGCAGGCTATTTTCTTCAAGGCTGCTGCTAAGCTCTAGGGAGCTAGAGTAATTGTAAAATGCTATAAAACTTTAGTTATGCAGCAATTGCTTTTTGTAAAGATTTATTTTATTGTATGTATATGAGTGTTTACCTTCGTGTTTGTATGTGCACCATGACTGCTCGGTTTGTGAAGAGGCCAGAAGATGTTGAATCTCACGGAACTGGAGTTAACAGATGGTTGTGAGCCACTGTGTGGGTTTTGAGGATCGAATCTCTGAGTTCTCTGCAAGAGCAAGTGGTTTTAACTGCTGAGCCTTCTCTCCAGCCATAATTGTTCTTCTTGATTAACCATTTGCTGACCATTATAGGGTGTTTTTTGGGTTTTTTTTTTTTTTTTTTGAGATAGGGTCTTTCTATTTAGTCCTGGCTTTCCTGAGTCACTCTTTTTTTGGACAGGTTTCACTGGGTGAAGCTCTGGCTTACTTGGATCTCCTTTAGTAACCTCTTGACTTGCCTTGATCTTAAAAGAGATCTGCTTGCTTCTAGGATGCTGGGATTAAAGGCATATGTAACCACACCCAGATTCATTATATACTTTTGATAAGTTCCTAAACTCCCCAATAAAGTTAGCCAATTGATCTAAGACTTTAATGTTTGCCATTTCCTACTCTGCTGAATTTGCCAGTTTTACTACAGTTAGTCTTATTTTAGAGTAGAAATAGAGTTGACCACGGTGGCACATGTCTGTTGTATCCTGGTACTTGAACAGAGGCAGGAAAATTGCATGTTTGAGATATACTTGGTCTACAGAGTGAAACTCTGTTTCAAAACAAATGACCAAAATAATAGTAATAATACCAGCAAATATATGATGGACTTTCTGTTTTGTTTTGTGTTTTATGAGACACAGTCTTTTTTTTAATGTTTTTATTATTTATTATGTGTACAGTGTTCTGCCTGCATGTACACCTGCAGGCCAGAAGAGGGCATCAAATCTCCACCATGTGGTTGCTGGGAATTGAACTCAGGACCTTTGGAAGAGCAGTCAGTGATCTTAATCTTTGAGCCATCTCTCCAGCCCAAGACACAGTCTTAATAGCCTTGGCTGTCCTGAAACTTGCTATGTAGACCAGACTGGCCTTGAACTCACAGAGGTCTGCTTGCCTTTGTCCCTGAAGTACTGGGACTAAAGGCATGCGCCACCAGCACCTGGCCTTAGGTACAGTGTTTTTATCAATACTTTTTTGTTGTTATCTGTGAATGAAAACCCAACCAAACTGGTTTGAATGAAAAGTCAAGTCTAGAGGTCTGAGTGGTTGGTTAAGTTGGATTCAGATTGATTAGTATCTGGTTTCTCTCAGGCTCCATATGGACAAAGTCTGGCAGTGGTTTCAGCTTCTCATCCTCTCAACTTCCAAATTGTCAAGATTCTTTTCTGGTAGTTCCTGTAAAAGTCCCGAGTTTCACTCTGATTGGATCAAGTTAAGTCATTTGGCATCCCTAAGCTGATTGCTGCTACCAAGGGAATGCTGTTACTGTTACTGATTAGGCCTGAATCATTGCTTCATTCCTAGTGTCAATGATAAAGCCTACCTTCCTAACATAGACGAAAGAGGAAGGGGATGAAGGGGATGCAAAGAGAGGGATAAGGAGAGGTGGACAGGAAACTCACTTTGGTAACTTGGGAGCCTTGCATGATTCCTTCTCAAGCATTTTGAGTATTCTAAAAAGAATTTAAATCTTGCATCCTTGATGCAAGATTGAAAAAAAATAGATGTCTCTCTCTGATGTTTTAAATTTGGAATAATTTTATAAAGCTTCAAAAACTTAATATAGTGAATTCTTGGAGACTTGTTTTAAAGATGATTCAATTGGTTGACTAAACTTTATTACAGATGTGAAAAAAGTTTCTTTGAAGCTAGAGATCTGCGCCAACACATGAACAAACATCTTGGTGTGAAGCCATTTCAGTGCCAATTTTGTGACAAGTGCTACAGCTGGAAGAAAGATTGGTATTCCCATGTCAAGTCCCATTCTGTCACTGAACCTTACAGGTGAGTCAATGTGAGAAGTATCATTGAAAAATATACCCACTTCACTTGATACTTATGGCCTTTATTACTTCAGAGAAAACTAATTTGGGCCTTTTTTTTCTATTTTAGGTGTAATATATGCGGCAAAGAATTTTATGAGAAAGCTTTATTCAGAAGACATGTAAAGAAAGCCACCCATGGGAAGAAAGGAAGAACAAAGCAAAACCTGGAACGGGTGTGTGATCAGTGTGGAAGAAAATTCACTCAGCTGAGAGAGTATAGGAGACACATGAACAACCATGAAGGTAATGCATATTTATCCTGCTAGAAGAGGGCCAATGAGCATTCTTTTTTTTAGGGGCCATGCTGCTCTTCTCTGTATCTTTCCAATTTTAATATATGTGTTGCCAAAGCGAGCACATATAGCATCATTATTTGTCAGTCTTTACCAGTTACCTTCTCTCTTGGTAGATTAAGCCCGTATCTTGAAAGACTGAAGTGATACTGAATTTAAAACTTATTTGGAGACTCTTATCCTAGGATTGTAAGATTGCAGTTGAAGGATAAAATCATGGCAAACTCAATTGTTCATAAGTAACTTCTATTATGCGAGAATGCTTTTAGAGAAATTATAGTACAAAATCTTAGATAGTCCCTTGAAAATTATTTGATGCTAACTAAAAGATTATAGTAATAAAAGTAAAATGGTTGTGGACATACTTTAAAAACATTTGCAAAATGATTTTCATATATATTAGAATTTAGAAACTTATCCCATATACCTCTTTTCTTTCTTTTTTGATAGGAGTTAAGCCCTTTGAGTGTTTAACATGTGGAGTAGCTTGGGCTGATGCCAGATCACTAAAACGTCATGTCCGAACACATACTGGTGAACGGCCCTATGTGTGTCCTGTGTGTAGTGAAGCCTACATAGATGCTCGAACACTTCGTAAGCATATGACTAAATTCCACAGAGACTATGTGCCTTGCAAAATTATGCTAGAAAAAGACACTCTGCAGTTTCATAACCAAGGAACTCAAGTGGAACATGCTGTCAGCATCTTTACTGCAGACATGCAAGAGCAAGAAAGCAGTGGGCATCAAGAACTTGAGACTGTGGTGGTGACAGGAGAAACTATGGAAGTTCTTGAAGCAGTTGCAGCTACTGAAGAGTGTCCATCAGTATCTACTCTTTCTGACCAAAGTATTATGCAAGTGGTTAACTATGTGTTGGCACAACAGCAAGGACAGAAGCTGTCTGAAGTTGCAGAAGCCATTCAGACTGTTGAAGTAGAAGTGGCACATATGCCAGAAGCAGAGTGAGTACTGCAGCCACAAGGAGACAACTGCCCCTTGAGCTCACAGAGCGTGTGTTTACAGTTATGTCACTACCCATGTCGACTGCATATGTGAAACTGGGCTGTTGGTGACATTACTAAACTTCTTGTCTGGCCAGTGAGTTCTGTAGGAAAATCCACTTTCTGTAAAGAAACTGAAAACAGAAATCTGTTGGATGGGATGTAGTTGATCATGGTATGCCTTTTATGAATGAATGTTTATAAATAATTACAAAATTTAAAGATGTGCAGTTTCATATTTTGACATTTTATTACATATTTTGAATGTAAGAGACTGCACGGTTAGCTTTTCTTCTGTTTTATTCTCAAAATACAGAAGTTCTGTAACTAGTTGTTTGTGGATTTAAAAAATTCTAATATAAAGCATATCCATAAGATGCATAAGTATATTATATTTTAAAAATGCTTTAGACCTATGATTCTTGACTAACTATTTATTTTAACTGCTTCTAAGTCAGAGAATCTAGTCTGTCTTGAAGCACTTGAGTTCTGTGTTGTAATCAAGTTTGCATAATTTATTTCTCTGTATGGGAACTCACAAATGCAAAGCTAATTTTACAATACCATTAAAATGCATGAGATGTCTATTAAAGCCTTACTATACTATCTCTTCAAGGCAAGTAATTGGCCATGAGAAAAGAGTACTGTGTTATTAAACAGTGTTGATGGGAAGTTTCTGCTTGATAACATTGGACTATAAATGGAAAAAAAAAATCAAAACTGATTATTTTGCTGAAGAACGAACAAGTTATCAAAGAAGTTACGTTTGGTATGTTTTAGCTTTTGCATCATGTTTGTTTAAATTTGTTGAAAAACTTCATCTATAGTGACAATATGGATGCTCTATAATTGTTAGATAATTTCAAGATGTTGAAAATTCTTAATGCAGCCCTCATTATACTGTGTTACACAAAAAAGTTGATTATGGTACTATCAAATTGCTGAACATATTTTGAAAAGTTACCTTAAAACTAAATTATATTCATTCGTTTGTTTTTTTAATTTCTTACCTTTCTGAGTTGTCAGATTTAGATTTTGAAAATAACTATGGGGAGATGGCCACATTTCTCTCTAGAAACTATTGTTCAAGCTATAATTGTTAAAATTAAGCTTTTAGATATTAGAAGCTTCCTTAAAATATAAAATTAAGATATAAAAAGATCATATGTAAATCATTCCTAAAGCACAAGAAATGAATGTGCCTTGATGTACATATATAATATTAAGATGCTTAATCCAGTTTACTTTAAAAAATGGCTTTAAGGTTAAGGAGTAAATGTTATAGCCCTGCATGCATTTTCTTGCATATGTAATGTGTGCATTTGCAAATTTGTTGTTTTAATAGCTATGTGGCTTTCAGTCTTAAAAGTGAATCTGTATACAGCCTACAACTTCATATAGGCTATTCACTGGTCATTTACATCAGTTACTGAAAACGTATTTCAATGCAATTAAAATTTGAAATTGTCGTTTATGTTCCGTTTTCACCATTGTTAGATTTAGTTAAATGTATAAGATCATTAATGTATATCAGAAATATATAAATAAAACATGTTCAATCTTGTTAAAAGCAAGTTGAGTTGACCTTGACATCATTTCAATCTATATCAGGTAATATATTTAACAGTTGTTTTAAAGGGTGAGGAAATTATTTTGCGGGTGTGGTCTGTGCACATGCCCTTAGGTATTTGTGCAAGTATGGAAGCCAGGAGCCAACCTTATCTGGTGCCTTTCTTTATTGTTCTCTACTTAACTTTTTATTTTTTACATACACGTTTAAATTTGTGTGTGTGTTTGCATGTGTCTGTATGTGGGCACACATATGCCAGGGCATACATGTGGAGATCCGAGGACAACTTGTAGGAGTGGGTTCTCTTCCTCTCAGCATGTGGGTCCCAAAGATTGAACTCAAGTCATTAGTTTTTGTGGCACGTGCCTTTACTAAGAGTCATCTTTAGTAAAGATGACTTATTTTCTTGAAAGTATGTCACTAAACCTGGAGCTTGCTGTTTTTGGCTAGACTGCTTGACCTGGAATCTGCATGTATGCTCATGCCTTACCCCTGTCTAGCACTGCTTCAACAACAGATGAGCATGCCCAGATGTTATGTGTGCTCTGGGAACCCAAAACCAGGTCCTCCTGCTTACACAGTAAGCATTTTACACACACACCCCAAGCCATCTTTGAGTTACTTAACACTTGTTAAGTAACTGTTAGGGGAAAATAATTTATTAAAACTTTCTTACTCAGAAGTTTGCTCTTATGACAAAGTTAATGGGAAAGCAAATAACTGCCAACTTTGGATGAGTTTTAGGGTTGGGGCATTGGTGGCGCACAACTTTAATCCCCAGTCTTCGGAGGCAGAGACAGGTGGATCTCTGAGGCTAGCCTGGTGTACAGAGCAAGTTCCAGGACAGCCAGGGCTACACAGAGAAACCCTGTCTCAAAAAAAAAAAAAAAAAAAAAAAAAAGGGTGTGGGGGTGCTACAATTAGGTGCTGATGCTTAGCCATCAGTTAAGAGCTCATACTGCTTTTGTGAAGGACCTGAGTACCAGCTGTTGAAAAAACAAAAAATAATAAAAATGATCTTAAAAATTGCACAGAAAAATTAAGGAGCTTCCAAAACTTCAGCAGTGTTTGTTTTGTGATCTTTGTGGATTTGCTTATTTTTAATGTGTGTGCATGTGGCTGCGGGAGCCAGAGGATGTTGAATCCCCTGTAATTAGGTGGCGATCTGTCCAGAATGGGTTCTGTGAACCAAACTCCCAAAGTGCTCTTTTTTCTTTCTTTTTCTTTTTTTTTTTTTTTGGTTTTTCATGACAGGGTTTCTCTGTAGCTTTGGAGCCTGTCCTGGAACTAGCCCTTGTAGCTCAGGCTGGCCTTGAACTCCTAGAGATCTGCCTGCCTCTGCCTCCCAAGTGCTGAGATTAAAGGCATGCACCACCACCTCCCAGCCCTCCCAAAGTGCTCTTAAGCACTAAACCATCACTCTGGTTCATGTTTTTTTGTTGATACAGGTGTAGGTGTCCCAAGGTAGTCTCCACTGACAGACCAGGCAAACTAGTGTTGAGCCTGTATGTAATGATACATTATGGAAGAGTTTGTATTTTACCTGTAGTGATTCTGTTTAAAAGCATACATTGTTTTATTGTCAGATGAACTGTCTCCTGACCAAATCTGAGTACTTGAAGAAATTCCTTTAGTTTTTTGAGACTGGGTCTCCTGTAGCCCAGAGTGGTCTTGATCATGAACTCAACATGTAGTTAAGCATAAGCTTGAATTTCTGATGGTCTTGTCCCACATCACCAGCATTGGGATTACAGACATGGACCACAATGTACCCAGTTTATGTGGCACTGGGGATCAAAGCCAGTGCCTCATACATCCTAAGCAGTTCTATCAACCAAGCCCCACACCCCAGCCTTTCTGTTACTGCTGCTGCTATTACAGTGATTTGGATCACTGATGTTAGTGAAGTAATGCTGTACGATAGTGCTTTTGTACACTGTAAAGATTTGTCACTCATACTGGTTTAATAAAACACTGATTGGCCCTTAACCAGGCAGGAATTACAAGCCAAGGCCACCAGATTAAGAATTGTGGGAAGAAGAAAGGCCAGAAGCAGTTGCCACCCAGATACAGAGGAAGCAAGATAAGAATGCTGCACTGATAAAAGGTACCGAGCCATGTGGCTCATACAGACAAGAATTATGGGTTAAGTTGTAACAGCTTATAAGAGTTAATAATGAGCCTGATCTAATAGGCCAATCAGTTTATAATTAATATAAGCCTCTGTGTGTTTCTTTGGGACTGAATGGCTGCAGGGGACCAAGGGAGAGTAACTTCCATCTACAAAGTAATGCTTCTATTGTTAGTAGAAATAAATCCTCTAACATATTTGTGCATGCATGTGTGTTTGTAGCCCAGGCTGGTACTGCACTCACATTTTTGCTTCAGCCTCCTGAGTGTTGGGATAACAGGTGGAGTCACTTTAACATGTGTTCTCTGTCTACTTATTTCAAAGGGCAGTGATTGCAGAATTTCTCCAGGTTACTTTTGAATGTGAAGCCACTTATCTCTCTAGAGTTTACTGGTTTTGGTTTTATTTAATATAATGTATATGAGGATTCTACCTGTGTATGTCTATGCACCTCTTTTCTACCTGATGCCCATGAAGGCCAGAAGAGGGTGTTGGATCTTCTGGAACTGGAGGTAAAGATAATTGTGAGCTGCCATGTTTCGTGCTGGGAATTGAATTTGGTCCTCTATAAGAACAGCTCCTAACCATTGAGCCATCTCTACAATCACACTTGTTGTTAGCTCTATACATGTGTCCTGTTCATAATCCTATCAAACTTTGGAAATTTCTTTTCTTTTTTTTTCCCGAGACAGGGTTTCTCTGTAGCTTTGGAGCCTGTCCTCTTGTAGACCAGGCTGGCCTCGAACTCACAGAGATCCGCCTGCCTCTGCCTCGAGTGCTGGGATTAAAGGTGTGCACCACCACTGCCCAGCACCTTGGAATTTCTTAACAGGTCTTCTATCATGCATATAAAGTTAGCCTTCAACTCTGCTGAAAAATAGATTTATTTCTATTGAAATGTGTGAAGGTACTTAAATATTTTCAATGTACCATTATTTTTGTTGCTTTGTCTATTTTCTCAAGTTTTGGAGTTTGTTGCTACTTTTGTTGGACTTTTCCCAAGGGAGGTGAGCTCTTCTCCATCAGGATCTGCTTTATTTTGGTTATTTTTCTGTTATCGAGCATTCATGTTGAATCTTAATCAGAAAAGTAACACTTAAGTTGTAGCCTTAATGCTGGAGAAATGAGTCAGCTGTGAACCCTGCAAAGGACCAGGGTTCAGTTCCACACAAGCACAAGGCGCCTTACAACCGTCTGTAACATCAGTTCCAGAGGACTAGTGTCTTTTTGAAGCTTCTCATATGGACGCAAAACATCCATGCATGAAAAGAAAATAAAAAGTTGTAGCCTTTGGAAGATAAGTCATTAAGGCTGTAGGGTAAAAGGGCCAGCCAAAGAAACTGAAACCAGAACCAAAGAAACACCTTGAACCTGGAGCCAGAGCCAAAGAAAAAACACTGACCCTGAAACCAGAACCAATGAAATAAACCAACCTCTGAGCTTATGTAAGATCAGGAGCTTGAAATCTGACCAATTTCCACCCTAAAAAATATGGAAAAACTCCACCCCTAAGCAGTCCTCTGTAAGTCCTGTGCCTGCTCAGTTGGCAGAGACATTCACTCTCTTGGATTCCTCCCTCCCAAATAAATCTCTTGAATGAGTTTTGGCTGGAGAATCTCCTTAGGGGAATGGAGCAGAGCAGCAAAAGACGAATCTGCTGGGAAACTTAGCAGATTCCCTCTTCCTCTGGGAGAGGAAAGGGATTGCTACATCCTGGGGTGGGGTGGGGGGATACTATCCCTCGCAGGAACCCAGTTTCAGGTATAGCCTGACTTCCAACAGTCAGGATATCTTTCTCCTCATAGCTATAAGTATCCAGGATACCTTTCTTTCTCAGCTCTAGATATACTACATATACTCTCATCTCCTGACAGGATGCCTTTCCCCTCTCAGCTGTAGGTATTGAGGATGCCTTCCCTTCACAGCTACAGGTATAGCCTGAAACTTTCCCTCCAGAGCTGTAACATTTGCAAAGTCTCCACCTCCAAGAAGTAAATTAGTGCTGTAACAGGCTAGGGGCTTTTTGTTTGTTTGTTCTTCTGCCTTCAGTCAAGTAATGCAGCAAGTGCCATCTCCATACAGAGGCAAAAGTTCCTAGATCTTGTACTTCTGCCTCCTGATCTGGGAGAGAATGTTCTATATTCTTATTAACACTATAAATTACCATTCTAGTAGCACAAGGTCATACCTTCAAGAGCCTGTTACCCCAGTGTCAAAGATTGGTCCTTCCTGGTCAGTCCACTTGTCTGTTGGGTTGCTCAAGGAACTATTTTACATTAACTCCACAGTATATGACCTCCTAGTGAGCAACTACAACTTGATTTCTTCAGCAGTGTGAGGACAGGTTCACTCTCATTTAATGTTGGTGAATGTTTTTTGCTGGTTTACACTCTGAGTGAAGAAGTGCTGTTATTCACTGTCTTCTGACCCAAATCATCTTTTCACAATTTGTTAAAAGACTTTGACTGATAATCTCAGCCAGGCATAGTGGCACATACCTTTAGTCCCCTCACTGAGAGGCAGAGGCAGGCAGATCTCTGTGAGTTCGAGGCCAGCTTGGTCTACAAGTCAGTTCCAGGACAACCAGGGTTTGCTGATTCCAAGTACTGTTTTTCTGTTATTTGTTTTTCAAAACAGGATTTCCCTGTGTGTAGCCCTGGGTGTCCCGAAACTTACCCTGGAGACCAGAGTGACCTTGAACTGAGATCCACCTGCCTCTACCTACCTCTCAAGTGCTGGGATTATACCCAGCTTATTTCTTCAAAGTTTTTAATTTTGTGTGTATACCACAGCTATAGCGGTGCTCACAAAAGGATAGGCTTTTACTCAAATTGTTATTCAGCTTTGTTCTTTTTCCATCTCTGATCATCAACATACTCATAGTTTTATGGTAATTTTGACATCTGATACACCACCATGCTTGTCTATAAATACAATTGCAGAATTTTGTTTTGTTTGGTTTTCGAGAGAGGGTTTCGTTGTAGCTTTGCATCCTGTCCTGGAACTAGCTTTCGTAGACCAGGCTGGCCTCAAACTCACAGAGATCTGCCTGCCTCTGCCTCCCAAATGCTGGAATTAAAGGCATGTGCCACCGTGACTGCCCAGCTGAAAATTGCTATTTAAATTGATTTTTAAAAAAAGATTTATTAGCCGGGTGGTGGTGGCGCATGCCTTTAATCCCAGCACTCAGGAGGCAGAGGCAGGCAGATCTCTGTGAGTTCGAGACCAGCCTGGTCTACAAGAGCTAGTTCCAGGAATAGGCTCCAAAGCTACAGAGAAACCCTGTCTCGAAAAAACCAAAAAAAAAAAAAAAAGATTTATTATGTATATAGTGTTCTCTCTGCATATATGCCTGAATGACAGAAAAGTGCACCAGATCTCATTACAGACAGTTGTCAGCCATGTGGTTGCTGAGAATTGAACTCAGGTCCTCTGGAAGAACAGTCAGTGCTTTCAACCTCTGAGCCATCTATCCACCCCTAAACTGAATTTTTT
>JAQHUG010000245.1:647489-666330 GCA_028555095.1 Dicrostonyx torquatus | reverse complement strand
AAAAAAAAAAAAAAAAAAATCTAAATGATTACTTTAAAAAACATGCATTCGGGGCTGGAGAGATGGCTCAGCAGTTAAGAGCATTGCCTGCTCTTCCAAAGGTCCTGAGTTCAATTCCCAGCAACCACATGGTGGCTCACAACCATCTATAACGAGGTCTGGTGCCCTCTTCTGGCCTTCAGGGATACACACAGACAGAATATTGTATACATAATAAATATTTTTTTAAAAAAAAAAATCATGCATTCATTACAATATGCCTTCTTCTTCTTCAACTGCTTTGAGATAGAATTCATGGGCCTTTCCCAAAGTTTCCATTACTTTTTGACCACTTATATGTAAGTTCAGAGTCAGTTAAAGCGACTTACCTTTTGAACTCTTATTTAACTATATATACACCCATACTAAGAAGAGCAGACTGATGTAACAAATCTTTAAGGGCTATTACAATACCAGACATAAAACAACTCACACTTGATCCAAGTTTGATGGAGATGGCTGATGCTTTCTTTGTCGTCTGACTACCTATGGCAAATCCAAACTTGGAGATCTTTGTAGGCTTTATTGGGAGGTCTGCAGCTTCTTCGTCAGCCGATCGCTTTTCAGCGCTGCAACTGGAACTTTCCCCTCCATTACTGGAAGAAACAGTCTTAGTTTTCACAGGTTTTTCTGCTTCTTCTTCAGGTCCTGGTGAAGTCGAAACAACTTACCAAGATGAGCTATTTTTACTGAGCAGATTGATGGGAGCAGCAACCTCAAAAAGCATCTTTACAAGGAAGATACCTCTGCAGTTGTCACCTACTGACCCAACAGTCTCTTCCACTGTTAGAGTATATAGCAGGAACTGAGATTGTGTGGCAGTACAAGAGGCTCCCATGAATTAACTAGCATAAAATACAGAGCAATTTAAAATTATAAACACAGAGTTCACAAAAAGTAAACACCCTTCAGCTAAACATTATCCTATTAGTTGTACATTAATCTTCGTTCCATTTGTGGAATTTTGGTGTCCAGAAATTACGATCAACAAATTCTTTCATACAAACTAACTTGTAAATATTCAATCATGTGGCAAGATAAAACATCTGGCAAATAAATAATATTTTTAGTAATGCAGACCTAATTACATAAAACATCTAGTCATGAACATGACCACTGTTAAACTACACTGTGAATTCAGTCTACAGCCTTTTCCCTCCTTTACCACACTGATCGCAGGGCTTTGCATATACAAGGGAAACACTCTACACTGAGCTACATCCCCAGCTAGTTAGGTTCTTAAGTGATGTGTATTCAAGATACAGCTTACATAACCTATAGAGTTGAAAAAAAACTTCACCGTCATCTTGAGAGTTCACCTTATTCCAAAAGCTGGGCTAGCACCTATGTTAAGCCACCTGTAGGGGCTATTCCAAGTCAGACTTTGGCTTGTATACTTGTAAGTCAATATACACTTATATTTCCTCATGAATGAAAGAGCTAATCTTAATTTCAAGAGAGTACACATATACATGTAGATGTAGGACGCAAGATGTATTTCAATAATTTTGCTTGTATGTGTATTAAGTCAATTATATAAGACTATTTAAGAACACACTGGAAAGACATAAAAGACTGGCCATCTTTTTCTCTCCAGTTCTACCCTGCAAGATATGCTCTGTGACAAACTTACTTGTAGCAAAAGAGAAGACACTTTAAGTGATTGTCTTGGCAAGTTCAACAAGAAAATGGGGCAAAGCTAGAATAGGAGTTAGGGGTAGGGGTATAAACACAGTAACTGACAAATAAAAACTATCAAAGACTCAAGCCTACAAATGTAGTTTGGGAAGGATATATCTTTAGATTAATTAGTACTTTGTGCCACCCAGGTGTGGACAAAGGGCCTGGTATATGCCATGCAAGGGCTGCACCACTGACCTACATGTCCAAATAGTTTTCTCATTTCCAGACATGGTCCCACTATGCTGCCCAGGTCCAGGCATTCCTGTCTGTAACTTGCACACCTCCTGCTTCATCTCCAGGGCAGCTGGGATCATGGGCTTTTATGTTCAATGACTACAGATTAATACTGTGAATATTTTTTAGTAGTATAAATTTTAATGAACAAATGAACAATCATTTTTAAATAAGAAAAGCACTTACATATTTTTAAGTCATAATTATACAAATTGCTAGATTTTAAATGACTTTTTGAGACTGGGTTTCTCTGTAGCTTTGAAGCATAAAAAAGTATTTTAATGAAGACTTCTGTCTCCTTTATAGCAGACAAAAAGTGTAGGTTAATGTCAATTAAATCATACACAATTATAGAATTTTTCTTTTTTACTGTATAGATGAGATGAGGGTTGGGCTTTAGGGAACATAGGTACTTTGCTTTAGGAAAAAAAAAAATACCTAGTAAGAAAATGTGATTCCACAAAGTACCATTCATAAGTCATGTGCACACTGGTAGCCTCCTTACCTAGGGGAACAAAAAAAAGGAGCCAAGTCCTTCATGCGTTGTGTTTAACACAGGAAATGTATACATCATTGAAGCAGCTCTTGGCATAACTCTCAATAACTTAAAATGGCTATGATTATGTATTAAGTTGCTGGTCTCTAAATTTCTACTTAAGCTAAACTATATAACATTAACCAAAAACGGTCTTAAGGAAAATAGACTGAAGTGAAAGAAAGTTCAAACAGCCTCTCTAGGAGAGACATACTAACTTTAATTATGGGAATGTATTGTTTACAGGAGTAGGACCCAGCAGTAAAGATCATCCTTCGCATTAATGAGGCCTTGGGTTCATTCTCCAGCATCAATAACATATAACAAGAATAAATGAATAGAAAAAGTACTTGTATTTCCAACACTGTGGGCTGTACAACAAAAGAAAAGTTCTAAGTATGGACAAAGTTTCCCAAAAAAGCTGAGTACTTGCTGCAAACTTATCAATTCATTCATATCTATGGGTTCAGTTATGACTCCTCTGCATAATTCACTATGTCTGAGGTTAATGATTTATATGACATGAGAAAAATTAAGCAGAAAAGGGCTGTTAAGTTATCAACGAAGATCAAAATTTTTTTGATACTGACTAGCAAAGTAATCTATACAACCCCCTAAATACTGTTTACCTTAAAAGAGTTCTCGAAGTGAAAAGCCACCTAAGATACCTTATGTGACAGTTTTCCTTTAAACTACCTTTAATAACAGTGGAGGGCTAAAGAAAAAAAGAACTAAAATATTTTCATCATCTATTTTACTAGTTTGTTTGTTTGTTTATTTATTTTAATGAGGAAGAGACCTGACAAAGTGGTCATGGGCCTGTAATTTCAGTACAAGAAGCCAGAGCTAAATGAGATCCTATCTCAAACAAAGGGGAGGGGGGACGACGACGACGAGGGGCTTTGGCTCAACTAACAGCACTCTACATATGTTTAAAGAAGCAAATGTTGAGTCCAAAGTAACATTACATTTATCTTCTTAGTAATTTTTATTGCCGTGACAATTAACAAACCTGGTAGACCCTATGATTCCCCTTTATGCGCTGAGTCTATATATTCTCGCATTTAAGTCTTTTAGGGTTAAGGCCGAAGGGAGCTAGAACAGTGAGACATTAAAACATTCTAAACAAGACATTATCATCTGCTCGCACGTGTTACTTATTGGTACGACAAAAGGGTGTAGTAGAGACTACTTGCTTCTTTCCCTTTATGCACACGATCAAAAATTACGGGGGTAGGGAGGAACGAGAGGATAGCTATAATCGGAGTTCATTTTCGTGACAAATTACAGGAGGATCACACCTGCCTACTACGCCAACTAAACATCCGGCACAGACTCCGCTGATAGCAGCCCAAGACAGATAACTATAAAGAAAGTGAATCAAACCCTAATTTCAAGCTTTTGTAGCTTGAACCAGATTGCTTTCCCCCTGCATCCTCGACTTATCCCACTGCAGGGTTTATAAATACTCTATTTGAAAATACAACAAAGAGTGGGCTGGGGTCTTCCAACTCGTCAGTGAAAAGAGAGCACCAAACGTAATTAACTACGTGTAACCGAGAGGCCGGCTCCCAGGCAAAGCCAGTTTGGGGCCAGTGCCCGCGGAGGCGGCTCGGCGCTCGCGCAGGGGCCTGAGTGAACAGCGGGCCCTGAGTTCTCTGTTATTTCGCTCCCACCCCGAATTCAATCACCCACCTCCCTTCTCAGGGCCTGGTGGTAACTGGCTACGTGGGCCTGGATCCCCGCGGGCCACACCGGGCGTGCCCAGCCCCAAGCCCGGCCGAGCGCCGCCTCCGCCAGCGCTTGAGATGCCCTAAGCACCCACGCTCCCCGGGAAGCCCAAAGAAAGGCCGGAGTAGCCCCCGCAGCCCGCGACGCTGGGGTTGTGTTCACCTCCGGCGGCTCCGGCTCGCTGCGGCTTCTCTGGCTTCTCCTCTCCCGCCTTCCCGTCCGCCATCTTCCCCGCCGCGGCCTCCCCCTGCAGCCCAGGCAAGGACGTCACGGCCCCGCCCAGCAACCATAAAGCTTCGGCCGGGCCAGCGAGACCGCAGCCTAGAGCGGCCGACCGGGGCGGATGTGACGTCATCCGCTTCCCGCGGGCCTCGGAGGGCTGGACCGTGTGATGGCGGAGTTGCCTGACGTCAGAACCCTTGGTGTATCTAGGTTTTTGCTTGCTCCAGGGTGGTTGTAGCTGTTCCTTCCTTTTAGTTATTGGATTATGTATGGGATAGGGCTGTATGTATCCTTACGGAGAAATTTCAGTCGTTCCCGAACACCGTGTAGTGTTGACACCCTTGATACACTACCGTTTAATCTCCTGGAGAGTCCAATGTGACATTATCCTTTTAATTTGTGTACTGACTTCGGAAAGCAATTTATGGAAGATAAATTGTAGTAATACCTTACGGAAACTGTTGTGGAAATTTTTCCTCTGTGTTTGCACTCGTGAAAAGTTCAGTGTATCGTTGTACCAAGCAAGCAAACATTGCTGGTGGTTAATTGGTGGTTAAGGGCGCTTCCTACTTTTCCAGAAGACCACGAATTCCCAGTACCATGTTGGGTGGTTCACAACTGCTTGTCACTCTAGCTCCTGGGAATCCAACAACCTCCTGAACTCTGCAGAGTACCCACACGCAGTTGCATATACTCACACATACATAATTAAAAATACATTTAAAAAAAGATGCATTTCGTGATATTTTATTTATTTTATTAATAAAGGTTGCAACCGGACAGTGGTGGCGCACACCTTTAATCCCAGCATCTGAGAGGCAGAAGCAGGTGTATCTCAGTGAATTCGAGGCTAGCCTGCTCTACAAAGTGAGTTCCAGGACAGCCCGGACTGTTACATAGAGAAACCCTGTCTGGAAAAAACAAAAAATAAGCAAATAATAAAAAATAAAGCTTGCTTGAAGATCAGTGGGTAAAACTAAGCCATAAAGGCCAGGCAGTGGTGTACTTTAATCACAGAATTTTGGGAGACAGAGGCAGATGGATCTCTGTGAGTTCAAGGCCACCCAGGGCTACACAGACCACTGCAGAAACAGATCCAGGTGGTGGTGGCGGCGCCTCACACCTTTAATCTCAGTACTAAGGAGTCACATGCCTTTAATCCCAGCACTAGAGGAGAATATAAGGCCAGAGGAATAAGAGGCTCAGGGCTCAATCTGCAGTTGTTCAGCCTTGGTAGAGTTAAGGCTCCTCTAGTGGCTTGGATGTTTTGTTTTTCTTTCTTCAGCTTGAACCCCAATATCTGTCTCTGGGTTTTTATTATTGGTGCTACAGATACACTTTCAAAGGCAGGAAATGACCTCCTTAGGGAAAAAGGAAATTGGTCCACTGGGGTCTGAGGATCTCAGTCTCCTATCTACTCTAGTCCCTTTTCTAACTAGTCCCCCCCCCACCTTTGAGACAGCGTTTCTGTGTAGCTTTGGTGTCCATACTGGAACTAGCTCTTGTAAACCAGGCTGGTTTCGAACTCAGAGATCCGCCTGCCTCTGCCTCCTGACTGCTGGGATTAAAGGTGTGCGCCACCACCGCCGGACGACTAACTAGGTTTTAAATATGCCCCAGCACAGTCCCAATGTTCAGACTTAGCTTGGTCAAGTTACTTACTTCTTGATATTTTTTTCAAGATATTTTCTTTAGTTCAATAGCTGTCTATTGGTTAAATCATCCTTGTATTTCAAGATTAAAGTATCCTACTGTGCGAATTTAAAAATAAAAGCTAGTACCAGATTCTTGTCTCTTAATGTGTACAGACACAAAGAATAGAACAAATATCTTGTAGTTTCCCCTGCCTCTTTGCTAGCTCTAGTTTGTCTATACCTAACAATCACCAGAGCAAGCCACTTCTCAAGTTGAAGATTCTTGTTAACTCCTAGAAACCTTTAGTAGATTCATTTAGTGTTGAATGAAGTACACGCATTAAGTATGACTAAAGTCTCACCTGTTTAGTTTTGTAACTGGAGTTACTGGTGGTTGTAAACCATCTAATGTGGTGGTGGGAAATGAACTCAAGAACTCTGCAAGAGCTGGCCCCCTGAACCACCTCCCAATCCTGTTAAATTTTTCCCCTAAGACAAGGAATTGGCTTTATCTCCACACTTGGATAGCCAAGATTGTGTTAATATGCCCAGCATCATATACAGGCTTTAATTTCATAACTAAGAAAGGTTTAATCTATTTTCTCATCAAAAGACAGTTTCTGACATGGATAAAGAATATGTATAATGGAGTCAGGCATGGTGGTACATCCCTGTAATTGCATCATTTGGCAGGTGGAAGCTGAGAATCAGGAGTTGAAGATCAGTCTCAGCACACTGAGGCTGGCACAGGCTACTTCAGACACCCCCCACCAAACACAAACACACACACACACACACACCAAATAAACAAACAAACAAAAAACCCAAGCTAAAAAGTCTGACACTCAAAGAATCCATTTAAAAAAAAAAGTTATGTTATAGAATATTAGTTGAAGATGTGTTACATTTGCTTATGCTATGGAATATTTGTTTAATGATGCAAAGATGTGTTGCATTCTTTTATGCTGCATTTGTTTAACTCTGTGGAGCTCTGTCACTTTGTCTAGATCACCTGATTCGCTTAATAAAGCGACCAACAGCAAAGAAGGAGAAAGGACAGGCAGGACTGGCAGGCGGAGAGTATAAACAGGAGAGATCTGGGAAATCTAAGAGCAAGAGAAGGAGGACTCCAGGGGCCAAGCCATGGAGTAGTAAGAAAGGTATATAGATAAAAGATAAAAGCCTAGAGGCAAAAGGTAGATGGGATAATTTAGGAAAAGCTGCCTAGAAACAAGCCAAGTTACCAGACATTAGTAAGAAAAAAGACTCTGTGTGATCTACTTGTGTGCTGGGTGTTGCAACTCCCCACCCCCGCCACAAAGAACAAAGTTAAAAAAAACAGCTACAACGATATAACTTTTATTGTGTTCAATTCTAGATTAATCTATAATTTCTGATTGTTCCTACAACAAATAAAACAAACTTTCAAAGTTTTCCAGTTACTTAAATTAGAAAAAGACAAAGTCTGGAAAGACTACTTTTAAAATACAATTCTGTTTAGAAATACCTTATTTTAACTGTATTTCCAATCTAGTTGCTTCTTACACTATTAAATTTTTTCATGTAGGTCACCTTTTCCGTGTGCGTACGTTTAAGGAGCCTTCTAGAAACGAACGTGTCTTTGTCTTCTTCAGCTTCCTAAAATCCACCTGAGAATGCTGAGTGACCTCCAAATAGCCAGTGTGCTTCCTCCTGGGAACAAACTTCAGAGCCTCTTCCCAGTTACCAGTATTTTTCATGCAGAGTAAAATACGGATCATTTGATCTAAGGTGAGGTTTTTGTTCCCGAGGTCCCACTGTAAATATTTATCTAGTGGAAGGCGTTCTGTGGCTAGATTTAGCCGTTTTGCCTTGGCCAGGGATATGCCTGTCTGTGCATTTTTATCAACAAGTGATCCAATTATATAAATTTTATCATGCTGGAAGGTAGTCATAACATTAGGAGAATCTGCGGTTAAATATATAATACTGTCCTTAGGAAATACATCGACGGGAGACTTTTCTGTTGCTGTTAGGAGCAATTTGTCCCACTTTCCACTGTAACGTTTAACTAATTGTCTATGATAAGCACTATCTAGTTTAAGATTGCAGAAGTAAATGTGGAAAGGATCAACATTTTTTCTGTTCCACCCTTCACTTTCTAGAAGTTGAGAAACAGTATTCTGCAGTTCATTTGGTTTCATGCAATTTTCGTAATCCATGTCAAAAACCAAAGGCTGTCCAAATTGCATCGCCTGGACACCCTTCCAACCCAGTGCAATGTTCATCTGCCGGTCCCACAGTCGAAGAAACATAAAGTCCTGTTTTTCTTCACCCTTGGTGGTTTCTAGCAACCTGGCCTTTTTTGCTTTTTCCCGGGCCTCTGCTTTCATTTCCTTCTTTATTTGCTCAGCCTTTTTTTTTATTTCTTTACCATACAAAAACTTTAAGTATTTTTTTTTAGCTGATTTAGAAGCACATTCCATAAGGGTTTTGAGTTCTTCTTCAGTGATACATTCTGGTACTTCTCTGCCAAGCAATCTCCACATCTCAATTAATTCTCTGGTGGCAGCTAGAGGATCTTCACCTTTGTCTGAGGCCATTGAGACACCATCTTCTTGAATGCTAGATTTCATTGTAGTTTTCCACCTATCCAATTCTAGCTGTTCTGGCGGGGACGTACTGTCCTTATTATGACAGGACAAAGAAGATACTTTGGAAGACATGTATCTCTGCAGAACTGTTGAATATAAATTCCTTCTCTTCCTATGAATGGTAAATGGCAACATTAATCTGGCAAAAGGTCTTAAGAATCGAACAGTAACATTCATTTTGAAGAAATGTGAAGAACTCCTATAGAAGAAAAATGAAATTAAGTTAGATAACGATTTTAAAACTCCCTGTGAATCTGATTTCTTTCTTTCTCAGGCAGACAAATGAGATGTATTAGTATAAATGACCAGTGGACATGGACTCAGGTCAGGGGAAGGCCTTTAGAAAGCGGGTCTGGCACTCCTCCAAGGGGATCATAGTTGTGAATATTCTGACCCCACAGACATCGCGGACAAGCCACTTGTCAGCTACCATAGCTTTAAATCCATCTGTATTAAACTTGAAGCACTACTTCTCTAAGATGTGATCTTCCGGCTGTCAGGAAACCCAAAGCTGGCTCAACACAGGGCCTTACACACTCTTCATTCTGCAGTTTAGTGTGGATGGACATGATGGCCTGACCAACAGAAACACTGTGCCCAGGGGCTTCCCCCAAAAAAACCCAAATACTTGTCTAGTAGAGCCTAAGTTGGAGACAGCATTGAGATGAGACATGATTATCTACTTGAAAACTGTCTCCAAGGTCCCTTTGGGCAACCTGTACATTCAACAGGCTGCATACACTACCAAGGAGAATGTTGTTTGCAACCATTGCACACCAGACCCCCATGAGGAAAGGAAGCTGGTCGGCTTAATTGGCTGCAGAAGTGAACTGATTTCTGAAGCACAAAGGGAAACCTTTGAACAACTTTGATGTTGCACATCCATCACTAATTTAATTCTCATGTATTACATCCCGGCTGCAGTTCCCACTTCCTCTTCTCCTCCTAGCCCCTCCCTAGTAATTTAACTCCCACGCACCAAGCTTGTGATCACTTACTGGTCACTTTTTAAATTTTTTATTTTTGTGAGACAAGGGTCTTTTATGTTGACCAGGCTGATTTTAAACTCATCAGCATGAGTGCTCTGCCCCAGCTTCTGAAATAACTGGCACTATAGAATGTATCACTTTGCTTCATGTTCTTATTTTATAGACTAATTCCAACATATTTTTAAAAAGATTTTATTTATTATGTATACAGAGTTCTGTCTGCATGTCAGCCTGCATGCCAGAAGAGGGCACCAGATCTCATTACAGATGGTTGTGAGCTACCATGTGAACTGGGAACTGAACTCAATGATCTCTGAAGAACAGCCAGTACTCCTAACCGCTGAGCCATCTCTCCAGCCCCTAATTTCAACATATTTTTAAACAAAAGGCTAACTCAAATATCCTTTTTAGATTTGCTATAGAAACAGGCCTAGAGGATCAACAACTAGAGAGGAAAGTTGGATGCCAATTATAGAGCTGAGAACAATATGCTATAGTCTCCTTCAGATATATATCCAATCTCAAGATCCTTCATGAAAGCAACGAGGAAGAGAAAAAAAAAAGCAGGAAAGTTATATAAGGCGGCACTAATAGACACCAAACAGCTGCCATACAGATGCCTTTGTGCTTCCAAAACAGAAATACGCTTAAAATTTGTTAACTAGTGCAAAATATGAGGGGGAAAGAAAATTCCTGAAAAATTCCAACCTTTGGTTTCCTATAATGATCCTGCACACTCCTGAATGTTCTCATGTTCTCTGACCATACATATGCCCGGATGCACTCCTCCCACCCCAAAATATCACAATTTTGTGTTCGGTTTAGATCCAAGTTCATGAATATTGCTTGAATAGGTTTTCATAATATCCCCCTTTGTCTTTTCAGCTGCACATAGCTTTATCTTTACACACTTTAGATCAATCAGTCCTATCCGTTTCCTTTCTGGTTATTAGAGCCCGGGTTTCTCTGTGTTCTGGCACCTTGCGCCTATAATAATCCTTGCAACACTCGATTTGTTTTCCCCACTAGAAGCTAAAGACTATATCTCATTAGGAATAAAAATTGTGTTACAGAAAAATTCTTTGCAAGTTCTCCACTCCTTAGCACAGACTAGCCTCAAACTCCAGACCTGAGATTATAGTTAAAGGCCTGCCCCACCACACTTATTATAAAGCTAATTTAATTTGTTTTTCTTATTTTAGAAGAGTGTGTGTGTGTGTGTCTGTCTTGGTCAGGGTTAGACACAGTTGTGGGCTGTACGAATTGGGTGCTGTCTGTCTGTCTGTCTGTCTGTCTTGGTCAGGGTTAGACACAGTTGTGGGCTGTACGAATTGGGTGCTGTCTGTCTGTCTGTCTGTCTTGGTCAGGGTTAGACACAGTTGTGGGCTGTACGAATTGGGTGCTGAAAACTATGTTCGAATCCTCTGCAAGAGCACTATGTCTTAGGCGCTGAGCCGTCTCTCCGACAACTTACATTTTAATGCCAATAACGGAGATGATTTTGGTAAACACGGCCTTCAGGCAGTGTACTACTTACGATTTCTAAATCACCGCTTCCTCTGGACTGTAGTTCTCAGCACACACGCTCCACAGCCGGCATCCCGGACAGCCACCGGGTCTACGCAGCACCAGAACACCGGCGGCGGGAACCCCGCGTGGATCAGGAGTGCGGCGGAACGCCGGGACCCGCTAACTGCTGTCCCGGAGAGCACGCCTCCGCCTGCACCGCACACGCCGCAGAGGAGCCGAAGGGTTCCGGCCGCGGCCGCCGGAAGTCCCGCCTCTTCCTCCCGGCGCTGCCTCTGACGTCTAGCCCTGCCGGCAGTTTCTCAGCTTAAAGTCGGTTCGCGATCTCCTTGACTGGCTTCTTGTGAGTCCTTGTGAAAATGAGTAGGCCCGGGGCTCCACTGGCGCCCCGCCACACTTATTGATTTGTTGTTAGAACTAGAAACCTCTTCACCAGCTCTCAGCTTGGTTACTCTATTTATATGTATGTACTAACAAAACGACCTGAACGCAAATCTTACAGTTCTACTTTAAAGTTTAATTCTAGCCAGGCGTAGTGGTGCGTGCCATTAATCTCAGCGTTTGGGAGGCAGGAGAATCTCTTTAGCTTGAGGCCAGCCTGATGTACAAAGCTAGTTCCAGTACTGCCAGCCCTACACAGGGCTGTCTCGGTACCACCCCACAAACCTAAACAAACAAAAAGATTGTTTAATAACGTTTGAGGTATGAAGGAGACCCCACATAGCAGGGGTTTCCTCCCACACCCCGAATTGGGTACAAACCATACCCAAACACCTATTTTCTCCTAGAGATCCTTTATTAAGCAGGAAGGGAAAGAGGCTGCTTTCTGACTCAGGCAGAAAAACAGCAGCAAAAGACCTGCAGGCGTGATCTTTAAGAAAGGGTAGGGTTGTGTTAGAGTGGGCTGGGGAATGCAGTGGTATATTTTTATTGGGCAAGTTAATTAGGTGACTCAAAGGGGGCTTTTGATTGCTGGGCTTTAATAATTTGATAGCTGGACCCCGGTAGTCAGTCTCAGGAGGCGGAAGTGGTCAATAAGGAAATAGAACGTGATGGCTAGATTTAGGGATGTAATCTCACGGTTTCTAGCAGGGCCTCCCAGGGCCAGCCATGCTCACCACGCTCAGGCCAGGCGGAGTTCCTTCAGTATCAGTGGCCACTGAAAGTAAAACAGCAATACTCCAGTGCTAGAGGAGAGTCAAGGTTTGCAGCTTGTCAAATGGTTTCTTAAGTAAATCATGCTAAATTAAGGGCTTCATAATGGCATTATCTTTCTACTCTAAGATAAAGACTTCAACTCAAAGTAATTGTGAGTGATGTACAGTAGTGGCAGATCAAATATTTGAAAGGATAATCAAAAGGCCAGATATGGTGACACGTGCCTTTAAACCCAGCATTCGGGAGATAGAGCAGCAGTCGAGACCCCCTTTGGGTGTCAGACGACTCTTTCACAGGGGTTGCCTAAGACCATGGAAAACACTGGTATTTACATTACAATTCATAACTGTAGCAAAATTACAGTTATGAAGTAGCAAGAAAAATAATTTTATGGCTGAGGGGGGTCAGCACAACATGAGGAACTGTATTAAAGGGTCACAACATTTGGAAGGTTGAGAACCAGTGAGGTGGAGGCAGGCTGGTCTCTGTGAGTTTAAGGCTAATCTAGTCTTCATAGTGAGTTCCAGGCCAGTCAAGGCTACACAGTGAGACTGTGTTGATGGAAGAAAAGGAAGGGGAGGAATGGAAGGAGCAGGAGGAGAGGAAGAGGAGGAGGGAGAAGAGGAAGAGAAGAAGGAAAGAAAAAAGAAGAAATATATACAAGTATGGACAAAACTCAACTCTTCTACAACCTCTCTAGTAACCCTAGTAACCTTTTTTTAAAAAAGGAAAACAGCTCTTACCTACAATAAACAGCCCAGAAAAGTATCTTGACATGTAGTAAGCCGTATTTCTATCTTTTGTGACAGTCCAGGAAGTGAAGTAATAATTTCTGTCATAACCAATGCCAAATGGCAGGACAGATTAATAATTGACGGTTTCCTGATTTTTTTAAAATCACTCCCGTGCATATGTGATGTGTATAAATGAGAATGCAAGTATGGGCACACACATGGGAATCTAGAGTACAACCTCAGGTGTTGCTCCTTATATTCCACATCGTTTGGAGTAGGGTTTGGTTTTGTTTTCTTTCTTTTTTTTTTTTTTGCTTGCTCCTGCCTGTACCAAGTTAGACTGCCGGGAAGCCTCTGGAGATTCCCTTGTTTTTACTACCAATCTTCTGGTAGGAGTGTTGTGATTACAGATGTGCACACCGAGACATCTCACCAGCCCTGCGATGTGGGATTCCCCTCTGTATGCTGTGATTGCCATTGTTAATAAAGAAGTTGCTTTTGGCCAATGGCTTAACAGAATATAGCCAGGCTGGAAGAGGTGTATGTAGAGAGAGTAGGCAGAGTCGGTGAGATGCCATGTAGCCGCCAAAGGAGAAAGACACAAGCTGCCAGTCAGAACCTTGCAGGCAGGCCATGAGCCTTGTGGTAAAATATAAAATAATAGAAATGGGTTAATTTAAGATATAAAGAATTAGCCAGAAATATGCTTAAGCTATTGGCCAAACAGTGTTTTAATAAATACAGTCAGTATGATTATTTCGGGTCTTGTCTGCTGGGAACGAATGAGCAGCCTCAGACTACAGCTTCACTAATTTTTGTCCCTGTTGATAATCTGAGGTCAGTCAGAGAAGGGCAAATATATACTCCTGCATAATCCCTGAGGAAGCTCCACTTCTAGTAAGTACATCTAGAGGACATACCAAAAGCCTCTATCCCTACTGTAAGGCATTCCTGCTCTTTTGCCTTTGAATTTCTTCCAAAACGCTGATGGTGGTCCACTCCTTGATATAGAAGTTCAGAATAAATGAGGTTTGATTTTCTCATTTTGTTGCTCTCAATTTATTTCCACAGCAGGCATTTAATAAATGTCTCAGGGTTACTATTTTCATGATGAAACACCATGAGCAAAAGCAAGCTGGGGAGGAGAGGGTTTATTTAGCTTACACTTTCACTTGTAGTCTGTCATTGAAGGAGGTCAAATAAAGCAGGGCTGGTGCCTGGAGGCAGGCGCTGATGCTCCTTACTTGCTCCCTGTGGCTTGCTCAGCCTGCGTGCTTGCTTGCTTTTTTAAAGATTTATTAATTTATTATGTATACAGTGTATTATGTGTATATCTAGATAGATAGATATTATGTATTCAGGCACCAGATCTCATTACAGATGGTTGTGAGCCACCATGTGGTTGCTTGGAATTGAACTCAGGACCTCTGGAAGAGCAGCCAGTGCTCTTCACTGCTGAGCCATCTCTCTTAGGCCCATTAGCCTACTTTCTTATAAAACCTAGGACTGCCAACATAGGGATGGCTCCACCCATAGTAGACTGGGTGCTCTCCCTATCAATCACTAATTAAGAAAATGCCCTACAGTGGGATATTTCAGAGGCATTTTCTCAACTGACTTTCTCCAGTGACTCTAGCTTGTGTTTGCTGTGAACTGAATGGCAGGTTACAGTTGTGGGAATGTGTTGGGAGCCCAAATGTACTTGCCATCACAGGTAAGCACTAGGGAAACAAGGAATGTTAAAACGGGATTGTTTCTTCAATGAGGGAGATGTATAATCTGTTTTTCTACCCAGAAGTCTGGGAATGGAGGTGGCAATGGTGATCTGTACTACCTGTATAACCAGACCATTCCAAGCTCCCACAATTAGGACAGGCAGTGGCTAATAACCCAAATGACAGACAGTACTAACTGTATAACCAGAGCATTCCAAGCTCCCACAATTAGGACAGGCAGTGGCTAATAACCCAAATGACAGCTACACTCTGTGGGACACAAGATCCTCCCCTAGGTCCTTAAGGTAACACATGTAGCCTATCTCTAGAACACATTTTCATGGAATAAGTGACACGTATTTTGAGAAGAGTTTGGGTGTAATTGTGCCTCCTTGTTCACAGGGGATTGTGTTATACCAGGAAACTTTCTCCAGATTGTATTGTCCTTAAATGTGCCTACAATAAACTGCCCGGGGTCAGACTCTAACTACTGAGTTTGAATCAACTCTGGCTACTGAGTCTTGTTGAACAGTACTTCCTCTTTGTCTCAAGGGGATCATTACTTTTGTGACCCTGACAGTCTCAGAGACCTCCGGAGGAATGAAATGAAAATCAGGCTTTGTAAGTTATGATTAGTATCTAACATCACTGCAAATAGTTACTCTGATGTCTTAAAAAGTAAAGCTGGGAGCCGGGTGGTGGTGGTGCACATCTTTAATCCCAGCACTCGAGAGGCAGAGGCAGGCTGATCTCTGTGAATTCGAGGCTAGCCTGGTCTACAAGAGCTAGTTCCAGGACAGGCCCCAAAGCTACAGAGAAACCCTGTCTCGGAAAACCAAAAAAAAAAGTAAAGCTGGGCAGTGGTGGTGCACGTCCTTAATCTCAGCACATGGGAGGCAGAGGCAGGCAGATCTCTGTAAATTCAAGATCAGCCTGATCTATAGGACAGGCTCCAAAGCTATAAAGAAACAAAAAAAAAGTAAAGTGGGCTGATTTATCTCAATTTAATTTAATTTAATAATTTAATGTCTATTGGTATTTTGCCTGCATGTCAAAAAGTCCAGATGAGGGTATTGAGTGCACTGGAACTGGAGTTTCAGGTAGTTCCAAGATGACATGTTAGTGCTGAGATTTGAACCTGGATCCTCTGGAAGAACAGCCAGTGCTCTTAACCACTGAGACATATCTATAGCCCTGCAATTGGATTCTTGAGGGCAGAACTTAAAGGGAAATGATGAGGCTTTTTGTAGCAGGAGGGGCGGCTTGTTGGGGTTTCTGCCCTGCCCAGTTCCCACAGCCAGCAAGACTCAAAGAAAATCACACAGAGGTCTCCGTAAGTTATAAACTGAATGGCCCATTAGCTCAGGCTTCGTATTAGCTCATATAACTTATATTAACCCATTATCCTTATCTATGTTAGCCACATGGCTCAATACCTTTTTCAGAGGGCAGGTCACATCCTGCTCTGGGCAGGACTGGGGAAAAAGCTTCCTTCTTCCCAGAATACTCCTGTTCTTATTGCCTTTCCTATCTGGTTTTCCCACCTATACTTCCTGCCTGGCTATCAGCCAATCAGCATTTATTTAAAATATAATTGATAGAATATAGATGATTGTCCCACACCAGCTTTTGGTTTTTTTTTGTTTTTTTGTTTGTTTGTTTGTTTGTTTTTTGGTTTTTCGAGACATGGCTTCTCTGTAGCTTTGGGGGGCCTGTCCTGGAACTAGCTCTTGTAGACCAGGCTGGCCTTGAACTCACAGAGATCCACCTGCCTCTGCCTCCCGAGTGCTGGGATTAAAGGCGTGTGCCACCACCGCCCAGCGAGGCTTTTGGATTCTTAAGTGGGTTACTCCAATGACAAAATCAAAACCAACAAACTACTGTTTCAGATATCTTTTACTATTGTGGTATTTTCAAAGAAAATGGCCCCCAGAGGGAGTGGCGCAATTGGGAGGTGTGGTTTTGTTGAAGTAGATATGGCCTTGTTGGAGGGCTGTGTTACTGTGGGGGTGGACTTTGAGGTCTCATATATGCTCAAGTCATGGCTAGTGTCTCAGACTACTTCCTGTTGCCTGCAGAAGACGTAGAATTCTCGACTACCTCACCAGCACCATGTCTGCCTGCACACTACCATGTCCCACTATGATAATGGACCAAACCTCTGAAAATGTGACCCACCCCAACTGATTGTCTTTCCTTTATGAATTGCTATGTTCATGGTGTCTCTTAATTATAGCAATAGAAGCCCTAACTAGACAGCTATAATAATACCAGTGACAGTTGCTATACTGTGATAAAGGTTTGTTTTGGCTCACAGTTTTGATGTTCTAATCCCTAAGTAGGCAGGGATTTATTGCTTTAAGGTTTCTCTGGTAGAGGTGTCATATGAATGACAATTGTGGGGGAAATGTAGTGTATGCAAATCTATTCATTTTTTGTGTCCACAAATCAATCACATTTATTTTATTTTGGGTGTGTGGATATGTGCAGTTATGCATACATATATTTGCTTTTGAATACAGGACAACCTTGGGTGCTGTTCCTCAGGATACTGCCTACTTTTCATTTCTGAGACCACAGGATCTCTTACTGGGCCTCCAACTCCCCATACCAGGCTGACCAGCCAGTAAACCAAAGAATCCACTCCCCAGTGCTAGGATCACAAGTGTGTGCTGCCACCCTTGGCTTTTCTTCACATGGGTGCTGGAGGTCAAGCTCACACACTCACATTTGAAAGGCAAGTACTTCACCAGCCAAGCCTTCTGCTAGTCCCAAAACAACTCATCTCATGATGACCACCCATTAGGTCCTTTCTCAGCTTTACTGCAACTACCCAACAGTACCAAGTTACGGGAAAAGACTATAAACCACGGCCCGAACATTCCAAATTTGGATTAATAGCAGCCATTGAATGATTAATTTATTAAATGAATTAATGACAGAGAATTTTTAATTCTTGTTAAAAGCATACTGTATTAGTTACTTTTCTTGTTAGGCTGTGGCAACATAGGTAACAAAAATAGCTTAAGAAAGGGTTTGTTTTGGACCCCAGTTCAAGGGTACAGATCATCACTGTGGGGAAGGCAGGATGACAGGAGAACAAATTGGCTGATCACATGACCTCAGACACAAAGCAAAGAAATGAGTTCCGGTGTTCACGTCATTTTCTCCTTTTATTTAGTCTGGGCCCCAGCCTTGACATGATTCTATCCACATTCAGGTAATGTTCATCTTCAATTAAACCTTTCTGGAAACACTTTCATAGATGCATTCAGAAGTGTGTTTCCATGGTGATTCTAAATCCATTCAAGTTGACAGATTAATCATCACAGCAGGTTTGCACAAAAATGTACTTTCTCAGATTTAAAAGTCTTGTTTGTTCAGGTGCTCTGCTGCAAAACATCATTTTCTGTGCTAAAAATAAAAAGGATACAGGATGTGCAAAACAAAGAACCTTGTTAACTATTGGTTTACTTTTTGTTGTTTATCCAGAGAACACATAAATCTATATTCTCTAGTAACATACATTATACAGTATCCAATTAGTCTCATGCAGTTTTAAAAAAAGGTATTTGTGTGTCTAGGTGGTGAAGAGACAATTATGAAAATGGAAGAATGGAAGTTGGTGGGCTGGAAAACAAACATAGCACAGATAGATAAAAGATGAGTGGAGGTGGGATGAGTAGGAGGAGCAAGGTAGAAATTATCTTGTAGAACAAGAAGGAGACATTTTTTAGAAGACAGTGTATATGTAATTCAGACTGGCCTAAAACTTGCCTCTGGCCTGCTTCCACCTTCCATATAGCTAAGATTATAGTCCCATAGCACCAGGCCTGGTCTAGATAAATCTTTTTTTTTTTTATTGTTTTTTTTTATTTATTTATTTTTGTTAAAAGCCAAATTTACATTTACTCCCCTTGTTCCCAGCCCTCCCGCTCCCCCACTACCCCACCGCCCTCCCCCTGCTTCCTTAAGATGGTGCAGGTTACCCTGTCCTATGGGGAGCC
>JAQHUG010000245.1:591929-620358 GCA_028555095.1 Dicrostonyx torquatus | reverse complement strand
TCCTGTTCTCACCTCTACTTCCTGTCTGGTTTTCCCGCCTATACTCCCTGCCTGGCCAATCAGCATTTATTTAAAACATGATTGTCAGAATACAGACAATTTCCCGCACCATTTTCTGTTTAAATAAAAAGGAAGATTTTAACTTTAACATAGAACAATTACATATAACAAAACAGGTGTCAAGCAAGAATTATAGTTATAATATTTATATCTATTTTATCTCTTATAACTAAGGAAAACTATAATTATAACTGTCTAATATTCAACTCCATCAAAGTCTCTAGAAGGATATAATATTACCTAAGTAAACAGGAAGTACATTGTAAGCAACTTCCAAAACTCTAGAATTGACAGAGACATCTTGCTACCTGGACATTCACCCAAAAGTCTTCTGTACTGTTGGAGTATCCAATCTTCAGCCCACAGGCCCATAGTATCCATAAGACTTTTCCACGAAGCAGGAAATATCAAAGACAGTTCCACCTATATTGGCAGTTTACCAGTCACTTTCTTCTGTGTTCTGCAGAATGTCTCGCAGACTCTTTCATGAAGCAGGAACCCTGAAAGATCGTCTTCTGAGTGCTGGGATTACAGGCCTGCACCACCAATGCCTGGCTCAGGATTTCTTTCTGCTCTCTCTCTCCCTTTTCTTCTTACACAGTAAGAGGGATTCTCACTGTGTAGTTTTAGCCCTGGCTGGCTTAGAATGCTCTCTGTTTATTAGGCTGGCCTCAAATTCATAGAGACTGTTTTCTGACTGCCAAGTGCTAGGATTAAAGGTATTTGATACCTCTTCTGACCCTGGAAGGTCACTTGAGCTGAGAAGTTTGAGGCTAGCCTGGGTGACATATCCATAATTGTCAATTAATACATTGCTGTCATATTTTCTTCCCTGACTTTTTTTTCCCTTTTCCTCCTATGCCGTTCACCATTTTTCACAGTGTTTAGGGTTGAACCCAGAGCTTCGAAAGTGTCAAGGAGGAACTCTTTCACTAAGCCATACCCTTTTCTCATAATCTGTTTTGTAGATATATGACATTTTTTACTTCCAAATAACTTTTGACTCAGAAAATTTAAAGAAATTGGGCAGAATTTCTATGTATTATTCATTCAGTTTCTTCTGATGTTAATATCTTAAATAATGACTGTATGATTATCAAAAATAAGAAATTAGCCTTGTTGTAGTACTTTAACTTATAGATCCGTTCCAAGATTCTCCATTGTGTTTATTTGTTATGCCTCCTTGGTCTTGCTGCTTTTATAGCCATGACACTTTGGAAAAGTACTAGATAATTTGTGTAGAATGTTCCTCAACCTGAATGAACGTGTGTGTGTGTGTGTGTGTGTGTGTGTGTGTGTGTGTGTGTGTATGTTACTGTTGATGATGTCATCCCGATTATTTGGTTAAGGCACTATCTCCTGCTTATTCCCCTGTATGGTTACTCATTTTCTCCTTATGATTTATAGGTATCTTAGCCAAACTGCGACTTAATACAAGGTAGGGTTAGATTCTTGCTCAGTATTTTGGCATCTACTAGTGAATCTTGGTTGAATTCTTTTGTTGATTTTTCTATTTCCTTTATCACCTTTTGGCCAAGATCAAACATAGTATATATCTTCCTTATTCCTTCTTCATTTCATATTGGGAATTTTCCTGTAAGGGAGAGCTGTCTTTCCTCAATTTATTTATATCAAGTTGTTCTCAGATACTTACTTTCTTCTGTTTATTATAATCTACTGTTGTTGTCAAAGTTTTCCAGTTTTAGCCATAGGGTATCTTTCAGATTGGCTCCTGTGTGTGTGTGTGTGTGTGTGTGTATGTGTGTGTGTATGTATTTCTATGCAGATGCACATGCAGTGAGAACATGTGCACACATATTTGTGGAGGATACCCTCAAGTGCTATTCCTCAGGCATTTGTTCCCACCCCTCATTTGTTGATAGGTTATCTTGTCCTAGAACTTGAGAAGTAGGCAGGGTTGGCTGCTCAGTGAACCCTAGGATCTGTGGGTTTCCACTCTCTAGTGCTAGGATTACAAGTGTGAGCCACCATGCACATACATAACACACATATATGTATATAATGTATATGTATTTTTTTTGTTTTTCGAGACAGGGTTTCTCTGAGGCTTTTGGAGCCTGTCCTGGAACTAGCTCTTGTAGACCAGGCTGGTCTCAAACTCACAAAGATCCACCAGCCTCTGCCTCCCGAGTGCTGGGATTAAAGGCGTGCGCCACCACTGCCCGGCTATGTATATGTATTTGTACATGAGTATACACATGTATATGTTTAATGTGAATTCTTGGCATTGAATTCAGGTTCTTTTTCTTTCAAAGTAAGTAGTTTTACTGACTAATCTGTTTCCTTAGCCCTCCCTCAACCCTTTGACATGGTGTTACTATTTTTTTTGCGGGGTGCTTTCTCTCCACCCCTCTCCTCTGCTCTGCTCTTTTCTCCCTCCCCTTCCCTCAAACTCACAGAGATCTGCCTACCTCTGCCTCTTGTTGAGATTAAAGGCATGCACCACCACAGCTCGGCTTTTTTCTCAGTATTGTAAGAAATGTTTTTGACTTGCAGGATGCTAATTTTGTTAGTTAGACTGTTGTTGTGACACATATATGAGAGAAACAGTTTAAAGAAGTAAAAATTTAATCTTGCCTCACAGTTTCAGAGATTTTAGACACTGCCTTTAGGCTATCACAAGGCAGAAACCTTGTGGAGGAAGGGCACAATCAGGAAGTGAAGGGGAGTAACGGAAGTGGTCCAGGGCCACAGTAGCATGCTTCAAAGGCATGACCCAGTGAGATAGTTCCTTAACTAGGCTTCACCGTTTTTTCCTCTGCTTTCCAGTCTATTCAGGTTTTGAACCCATCACTTAGTCAGCCCTCATGGTTTGATCTCTGGAAGCACCCTCGTAGACACTCAGGTGTGCTTTACCATCTCAGTGCAGCACAAGACCGCAAGAACATTGTCACCCTTACCTTGTGTTCTTTGCATAAGCCTTGGAAATAAATTATATTTCCAGGGAATTCTGTCTCTCTTTATTTTTGTTGTTTTTGAGACAGTTTCTCTGTGTAACCTTGGTTGTCCTAGAACTAGCTCTGTAGACCTCGAATTCAGAGATCCGCCTCTATCTGCCTCCCAAGTGCTGGGATTAAAGTCGTGTGTCACCACTCCCAGCCATTTTTTTTAAAATTGAATTAAAATTAAAAGAATTACACTTAGAAATCCAGATCAAGGTACGACACTACATATTTGGCACTGGAATGGTTCCAGGCATTGTCAGTAGTCAGAGCTAGAAAATACATACTCACTTGCATTAATTCCCCATCTCTCTTACTCTCGTTTCTTTTTTTCTGTACAAATACGAGAAAATGAACTCACTATTGAGACTGCAGATTCGAGTCTAATACCAGTAGTCATAGGTTAGCTTTCCTTTTTTCTCATTTCCAATATTTTGTCTATTATCAACACTTTTCTTTTTTAAAATATTATTGATTCTTTGACAGTTTTATGAAATGTTTTGATCATCTTCCCCTCCCAACAGTGTATTTTCTTATTATAACTATAACTTATAACATAGCTTATTTTATATATCAAAAAGTATATAAAGTATATAAAAGTATATAAAGTCTGGAGTTCTGTCAGGCAGTGGTGGGCATACCTTTAATCTCAGTACTCAGGAGGCAGATGCAGGTAGATCTCTGAGTTAGAGGACAACCTGGTCTACAGAGCTAGTTCTACGACAGCCAGGTCTACACAGAGAAACCCTGTCTCAAAAAACCAAATCAAACGAAACAAAATCTAGAGTTCTTTTGAAAATTAACATTAAATTCTTGATAGTAGTTAGTTTCTCTGATTACTTTTTCTTTTAATGTAGCTAGTAGCAATAAATTACTGAAAGCGTAGCACTTTTGATTGATAGTGGCATAAGACATACTTTTGAATTTCTTAGTACTTAAAATTATTTTTAAAGCAAAACTAGTTGCTTTTTTATTATGGTGATATTAGAAAATTCATTTGAACAAAAAAGACCACTGATGAGCCTGGAGAAGATGGCTCAGCAGTTAAGAGCACTTCCTGCTCTTGCAGAGGATGTGGGTTCAGTTTTGGTATCTGGCAGTCCTCAACTGCCTGTAACTCCAGTTTCAAAGGATTTGAGGCTTCTTCTGTCCTTACACAAGCTCACACACATACACCTAATTAAAAACATAAATTAAATCCTTGTTTTTAGAGCTTGCTAAGCAGACACAATAAGCACTAATACTTGATGTGTATCCTTCCCTTTTGTGTGTCTGTTTCTCTCCCTCTGCCTACCAAGTTATCAATGGTAAACATTTTAAAAAATGATTTTATTTTTATTTTGTGTGCATTGATGTTTTGCCTGCATGTATGTCTGTGTGAGGGTGTCAGGTCTCCTGGAACTGGAGTTACAGACATTCTTAAGCTGCCATGTGGGTACTGGGAATTGAACCTGGGTCGTCTGGAATAGCAGCAGTGTTGTTAACTACCTAGCTAGCTCTCTAGCTCCCAGAAATCTTTATTACTTTATTAGTGTGTGGGCTTCCTGTATATGATGTGTGTATGAGCTCTGGCACATGAGTAATGGTAAGACCCACTTTGGAGAGTTAGTTCTCTCTACACAATGGGATCTGGGAGCGAACTCAGGCCATCCATGTTATGCAGCAAGTGCTTGTACACTGAGCTGTCTTGCTGACCCCTCAGGATCCTTTTCTTGCCTCACGGATAACTGAAGTCTCATGTAGTCTAGGCTGACCTCAGACCTCTGTGTAGCAGAAGATGACTTTGAACTTCCTGAGTGCTGGGATTACAGGTGTGCCCAATCTGGTTTATACAGTGCAGGGGACTCCACCTAGGACTTCATCCAGGAAAGCCAATACTCTACCTACTGAGCTGTATCCCTAGGTATAGCTAGATTCAAACATCGTGATGCATATTTTTATTTATTTCTTTTATTTCAGTTTTTTCATGAAATCTTTAAAGTTCAGGAGCTTCAGGGCAGCCAAATTTAAAAGAAAAATCTGGACTCCCTTCCAATGTGTGTGTTCTGGGGAATAGAGACAGAAGGGGAAGGAAACATAGAGGGGGTGTTTCTGGACAGTTTTGAGCCATGCTGAAACTATATTGCCATTTTATTTTGTTTGGTTTTTGAGACAGGTCCTAATTATATAACCCAGACTAGCAGTGATTCAAGATCCTCTTGCCTCAGCCTCCAATCCAGTTCTGGGATTACAGATGTGCTACTATGCCTAGCCACTGTATTGAATTTATAGATTAGCTTTGGAAGTCATAGGCCTGCTCAGGTTCAAATGGAAGGAATATGATTTTGATGTTTCAGGGTTATTGGTATCACAATATAAGATGACCATGTGGTGTGGGAATACTTGGTAGGGCTATTCTCGGAAAATACAGTATGTATGACCTAAATAAGAGAAGATCCATGGATTTGAACAGCCTGAAGCATTTGTCTTACTCCTGTCATTTCCTAATTGAAAATACAAAAAACTAGGCCTGGAGAAGCTGAAAATACAAAGAGCTAGGCTCTGAGGAGCTGAAAATACAAAGAGCTAGGCTCTGAAGAGCTGGCCTGTAGTCCCAGCTCCCCCGGAAACGAGGCAGAAACATAGGCAATTTAATACCTGCCTGTGCTACTGAGTGAGTTCAATTTCAGCCTATGTCACTTAGTAAGACCTTGCTTCAAATTAATGGATTAACAAAAGGGGTAGAGATATGGCTTAGTTAGTAATCGAGTAATTGCCTCTCCTGCATGAGGCCTTTGCTGAGTTTGATCCTCATCAGTATACAGAATTGAATTAAATGCTTTAGCGGTATTATTATTTTTTTTTGCAAGAGAAGAATTACAAAGAAATACTTTTTAATACAGAAAAGCAATAAATAGGAAGTTACTGGTACTCAGGAAGATTAGCTATCCCTTACTGATGTAAGCTGTGATGTAGGAGTTGAGGTATACTTTTTTCACATTTTTTCTCTCCTCCTGACTTAGGCTTTCATCTCATAGACACACTTATGGATGAAAGGCTGTAGTTGATATTAGTGCTTTTTGAGGAGGAGGGTGTTGGTAATTGAACCTAGGGCCTTATGTACATGCTATACTGGCACTCTGCTACTGAACTTGGGCTCCCTTGTAAGTGATTATTGGATGCTATTTAATACTTAGTTATTTATAAATTTTAGGTATTTAAGTTTTAAACAAATGATTTCTAACTTGTTATATTTCATGCATTCATTTTTAAAGTTTAGCTATTATGGGCTATATATATACCATCTCATGGTAAGCAGAGACAGGAGGATTGCTACGAGTTTAAGGCCAGCCTGGTTTGCGTAGTAAGTTCCAGGCCAGCTGGGGCTACATAGAAAGACCCTTTCTCAAAAAAGAAAGAAAATGAATGACCAGGATCCTCAGTTTAGGAGGATTATGCAGTTTGAAGACAGCTGTATAGACAAATAACTGATACAGTGCAAGTAATATAAATAATTTAAAATAAATGTGCTAAACACTAACATACAGAGAAAGGTGTGGCTTCAAGTAAAGATGATGCTTATGAGGATAGCTTTCAAACAAGTCCAGAGTATTTCATAAAAAGAAATACCAGGAAGAGCAACCTAGATTGAAGAAATACTATATAAAAACATCTAGAGATAACAAATAATGCAACATGTCTAAAGGAAGCTTAGCAACTCCCTAAAGTTGTTACAGAGCTTGAAATCTGTGGGTGATGTGAAACAGCCATGAATGTAGAGTTTTACTTATAAGTGACGAATGCCTTTGTTCTATTTTGGGTATTAGCGTCATGAGTACCTTTGCGTGTTCCTTAACTGTAGCTTGCTTTTTAGATTCGAAGGGGAAGAGACCAGGCAAAAGAATAGTATTTTGGAAGCTAGTGTGATTTTTTTTTTAATTTTATTTTTGAGACAGAGTTTCTCTGTGTAGCCCTGGCTGTCCTGGAATTCACTATGTAGACCAGGCTGGCCTCGAACTCACAAAGATCCACCAACCTCTTTCTCCCGAGTGCTGGGATGAATGACATATGCCACCGCTGCCTGGCTAGCTAGTATGATCCTTCATTTACCTATTTTTTTGCTCATGAGAAGATATTTAATACAACTGTACTTAATTGCTTATAAATTAAGAATTTAATTGAAATCTTTAAAGCTATTAGAATATTTATGTAGAGCAATAGACAGTGCCTCTGTTAGTTGATTCAGTTCTTCTATACATTTCAGTTAAACTAATTGTTTTCTTGTCCTGGTTTCAGATAACAAAGTTGTTAGCTGTAAAGTCAGAGGATGTTCTTGCTCAGTCACCATTGTCCAAACTCAGAGGCTCAGAATGCTGGAAGCTCCCCAAGGGGGTAAATTCATGTTTAAAATATATTGTTTTATTTGATATTTTTAAAATATTTTAGTAAATAAATTTTTATTTTCTTATGTGTTGCTTTCAATTTTCTATGTAATTAAAGATTTTATTGTAGCTTATTTCTGATATATGTTAAAATAGAACCTGGAGATTAGGATCTTTGGTCTTTACTTTTAAGTACACCTTATGCATGACTGATTAGTGAAATTTAAATCTCATTATTATAAAATCAATCATTTTAAGATCACTAAAATTTTAGGTTTATAAAATTATTCGTTCTTTCCTAATTTTTTAAAATTAATTTGTTTGAGAGAGTATCTCCTTTATTTTTCTGTTTTTTTTTTAGTAAAATAGGCTTTTATTTTTTATTTATTTATTTTTTCCTTTTTTTTATTGTTAAAAGAAAAATTTACATTTACTCCCCTTGTTCCCGGCTCTCCAGCTTCCCCACTACCCTACCGCCCTCCCCCTGCTTCCTTAAGATGGTGCAGGATACCCTGTCCTATGGGGAGCCCAAGGCCCTCCCCCCTCCATCTCGGTCTAAGAAGATGTGCATCCATATAGGATAAGTTCCCAAACAGTCAATCATTCAGAAGAGATAGGTCCCAGTGCCATTATCGTTGGCTTCTCAGTCAGTCCCCACTGGCAGTCCCATTCATAGGGTCCAGTTAGGTCATATGCTCATTCAGTCTTGGTCCAGCTGGATTTGATGAGCTCCCAATAGATCGAGCACACTGTCTCTGTTGGTGGGCAGTCCTTCACAGTCCTGACTTCCTTGCTCATTTTCTCCCTCCTTCTGCTCTTCCACTGGACCTTGGTTTCTCTGTGTAGTCCTGTCTTGGAACTCGATCTGTAGACCAGGGTACCTCAGAGATCACCTGCCTCTGCCTGCTGAGTGCTGGGATTAAAGGTGTGCACCACCACACTTGACAAGAGAGTGTCTCTTAATTGGTGCTATAGCTGTGTTTTAGAAGATACTGTGGGGGCTGGAGCGATAGCTCAGAGGTTGAAAGCACTAGTTACTCTTCTAGAGGGCTGAGGTTCAGTTCCCAGCTATGTGACAGCTGACAAGTGTCTCTAGCTCAGTTCCAGGGGACCTGATGCCCTCTTCTCACCTCTGCAATCATTAGGCATGTACTTGGTGCACAGACATATGTGGATACAAACTATATGTATGTATATATATCTATATTTATATATATCATAATTAAAACCTAAAGGTTTTAAGAAAAGATTATGAGCATACACCTATACTTTAATTACCATGATTAGTTATTGGTGTAGGGTTCTGATAATTAGTTACCTATAGTATTAGCATTTTGTTATTTTTGCTGTTTGAGATGAGGTCTGGCGATGTTGCCTGGATTGGGGTCCCCTTCCCTCAGCATCCTATATCTGGGACTACATACATGCACTACTGCACCTGGCTTAGCACTTCTCTTTCCTTTCTGAGACAGTCTCACAAAGTAGCCCAGGCTTGTTTTACATTCTTAAACTTTCTGTTTCAGCCTTCTAAATACTGCTACCATGCCTTGTTTTGCTCCATGTGTATGTGCCTCTTGTTGATGTGTGTGTAGGTATGGATATATGTGTATGCAGAGGCTAGATGATACCTTGATTTGTTCTTCCTCAGGTGGTGTTTATCTCTTTTTAAAAGACAGGATCACTCACTGGTCTGGAACTCAGCAAGCAGGTTAGGCTGGATGCCTAGGGACCCCCAGTGATCCTCTGGTACCAGGATTGCAAATACATGCCACCACCCCTCCTTGAAAATGTGGGTTCCGACACTGAACTCTGGTCCTGGTGTTTGCAAGGCAGGCTCTTCACCTACTGAACTGTCTCTCCAGTTCTCTGGTCATTTTTAAAAAAGTACAACTATTTTATTTTACTTGAAGTAACTTGTGATTGTTTTTCTTTTTTTGTAGTGAGGCTTGAACCTAGGATCTTGCACTTTGTAGGCAACTGTTCTGTATACCTCAATCCTTTTCTTAACTTTACAAAATTCAAGACATGCACTTGCTAAGTCACCTAGGCTTGGTTTAAGACTGTAACCTCAGCTGATCAGAAAGCTAAGATAGGAAGATCAAGAATCTAAGCTTGCCTGGAGGACCACAGTAGGAGTTCAAGCCTGCCCTGGAACTCACTATATAGATCAGGCTGGCTTCTAACTCACAAGTGCTTAGGATTAAAGGTGTGTACTACCACATCTCGTTGTAGAGACTGTCTTAGTTACTGGGATTCCCCTGCTGCATGCCTGACTTCAGCTACTGACTGAATTTTACCCATTTTTATCACATAAATCTAGTTTTTCAACCTTTATTTCAGTACATTTTTAATTTTTTGTGTGGTATTGGTATGCATATGGTTATGGTGCAGTTGTGGAGGTCAGGGGACAATTCTCAGGGCTCAGTTCTCTGTTCCTATTATAGGTTTTGTTTTGTTTTGTTTCTTCCAGATAAGGTTTCCTCTGTGTAATAGTTCTTGGCTGTCTTGGAACTCGTTCTGTAGACCATGCTGGCCTCGAACTCGCAGAGACCCACCTGCCTCTGCCTCCCGAGTGCTGGGATTAAAGACGTGCGACACCACTGCCTGACTCATTTCTATTATAGGTTTTATGGACTAAGCTCAGTTTGTCCAGCTTGTCCAGTAATTGCTTTACATGTTTTACTTTCTTACCAGCCTTTCCATATGTTTTGTTTTTTATTGGTACACAGTAATTACACGTATTTATGAGAGAAATTCTGGCTTTTTCAATACATGTTCATAATTGGATTATGCCTGTGGTCCATGCGGTTAATCGCAGCACTTGGGAAGCAGAACTAGGCAGATCTCTGAGTTGAAGGCCAGCCTGGTCTACAGAGTGAGTTCCAGGACAGCTAAGGCTACATAGTGAGACCCTGTCTCAAAAAACCAAAAGGAGACAAACAAGCCAAACCAAAACAAATAAAAGAACCCATCTATGAGCCCAATTAATTGAAATATTCAAGTAATTGTTGTCAACCATAGATATCTTTTTATGCTATTGAACATCAGATGCAATTTCTCATTGGTGAACTTCATCCTAGAACCATCTATTGCTCCATCTCCCAGACCCTTCACAGGGTCAGGTAGCTGACCTCATTTTTTTTTCTTGTTTGAGATTACCGTTTTGATGTCTACATGTATTTTTTTTTTGATAATTCTATAGAAGCTGATTGTATGAAACAACAAACAGAAATACTGCTGCAGCAAGCATCATGTATATGTATGAAACATGAAGAGCCATTTTTTGAGTGGGACCTTTTAGGAAATTGTATATTAAATTTCAATAAATATTACCAAATGGTCTCACAGAAAATTTGGACCAGCTTATGTTGCCACCAGTGAGAGCATTAATTTCTCTACAAATTTAACAGCACTGAGTACCATCACAGTATTGGCTAATTTTGGTGGTCAGGCTGACTTGATTGAGAACTGCTAGGGAGGTTAGAAAAGCGCACTTTTGTATAGGAAAGATCATTTTAAGAGTGTGTATTATTCTTGTAGGACCCGAGTTCTGTTCCTACCACCCAACATCTGGTGGCTAACAATTCTTTTTAACTCTTGTTCCAGGGAAACTGATGCCTTTGTCTTCTGTGGGTGCCTGCACTAACATGAATATACCCACACAGAGACACATAATTAAAAATATAATAGGTAGCTGTGTGGTGGTGGCACACTCCTTTAATCTGGGGAGGCAGAGGTAGGAGGATTTTTCTGAGTTCGTGGCAGGCCTGGTCTACAGAGTGAGTTCCAGGACAGGCTTCGAAGCTACACAAAGAAGTCCTGTCTCGAAAAACAAAAAACAAACAAACAAAATCTATATATTAAGTAAATTGCCTTGGAAGCTCATATAGCTCCTTGAGCTAGCTCTATGTTATACAAGGACATTTTTATTCAAAGATATATTGTATGTTGAGCATATTCTCCCACATACTCATCTTTCTCCCCTTACTCTTCCCTTGATTCTCTTTGTTCACCTGGACAGTTTCATTTAAACTTTCCTATGCATGATTTTGTGTATCTGTATAAAATAAAGGAGTAGGGCTGGAGAGATGGCTTAGTGGTTAAGAGCACTGACTCTTCTTCCAGAGGTCCTGAGTTCAATTCCTAGCAAGCACATGGTGGCTCACAACCATCTAGAATGAGATCTGGTGCCCTCTTCAGGGGTGCAGGTACATATGCAGGCGGAATATTGTATTCATAATAAATAAATAAATAAATCTTAAAAAAATAAAATCTAGGAGTAAAAACATGGATAAAACCATGCTATTTTTGTCTTTCTGAGATTGACTTAATTTCCTTAATATGACTATTAAATCACATCCATTTTGCTTCAAATGATATAACTTCACTGATATTTTTTTGGGGTGGGGGTGGGATAGGAAGAGAGGCTCCCTGACTGGGAAGCGAACCTGTGCCACAGTGATGAGAGCACCGGCTCCTAATCACTAGACTACCAGGGAACTTCATGGATTTTTATGTTTGAACAAAGTGTTATTGTTTCATACACATCACATTTCCTTAGCCAGTTCTCTGTTGTTGCCACTGAGGTTGGTTCCATAACTTAGCTGTTGTGAATGTTGCTATAAACATCGACGTGTCAATATTTTGTTGATATGTTGACTTTGGGTCCTTTTGTAAATTCTGAGGGTGTGGTATAGCTGGGTCATATGGTAGTTCTATGCTCATCATTTCCAGAGTTGCTCTTCCAACAGTGATTCCCCTTTGTTCATATCTTTACTCTTTGTTTGCAGTCGTTGCTCTTTGTTTGGCTAATTACTGCCATTCTGATTAGGGTAAAATGGATTGATAGCTAGTGACTATAAACATTTTTTCATGCGACTATTAGCCATTTGCATTTTATCTTTTGAGAACCTTGTATTTCATCAGCCCATTTATTAACTGAGTTATATGATATTTTATTTGATAGGATATCACTGTGTAGCCTTGACTGGTCTAGAACTTGGTATGTAGACCAGGTTGGCTTCAGATTTACAAAGAGTTACCTGTCTCTGCTTCCTAACTGCTGGGATTAAAGACAGTACTACTTTGTCCAGCTGAGTTATTTGATTTCTTGTTGTTTAATGTTTGGAAATCTTTGTATATTTTAGATATTAATCTTTTATTAGATATGTATCTAGCTAATGTTTTCTTCCATTCTGTAGACTCTTTACCTGAATAAACATTTCCTTGGCATCTGCAGTATCTTATCCTTTGCCCCTTGTCAGTCGTGGGTGTCTGGGTTATCTACATCTACTGCAGATAGAAGCTTGTCAGATGAGGGTTGAGAGATGATATCTATCTATTAGTATCAGGGTGAGTTATTAGGAGTGGTCAATTACTGTGCCCATGGAGTAGCATAATAGTAATAGGTTCTCCTTGGGGCCTATGATGTGTCTGGCAGTAGCTTGACCTTATAATGGTGCCAGGTTTGGGTTTTAGCTTGTGGAGTGGGATTTAAAGTTCATTAGAAAGTGGTTGGTTGCTTCCATGATGTTCATGCCACTATTCACCAGTGGATATGTCTTGACAGGCCAATCATTTTAGCTTGTATAGTTTACAGCTAGATAAGATTTATTAAGATCCCTCCCCCCCCATGACTGCTGCCAAGGATTGCAGTAGAATTCAGGATTCAACTGAACGAGGAGAGTCCAGGTGATGCTGCACAAGAGTGTCTTTACGAGCATTCTGTGCACTCCTGTTCTAGATAACTCCAAGTTCCAAGCAGGAACAATATAGAGAAACAGTGAACAATATAGACTGGTTCTCATCACTAGCACCAGATGGGCTCAGATACAGAAGCTTCCATGGCTGAGTGGGGGCTGTTTGCCTGATGCCCTTGAGCATGCTAAACTGATGAGGGGACGGGGGGGCATCTTACCTATTGCATTCCTTTGGCAGGCAGAGGCATTCCTCCAAGGGGAGTAAACAAAGTTCTCTGGGAACAGAGTTCCCACAGCAGGAGAGTGTAGGGAAGTCTGTCACATGGTGGCTAAGACTGATGATTCCTGTTTCTTCCGATAGTGTGCATAGCACTATGAAAGCTGGATAGGAAGGGATGAAGCATCCAGGTTGGTACCAGTTTGATTTTGCCATGTTCTATGATTCAGTCATGTGGTGTCTTCAGTAATAGGTGCTACTGTGGAGTCTGGAGGATAACCACGAGCAATGGCAATGCCAGCAGTGCTTTCTTAGCCTAAAGGAACAGATGTATTGCAAAACTCCAAGGCTCAGGGACCATTATGGAAAAGGGGAAGAAAGCCAGAGGTCGTAAAATGACTACAAGGAGGCATTATCTTGTTGGCAGAGCAGGGCAGCTGCACATGGGAGCTCACAGTGGTTATGGCAGCATGCAGAAAACCTGTGCAGGCCCAAACCAGACCAAATGCCAGCATGGACAGAGGAGTCGGGCACACAGTCCTACCCCTAGCTGTGGAGCTATTGGGAACGGTTAGCTGCTGGAAGAGGGAGAATAGGTTCTTGCTAATAGTCTAGCTTTTAGGAAATTGAAAATGCTCCACTGGACAGCTACACATTCAAGAATATTTGGGCAGCACAAACTGGTCTTGAAGGTTTTAAAAAAAAGAGATTAAGTTGAGTGGGTAGGGAAGCTGGGTGGGTAGGGAAGCTGGGATAAATGTGCTCAGAATACATCTGTTAACTCACAAAAGTTACAGATTTCCTTGACTTCAAAGAAGCTTTTTAATTTCATGAGATCCCATTTGTTAGTTGTTGATATTATTTTCTGAGTTACTTGGATTTTTTCTTTTGCAGGTTTTGTATTTTTTTATTTTGTGTATGAAATGTTTTGACTAGATATGACATCTCCCTTCTTGTCTGTTTTGTTTTCTAAATGCCTTCTGTACCTAGGTGTCCATCTTTCCCCTAGATTTAACTACTTTTCTACTATGATTTTATTTAAAAATGTTTTCTAGTTGTTCATATGAAATTCTTCTATGGTAATTATTTGTAGATTTGATCTTTTCAAAGTGTCTCATGGGTCTTAAATAGATATCTTTTTAGAGATGTCTTTATTAATTATTAAAAATTTAAAAATAACACTTGTATGTTTAGTGTGCACATACATGTGCCCTGTATATTTTCTGTGTGTGAATATGATCAGCATGCATATAGATGTCAAGGAAAACTTGTGGCAGTCATTTCTTGCCTACCATGTGGGTCCCAGGGACTGAACTTTGTTTGAAAGACTTAGTGGCAAAAGCCTTTATTCACTGCTTCATCTCCCCAACTCTTAATCTTTTTTTTGATCAACACTTTGATAGCATTCTATTTTATTTTTAAAATTTTTTGTTTTGTTTTTTTGAGACAAGGTTTCCCTGTGCTGCTCTGACTGTCCTGGAACTCATTCTGTAGACCAGATTGGCCCAGGACTCAGAGATTAATCTGCCCCTGCCTCCTGAGTACTGGGATTAAAGGCATGTGCCTCTACCACCTGGTGATAGTGTTTTTATTTTACACTTTGTTCCCTACTCCATGATTAGAAGAAAAGTGTCGTTGGTCTGCTCCCATAGTTCCCACAGTGAAAGAACATGGTAGCAAATGTTTGCTCTCTTACATAACTGCTTTTCAATTAGACTCAGAAGCTAAACAAATGATTTAAAAAAAAAGTGGCCCATGCTGGGTATCCCAGCCACCACCTGGGCCTAGACATCAGCCATGGTTGGGAGGGTGGGTTTTCTGGAAAGACCAAGGTAGGGCAGGAGAGAACAAGAGAGGTCTACAGGGCTGGGTGACTTTGTAGCTTCTAGAGGCCCTATCACCTGAGTACCCTTCAGGAGTCATTTTTGCCATCAAGCTAGCTGAGGCGTCTCCTTGTTTCTTCATAGTCCTCCTATGGTTTCAGCACCTCTACTCATTCATGTCAGTTCTAAATGTCTATTTTTTTTTTTTTCGAGACAGGGTTTCTCTGTAGCTTTGGAGCCTGCACTGGAACTAGCTCTTGTAGACCAGGCTGGTCTGGAACTCACAGAGATCCGCCTGCCTCTGCCTCCCGAGTGCTGGGATTAAAGGCGTGCGCCACCACCGCCCGACATAATTCAGGTTCAAACACAACACACTCCAGGACAGCCTTGAGCACCTCTTATCCGTACTTCAGCCTGCCAAGTGCTTCATAGATGGCCAGAAGCTGCTTGTGTGCAGGTGTATGGTGACCTGACCATTACATATGGCTTTGGTTCTCCAGGCTTGAACATCAAACCTGAACCACCTGGGCTGGCTCTAAAGATTCCACAAAGCTCCAATCGAGAATTTTATATTTCAGGTCCCAGACCATGTTTAGAAAAGTGTTACGTTACTGAGTTACTGGTCATGGTCCAAGTTGTTTAGACAAAGGTCAGCTTTAGTGACTATATCCTTAGGTTTTCCAGAGATATCCTTTGTTTTAAAATTAGTGTCAAATTCTTTTTTCTTTCAGATTGGCAATTGTGATGCCATATTCTTCTTTAATTGCTCAGTTCTCTCTGTTAGTCTTTCCTTTGAAAGAGATGACACTCAAGCATTACTTCAGGGGGAGCGTGGCAACCAAAGGCACCAGCTGTATAGGTCATATGTATAGGATGGTTCTGGTGGTCCTGATGCATATCCAACCCTGCTTTCCTGGCTTATCCCAAAACAGCTGCTCCATATTTGGGTAGGACTGTGAAATGTGTCTGGTTCCCTTTGGGACCACAGCTGTGGACTGAGTCAACAGAACTGGCTGCCAGAATCATCATCCTAAAGCACTAGATAAGCAGGACAATCCCCAAATCATGGGGGGGGGGGCGCTGCCATTTTTTATACCCCCTTAGTCATTTTAAGAGTTTAGTGACATTTCATACATTTTTGTTGTTATTCAACTATCAAGACCATCCATCCTGAAAAATGTAATATTGTACCCATTAAATAATAGTTCCTTGGGCTGGAGAGATGACTCAGAGGTTAAAAGCACTGGCTGATTTTCCAGAGGACTCAAGTTCAATTCCCAGCACCCACACAGCAGCTAAAAACTGTTTGTAACTTCATTTCCAGAGGGTCTGACCCCCTCAGATAGACTTACATGCAGGCAAAACACTGCACATAAAATAAATAAATCTTAAAAAAATACTTTCTTACTGTCTCTCCTCAGTCTCACTCCTCTGTCTATAATTTTGGTTACAGTAAGTATATTATTTGAATGGAACTATCCAATATTTGTCTTCTTATTGCTGCTTTATTTCACTTAGACTCATGCCAAGACTTGCTCATATTGTAGCATGTTTCAGAATCTCCTTCTTTTAAGAAAATGTTTGGAAACATGGTCTTACTATGTGACTAGGCTGGCCTGGTACTCGTGACCATCTTGCCTTCACTTCCTTAAATGCTGGGATTACAGGTTATACCACCAGACTCAGAAGCTTCCTCTTTCTGAAAGGCTTACTGTTTAAATGTAATGCGTTTACGTGTAAATAATATGCCTCATTTTGTTTAACCTTTCGTCTCTTGATGCACATTTGAGTTGCTTCATCTTTTGAATATTATGAACAATATTACTACAAGCATATGTACAAATATCTTTTAGATGAAGTGTACATAAGTCATTAAAACTACATCTGCAATGATGTCACATCTTTTCAAAGAAGTTGCTAATGGGCTGGGGAGATGGCTCAGTGGATAAAAATGCTCTCCATGCATGCATGAGTACCAGAGTTCAGATCTCTGTCACCCTTGTAAGAACAGGAGTGATGTTTCATTGCCAGAGTCTCAACTTTGGGGGAATGGGAATAGAACAGCCCTTGGAGCTTACTGGCCAGCCAGCTTAACCAGAATGCTCAGTCTCACATTTAGTAAAAGATACTTTGTCTCAAAAAGAAGGTGGAGCACAATAGGAAAAGGTAGCTAGTCATACACGTGCACACAGGTATGTGCATGCATACTACACCATATCCCTTGCCGCATGCATATATGCACGCACACATTCACAGAATAAAGTAGTTATTCTTATCATTATGCCCATTTTCAAATAAGGAAACAAAGGCCTAGAGAAAAAAATAACTTATGTGCTTAGGTCCACACAATATATTAAACTTCTTTTTATCCTTTTATTTTTAAAACAGGATCTCATGTATCTTAGGATGACCTCTTAAGTCAGTGTGTAGCTGGGGGTGTCTTGACCTGATCCTCCTGCCTCCACTTCCTGAGTAATGGAGTTATAGGCGTATGCCACTATTTCTACTAATAAAACAAATTTTAACTTCTAGTCATAAGAAACCTAAACCCTGATAAGGGGTCTTGTTGTTTCTCATTAAAAGAATCACTTTTAATTTTTTCTAATTGTTATAAATATATTTACTTCACAGACACAGCTCTTGTTTAGTCTGGCCTATAATAAATGTGCTATATCATATAACACATTTCAAAATGAAGTACTTATAACTTGTGGGTACAAGGCAGTGCGTGCATGTTAGGCAAGTGTTTACCTCTAGTTACCTTAGTTAGCTACTCTCTAAACCCGTTACCATTTCCTTCTAACACAACTGCAATTATTATTTAAGTTTTGTAATCTCAATCTTGGTTTCTGATTAATGTTAATATTTTAAAATGTTTTCTTATTGTTTTAGTATATTTGTATCTCAACACCTGGAAAAAGGCAGTATTTTGTAGACTGCATTTAGTTTTCTCTCTGTATTACTAAGAATGTGGCTTGGGGGCTGAAGATTTGGCTCAGTAATGCAAAGTACTAGATGCTTTTGCCCAGGGCCCAGGTTTGATTCTAAGCCCCACATGGCAGTTCACAACCATTTGTAACTCCAGTTCCAGGGTACCTGAGACTGTCTTCTGGCATCCTCAGGCCCCAGGTACTCAGTGTGATTCACAGACACACATGTAGATAAAACACTCATACACATAAGATAAAAATTAATAAGCAAAAAGGAATTCGACTGATTTCTTAAATATCTAAGTAAAAATACAAGTACCCTTAATCACATTATTATATTTTTGTCAATTTTTTTCCTTAGTGGACAAGAAACCTAAGAAATAAAGTCATCTGTCTAGACCACAAAACCAAAAAAGGTGTCCATGGGCATCCTGTCACTTCTAAGGCATCACCAGAAAGGTAAGATAGGTATTTATTTGTAGAATGGGTTGATACAATGCATAAACAGTGTGAACAGGAATGATTATTTGATATTTGTTGAGTCTCAGTTAACATTTAAGGTAGAAGGGTTTGATCTCAAGGTCCTCTAAGATTCCATCTAAGATTTAACTTTCTGTGATTATTGATTGTCTTTGCTAATTGTTTTGTGCCTCTTGATAAGCTTTAGCTGACAATGAAAGGATTATAGGCTGATAGTATTTTTTTTTTAAATTTTATGTTCATTGGCGTTTTGCTGCATGTATGTGTGACAATGCCAGATCAGCTGGAACTGGAGTTACAGACAGTTGTGAGCTGCCATGTGGGTGCTGGTAATTGAACCCAGGTCCTCTGGAAGAGCGATCAGTGCTCTTAACCACTGAGCCATCTCTCCAGCCACTGATAGTAATTCTTTTTTTTTTTTTTTATTTTTCGAGACAGGGTTTCTCTGTAGCTTTGGAGCCTGTCCTGGAACTAGCTCTTGTAGACCAGGCTGGTCTTGAACTCACAGAGATCCGCCTGCCTCTGTTTCCCGAGTGCTGGGATTAAAGGCGTGCGGCACCACCGCCCAGCTGATAGTAATTCTTGATTCATATTTGTCATCAGTGGTTTAAAAAGTACATCATTCAGCAACTCTTGTGTCTTGATAGGTTCTTCATCCTCTAGGGATGTTCAAGGTCATATTCCCAGGGTGACTAATGCTTAGTTGGAGGGAGTCTGCCTAGTGTGTCAGGAAGCAATCACTGAAATCATTTTAGGTAAAGGACCTGTCATTTTGTCTTAGGGTTGCTAACTAGGCTTCATCATAGGTTGCTATAATGGAACACTGTGACCAAAGCCAACTTGACGAGGAAAGGGCTTATTTGGTATATGCTTTTATATTGATGTTCATCATTAAAGGAAGTCAGGGCACAAACCTAAACAGGGCAGGAACCTGGAGGCAAGGGCTGATGCAGAGGCCATGGAGTGGTAGGTACTGCTTACTGGCTTGTTCAGACTGCTTTCTTATGGAACCCAAGACCACTTGCCCAGCCGTGGCCCCACCCACAGTGGGCTGGGGCTTCCCACATGGATCACTAAGGCTTGCCTGTAGCCCAGTCTTAGGGAAGAATTTCTCAACTCAGGCTTCCTCTTCTTCAGTAAGTCTAGCTTGAGTCAAGTTGACATACTATTAACCAGCATACGATGGACTTTGAAAACCTTCTATAGCAGATGTGGGTCTCAGGTACATCCCTGGAATATCAGACTTCTTGGACTCTGTGGCAGTGAACAGTAAGTATTTAGCTCTAGAGTTTAATATGTTCTTGGTCTCAGCCTCATGATTAAATTAATCCCAGTTGATAAGATAACCCCTGGCCAGCTGCTTCTAAAACTGCCTCTGTGGGTCCTCTCTGTGGTAGTTACCTTTCTCAAGCTCCCATGGTAGCACAGTTTTTACATGCTAGGCTGTCTTTCAGGATGCTGTCTGGCAGCAGTCATCCAATCAGGTAGTACAAAACTGGGATTTATCTTTGTCCAAGCTCTGTCTCAACCAAAACTTGCCACTGGGTTTGAGACTTGTGAGGGCTATGAGCTTGAGAGTAGGATTGCCCATCTCTCAACTTTTGGAAGTGTTTTCTGCTTCCCTCCCCTTGCCAGGGAGCCCAGATGACACCGTGTTTCCTTATTTCGCATCTGATTGTTGTCTTTTTTTCCCATACCTTTCTGATATTTCATTTCCATTCTGAATTTCTGAAGCTCCTTTTCTCTTTCTGCATAGAGTCTGTAAATTCTTTTCTTTTTTCTTTTTCAGTTTTTCAAGTCAGGGTTTCCCTGGCTGTCCTAGAACTTGTTCTGTAGACTAGGCTGGCTTGAACTCATAGAGATCCACCTTCCTGTGCCTCCTGAGTGTTGGGATTAAAGGTGCGCATCACCACCGCCCAGCAAGTCTCTTATTTCTTATGCTGTCCTTTCTTGGCTAAAATGAAGGTAGCTTCTAGCCCACACTCTTCCCTAGATGCCCCATGTACTTCATTTTGATAGTAAGATGCTTCCTTCCTTCCTCCCTCCCTCCCTCCCTCCCTCCCTCCCTTCCTTCCTTTCTTTTTTTTTGAATCAGGATTTCTCTTTGTAGCCCTTGCTGTCCTAAAACTCGCTTTGTAGACCAGGCTGACATTGAACTCAGTTCCTCCTGCCTCTGCCTCCCAAATGCTGGAACAAAAGGTGTACGTCCATGCCTGGATGTGAGTTATTTTTTTTTGTATTTTGTGTGTAAGGCAGAGGTCAGAGAGTGCATGTGAAGGTCAGAGAAGAACATGCATGGTGCCATAGTCTCTGTGAGTTCATATGTGATCAATCCTGCTGTGTTTAGAAGGCCTTGTTTCCTTGGTGTTCTCTATTCCCTTGGCTCTTACCCTCTTTCTGCTTCCTTCCACAGGGTTTACTGAGCCCTGAGATGAGGGAATTGATAGATACATCCCATTTTGTACTGAGTATTCCAAGGTCTCTCACAGTCTGCACATTGTCGAGCTGTGAGTTTCTGTATTTATTCCTACCTCCTGTGGGAGAAATCTTCTCTGATGGCGAGCAAAATGCTGATCTATGAATATAGCAGAATGATGTTAGGAGCCATTTTATTGCTATTTTTCTTTAGCAGAACAATAGTACTTGGCTTTCCCCTAGGTCCCTGGCCTATCTAGTCTCAGGTTCATGACATCTGAGCACTGTTGGGGATGGGTCCCACCTGTGGAGTGTGCCTAATCAGATACTGGTTGGTTATGTCCAAAAGCTGGTTAGTGCAACTGTTGCACTAATGCATCTTGCATGCATGCCACCATTGTAGACTGAAGTGTTTATAGCTGGTTGGTATCTACCTTTTTTTTGGTGATGTGCAGAGTACCTTCCAGTACCACAAACACTAGTCAGTAGGGGTGAAAGCTCTAGTTGGGCACCAGCTCAACTTCTCTGTGTTCAGTGAGTTTTATAGGCATTATTTTTGGCAGTAGGGTCTTTTCTTCTTCTTTTTGTTTTTCAAGACAGAGTTTCTCTGTGACTTTGGAGCCTGTCCTGGAACTAGCTTTTGTAGACCAGGCTGGCCTCGAACTCACAGAGATCTGCTTGCCTCTGCCTTATGAGTGCTTGGATTAAAGGCTTGCGCCACCATCGCCCGGCTCTTCTTCTTCTTTTGTGAAGAGCATCCAATAGCCTTGGCAATAGCCTTGATTGTTTAGGGTATCCCATGGGGCCCCTTTGGCCAACAACTCAATTAGATGTAGTCCATCTGGAACTAGAGGCTTTATTTGGTGACGAGAGATGTCTAGTTGGGGCTCCATCTCCCTTTTTTATTTGGCAATTCCATTTAGAGCACCTACATACATGTCTATATTTTAGGAAGTTGGTTTTTTTGTTTTTTGGTTTTTTGAGACGTGCACCGCCACCGCCCGGCTATATTTTAGGAAGTTTTAACTGTATTGGGTTTCCATATGACTCCTCAAATGGTTCTTAGTTTTAGCTGTTTCTCTTTGTATTCCCTCCCTGGCCCTCTTTTTCCCTTCCCCTGTCTGTTTGATTCTTCCATTCCATTCCTCCTCCCAATCCTTTCATATCTATGTATTCTTTTTCTCCCTCCTAGGGTGATCCTATTCTCTCCGCTTGTTCCTTACTCTACCTAACCTCAGTGGTTATATGGATTGTAGCTTGCTTATCAAAACTTAACAGCTAACATTCACATATAAGTGAATATATATCATATTGTCTTTCTGGGTCCAGGTTACTTCACTCAGGATGATTTTTTTCTAGCTCTATCTATTTATCTAATGGTGTAGGAGGGTCCTTCTGTATTTCTGTTGCTTTCATTGGTTGAATAAAGACACTGCCTTGGCCTTTTGTTAGGGCAGCCCTTAGGTGGGCAGAGTAGACAGAACAGAATTCTGGGAAGAAGTGTGGGAGACGCCATGCTGCTCCTACCCAAGATGGATGCTGGTTAGAATCATGCCGGTAAGCCACAGTCAAGTGGCGACACATATTATCAGAAATGGGTTAAACTAATATGTAAGAGTTAAGCAATAAGAGGTTAGAACTAATGGGCCAGGAAGAGTTTAAATGAGTACAGTTTGTGTGTAATTATTCTGGGTATATGCTAGCCAGGGCCAATAGCAGGCCCGCAGCCGGGAGCTGGGTGCCAGGGAATGCAGCCCCCACAGCCCGTTCCTCCTCATGCAACAATCTGAGAATTTTATTTTTTTTTAACAGTTGAGTAATATTACATTATGTTAATATACCACTTTTTCTTTATCCATTCAGCCATTGATAGACAATCTCTGGGATAATTTTAAAGAAAATAGCACCAATAGAGTATGACATTATTAGAAGGTGTGGCTTTTTTGGAGTAGGTATGGCCTTGTTGGAAGAAATGTATCATTATGGTGGCAAGCTTTTGAAGTCTCCTATACTCAAGCTACACCTACTGTGACAGTTGCTTCTGCTGCCTGCAGACCAAGATGTAGACCTCTCAGCTCCTTTTCCAGCACCATGTCTGCCTGCATGCTACCATGTCCCACCATATCCTGTCATGATAATGGACTCAATCTCTGAAACTGTAAGCCACCCACAATTAAATGTTTTCTTTATAAGTGTCACCATGGTCATGGTGTCTCTTCACAGTAATAGAAACCCTAACTAAACAGAAGTTGGTACAGGTACTGCTGTGATAGGCCATGCTTTTGTTGGAGGAATTTGGGAGTTTGGGTTATGGAAGCAGTGGAATACGTTAAGTACTGCTTAATGGGCCCTACTAGTAGGAACATGGAAGACAGTGGAGAGTGATTTGAACAGTGGGAGCCTGGCTCAGGATGTTTCAGAGATGAAGAATTTAATATGTTGCCTAGAGATTGTTCTTGTGACATTTTGGCGAAGGAAAACATTTAATTGTGGGTGGCTTACAGTTCAGAGGTTTAGTCCATTATCATCGTGGTGAGACATGGTGACATGCAGGCAGACATGGTGCTGGAGAAGGAGCTAAGAGTTCTACATCTTGATCCACAGGCAACGGAAATTGAACTGTGTGTTACACTGAGCATAACTTGAGCAAAGGAGACCTCAAAGCCCATCCCCACAGTGACACACTTCCTTCAACAAGGCCACACCTACTCTAACAAATCCATCTTCTATAGATCTTATTGACGTTCAATTATATTCAAACTACTACAGGATGATTGTAATTCTAGGTGTTGATATCTGATCTTGTCTTTGTAGGGTTTTCCAAAGTTCCTTGGTTTCTATTGCCCTCTCTGGATCTTACGAGCTTGTGGTGATTGTGGGCTGCCTGGTAGGGAGTACTTCTGAGTTTCAACCAGATGTAGTCACTGGAGGACCTGGGTGGAATTTGTTTCTAGATATTGAGAAGTGGACAGGAAGTAATGTGAATGGGTTAGAAGTGTGGAAGCATTGGGAGGGTCCACAGGAGGAAGACCAGCTGGGTCTGAAAGAAGGATCTCTGGAGTCCAGATGGAATGCAGGAAGAAAGGGAAGTTCCTCCCCCCAACCAGATGATCTACTACGGCCCTAGATGAGACTTAGGAATTGGAATTTGAGTGAAAATCTTTACCTGATTCCATGTGGTATCCAGGGAGAGTGTGTCTGGGGTGTTGCTGAGTGAGACCCTTTTGATTATTTTTGAGACAAGTCTGTCTGTCTTTCTTTCCTTCCTTCCTTCCTTCCTTCCTTCCTTCCTTCCTTCCTTCCTTCCTTCCTTCCTTCCTTCCTTCCTTCCTTCCATCCTTCCTTCCATTTGTTCTTACTTGCTTTTTTAAGATTTATTTATTATGTATACAGTGTTCTGCTTGAATTGCAGACAGTTAGGAGCTGCCCTGTGGGTGCTGGGAATTGAACCTGGGTACTCTGAAGAAACAGCTAGTGCTCACTGAGCCATCTCTCCAGCTCCAATGTAAAAGTTTTAATGCCGGGCGGTGGTGGCACAGGCCTTTAATCTCAGCATTTGGGAGGCAGAAATGGGACAGAGTTCCGTGAGTTCGAGGCCAGCTTTGGTCTACAAAGTGAGTTCCAGGACAGTCAGAGCTGTTACATAGAGAAAAACCATATCTCAAGAAAAGAAAAAAATAAAAGACACTGTGGAGAGAAATGCAGTAGGCATTTCAAGGCACACAGGTGTGTGTTGGGGGTGGGTTATGACTATAAAAAGGAATGAATTGCCTGCTAAAGAGGGAGTGTATCCTTCTAACAACTGGTAGAAATTACCAAGCCTTGCTTCCATTTGTTTGCAGCCTTATTTGCATAGAGTTCAAGAGGGCAGATCACTTAAATCTTACATTGCTGCTTGTCTTCTTGGAGACCCCCCCCTTTGGATTGAGGTGCCAGAGGCTGTTAAGATTAGACTCTGGTTGTTTGTAGAAGGCATCCTCGTAGATCTTGGAGTCAGATTCTTGGCAGTTATTAGAGAATGAGGAATTTTGCTTATTTTATCTCTGCATTTGTGTTCTTTCACCTTGAACAACTTTCTTGATTTTTTTTTGAACAGGGAAGGCATAATAATAATGAAATTGCTTAGCTTTTATTTATGTATGTCTTGATTTCTCAATAAATTTTGAGGGAAAGTCTTGTTGATTCTGGGAATCTTGATTAAAAGTATCTTCCTGCTTTTAGCATTTTGAAGGCGTTGAGATCAGTCTGTACACTGGTCTATGCTATTTCATTTTGTGTGAAACTTTTTTTTTTTTTAAATTCTCTGCCTTGTTTTGAGAGGCCCTATTTTATAAGCAGCTTTTGACTTAATTGTAAGGAAAAAGGACAACTATAACTCCTGGGTAAATCCACATGTACATCTGTCAGGCACCACTGGTCCAGCAGACTGATAAATAATTTGTGCTTGGGAGAATAAAGGAAGCCACTTTGTAGATTTATCAGGGTGAATTGAGACTAATAGGTGCACATAGGTGTATTAATGTCATCCAGGGAAACCAGGCCCAAGGATTTATTAGGCATACCAGATGGAGGAAGGGGTATAATTTCTTCACCTGGATCCATAAAATGATGAATCCCTAACCTGGGATGGTATGACCCCAACCAATTTGTAACCTACCTGATGTGTCTTGAAGTGCATCAAAGGCCTCAATGAGCAGATTGAACTCTCCCTTGACTCAACCTGTTCACTGCCTGCCTGCCCACCTTTTGCCTCGACCGGGTCCTCTGTTTCTTACACTTAGACCTGTTTGGCCTTTGACCTCATAGCTGCACTCTATTCCTTTGCTCTCCAGTAGCAACCCCTTCTTGGTACTTACTGGTTTGGATTGCTTACCTTATCAATATAGACGCTTCTCTCAGGCCATTTCTCAAGCCTTTGCACTCTGCTCTGTCTAAACCATGTATGTGCATATGTCTGATAGACGTATATAATGTGTACTGTGTGGCGTGTCATATGAGAGTTAATAGTAGTAATTGAGATTGTATTGCAGCCAGATTACAAAGGTAAATGGGATTATCTGGCAAATTGCTGCCAGTGAAGCCACTCAGCTTTGTGGATTTATTGTTAGCCAGTAAATGCTAACATTGTAAAAGACACAGACATGTTTGTCTGTGTTTCTGGTACAGCGTGCTCATGGTGTGGGTCCATTGAGTTCTCATCTCTGGTTTCTGATAAGTCTGATGACAAGCTTATGAAGATCCTTTGTCACTTGTTCCTTGTTTGGGGGTCTCTCCGCTACAGGGTTGTTTTATGTAGTGCTGACTATCCTGAAAATTTCCCACTAGACTAGGCTGGCCTTGGCCTCAGAGATCCACCTGCCTCTGCCTCCCTGAGTACAGGGATTAAAGGTGTGCATCACCACCATACAAATCACTTGTTTCATATTTTCATAACCTCTCCCCATTTTAAAAGTGACTGCAACCTGCCTAGATTTGTCTCGCCTTTAGTCCACTGCGTTTAGAGTCTGCTGAGTTTCTTCATGTCTAGATTTACTTATTTCATCAGATTTGGAACATTTTAGCCATTATTTCCTCAGATAGTCACTTTATCTCTTTTTCTCTTTGCAATCCTATGTCTCTCTACTGGATTCAAAAACTTCAAAATTTCAGTTAATTTTTTTATTTTTTATTTTTTTAAAGATAGGGACTCACTATGTAACCCTGGCTTGCCTGGAACTTAGCAGCTAGACCAAGGTAGTCTGGAACTCACAGATCTACCTGCCTCTGCTTCCTGAGAGTTGGGATTAAAAGTGCACCTCGACATCTAGCTAGTTGATATGTTTTTAAGTTCTAGAGTTTATTGTTTTTAGGCTATATCTGACTTTATTAATATTTCTGTCTTATACATCTTTCACTTTCTCATGTTTTTGTTTAGTTATTTAGATGTCTTTAAGATAATTTTTATTAATTTGAGAATTGCACACATTGTATACTGATCACTTCCTCCTCCAACTCCTACCAGCTTCTGTACTTAGCCAACTCTGTGCCCTCAGTCTTTCAGACCAACTAGTAATGTCTGTAAAGTCTTGGATGTGTCACCATCCCATAGAGTGGCTTTGACTTACCAAAGGCTGAACCCTTAAAAAAAACTGGTCCCCCTCTCCCAGCTGCAGTCAGTTGCTAGTAGCTCTTCATCTGGGGGAGGAACTCCATGATCCTTCTCTACGCTGGCATTTTTGTCTGGCTTGAACTCACACAGGTCTTATTCTCTGCTCCTTAACAGTTATAGTCTCTGTGTAATTGCTTTCTACTGCCAAAAGAACCTCTCAGATGAGGCTTGAGTGATACAGTGATCTATGTGTACGGTGGTACCTTATTAGGGATTGATTTAATACTGTGTCCAGTTAGCAGAATAATATTAGTAGGTTCTTTCTTAGTGCCTATATTCTGTCTAGCCACAAATTCTTGTCCACAGTAGTAGCGTCTACCTTAAATTATTAAATTGAATCAGAAGGTGATGATTACAGTAAGTGCCACTATTGCACCAGTGTCTTGCTAGACTGGTTATTATTGTAGGCCACAGGGTTAACAACAGCTAGGTAAAAGCGTAGCACCTTCAGCACTGTGAAAGCTAGCCTGTAAGGGTAGAGGTTTTTCCGTTTTCTCTTTAGTTTCTTTTGTCTCTCAGGGTTTATCTGGGAAATTGAAGATAGCCACTCTCAACTGGAGACTAAACAAACATATGTGCCTGAGGAGGCGAGGGGGCAATCTTATTCAAACTACCACAAAATCTAGTATGGCAGGGAAGGCCAGGCAACAGGAATGTTATCATACTGAATCTTTGGTCAAGAAGCACCTAGAGACAATGAGATGTTTAACTCGCTTTCTCCTTTTTATTCTATCCTGGAATCCTGCCTATGGCACGGTACCACCCACAGTCAGGGTGGTACATTTCTGGAAGCAACCTTATAGATAAACCCAGAACTTTGTTTCCGTGTGATTTGAAGCCCAGTTGACCATGACATTTAACCATTTAATCAATTCCACATCTTGTCAGCTTGACATTCAGATAAATCACTGTAAGGGCTGGAGAGATGGCTCATCAGTTAAGGCACTTATTGTTCTTGCACAGGACCCAGATTTAATTCTCAGCACCTACATGGTGGCTCATAACCACCTGTAACTCTAGTTCCAGGAGATCTGATACCTTCTTCTGACATACATTGAGCAAAGCACACATAAACAAAAAATAAATCAAAGTCATATCACTACAAATCATTTTATTGCACCCTTGACTCCTAAAGTCTCATTTTCATCTAATAATATGAAATGCATTAGGTTTATCTCTAGATAGCACCATAACCTTCAGTTGTTCCAACTCCATTCTAAGGTTTCTTCTTGACACCGAGGTAATTTAACTGTGAGCCCCTGTAAAGTCATAACCGAATTACATTTTTTCAGTAATAATGACGAGAGCAAATATTCTTTTTTTTTTTTTTTGG
>JAQHUG010000245.1:576176-586261 GCA_028555095.1 Dicrostonyx torquatus | reverse complement strand
ATTCTGGTGTTTTATGTTGCTTTTTAGGTTGTTAGAGGAACTCTTGGATTGGCGCCTGCCCATCTCTTCCTCTCATTGTGGATCAACCCTCTAGTTACTTAACCTCAGCACAGGAAGAGAGACTCCCCTCTGCTTCCTTGACCTCAGCTCTGGAACAGAGACTCCAGGTGGTTAGGCTCCCTTCTTTAGAATGAGTTTGCATTTCTCTGGAGTTTTCCATAGGTGGACTCTTGCCCTCTTGGTTTCTTTCCTATATAGAGTGCTAGATTCATTCATTCATTCATTCATTCATTCATTCATTCATTCATTCATTCATTCATTTCTTGTGGTGCTGCTCTGCTTTAACATCTGTACAGCTACTTTCTCAGCAGCCTTGTCTGTAACTTCATATGCATTTCTTTTCCCACCAGCAACACGTTTTCCATATCTTTCTGCTCTCATTAAGTGTAGACTTAACCATGAATGGTCAGTAGTAATCACACCACAGTCCTCATGCTGACTTGTGTTGAAATTTCTGATGCCAAACAGAATTAATACATCACTTTAAATTCATTCTTACTCCAGGTTTTAGGGCATAGACAAAATGCAACAGATTCTTTGCCAAAATGCAACATGAGGCCTTTAGCTCAGTTCCTTACAGAGTTCTTATTGACATAAAATCTCCTGGGGCTGGAAAGATGGCACTTGCTGCTCTTCCATAGTTCCCAGGTTCAGTGCCCAGCACCCACATGGAAACTCAGAACTGTCTGTAACTCCTGTTTCAGGGGATCCAACCGTCATACTGACATACATGTGGGCAAAATACCAATGCACATAAAATAGAGTTTAAAAAAAACCCTCACCTCCTTCATACAGTTCACTATGTACTAATTACAGAGTCTTATCCTGGTCTTACATGGTTCCTTTCACTCTAGACATTTGGATAAATAATTTAATTTCTATCATCAGAGAGGTGTTATCCAACGACTGATGAAAACAGATGAGACCCACAACCAATCATTAGTTGGAGTTTGGGGAATCCTGCAGAAGAGTGAGGAGAAAGGATCGTAGGAGCCAGAGTGGTCAAAGACAAAACAAGAAAACTCAGAATCAGCTAGCCGTGGCTCAGAGAGACTGAACCAACAACCAGGGAGTCTCCATGGGACTCACCTAGGCACTGCATATATGTTACAGTTGTGTGTCTTGGCTCTCTTTTGGGACCCCTAACAGCAGGAACGGACTGGCTCTGACTCTTTTACTGGGTTTTGGGACCCTGTTCCTCATTGTGGTCAACTTGCCCAGCCTTAATTCATAGGGAGGTGTTTAGTTTTATTGCAACTTGATATGTTGATACTTACGGGAGACCTGCCCTTTCTTAAACAGAAATGGAGGAGGAGTGGATTGGGGTGTGGGAACAGAAGGCAGGATGCGGGGAGAAACCAGGAGGAGAGGGAGGGGAAACTGCAACTGGGAGGTAAAATAAATTAATAAATTTTGTTTTTTGTTTCCTTGAACAGGCAATACTCATACCAGAACATTTATATTTCCTTAAATTTTTTTTCAGCTTTTGTCCATTTTCTTTGATAGAGTGCCTCACATTCTTTAACACTTAACTTAAGGTTATTAACAATTTAGGGCAGGAAAGGTTTATTTTCAGTTCCTGATTTCAGAGTTTAGTCCATCTTAGTGGGACAGGAATGAGGGAACAGCTACTTGGTAGCTGCCAGGTTTGCTCACAAAGCTGCAGAACCAAGAAGCAAAGAGCAGGGATGAAAAGCAGGGCCAGACTATAACCTTTAAAACCAACTCCTAGTGACCCACGTGTACTGCCAGGTTCTTCAGCCTTGCAGAGCATCTGTAGGTGTTTGGACATATGAGCTTGTATGGGATGTTAATGTCCAGACTTGTAACAGGCATCATCATAACAAAACCCTTCTTGACTTGGTTCAGAGGAAATGACAGTATCACTTCTCCTTCCTGTTTCTTCTCAGTTAGTTTAAATGATGGTTTGAACAAGAACCATTTTGTTTGCTGATATGTCTTTAAATCCCACTAGCATAGTTATTGTGTTAAATGTTCTGTAAATATATACAACATACTATGTAAATAGTATATTGGACATACTATTACTGATTTAAAGAGATATCAACTAATTTCTGTTTTCTCTATACCTAATTTTTTTTTCTTAGTTAACATGTTTCCATAGAAGTTCTCCTAGGACTTGAACCTTCTTCCTTTTTGGTTGTCTGGTGCTCTGTCTGTCCCCAAGTAGCTGCTAAGAACATTTTTAAAATGCGTTTGGAAATTTCCTGTATTATTATGAAGATATGTGAGCATTTTGTTTTCTCTTTCTTTCTTTCTTTCTTTCTTTCTTTCTTTCTTTTTTTTTTTGCTTTTTCGAGACAGGGTTTCGCTGTAGTTTTTAGAGCTTGTCCTGGAACTAGCTCTTGTAGACCAGGCTGGGCTCGAACTCACAGAGATCCGCCTGCCTCTGCCTCCCAAGTGCTGGGATTAAAGGCGTGTGCCACCACCGCCCGGCTGTTTTCTGTTTCTTAATATTATTGTATTTGTTAAATAATGAAAAGATGTCTAAAAGTGCTTCCTATGGCATCAAATAGACTTCTGATTTAACACTTGTGATTAACATTTCAGTTATTTTTCATTTGGCATTGTTTGAAGCCTCCGTGGTAGCCTGTTTATGTCCCTGCAAAAACTATTCCATGATATGAGGACTGAATATAGGTTTTAGATATTGTCAACAACATATAAAATGAATAAATATACAAATGTGATGAAGCAAAAATTGGAAATTGCTCGCATTTATCAGGCTGTCTATTGATGTTATTTGTTGAAAACATTAGGTCCCTGTACTCACAGATAAGCACTAGGGAAACCAGGAAGGTTAAACACTCAGACTTTTCTCTTCAAAGGAAAGGTATGTTTATCTGATTTCCACCCAGAAAGCTGGGACTGGATGTATTTTATAACCTAGTGATTTTTTGCTCTCTGTAGGGCCATGCTTCATCTAAATCCCTTAGGCTATCATGTTTGCCACAGTCATTCTCCATAGGTCCTTAGCCAGTTTTTGTTTATTTTTGTTTTTCTAGACAGGGTTTCTCTGTTTATCTTTAGCTGTGCTAGAACTCACTTTGCAGACTAGGCTGGTCTCGAATTCACAGATCCACCTAGCTCCGCCTCACAATTGCTGGGATTAAAGGTGTGCACCACCTGCCGCCGCGGGCTTCATAGACCCTTATCTTGAGCATTGTTTCTGAGTCAACAGACCCCATCTTTGCGGAAGAGCCTGTATGTGCTTTGTAAAGAGTGTCACTGTAAGTTTGTCTTAATAGGATTTGGTTAATTATCAGTAGGAGACTTTTCTTCCCCAAAATTATTCTGTGCTTAAATATGGCTAAAACAAACTGCTTGAAGTCAGAATCTAGAAATTGAACCAACACTGTCTAACTAAGTTGTACTGAACCTGATTTCCTTCTTGCCTTAAGAAGATCATTCTCTGCCAGTCCTAGTGTTTCCAGAGATCCCCACAGTTGTTATCACTAAATACAAATGTTTTATTATCTATGTTAGAGATGAAGTAAAATAAGAGTATCATTTCCTCTTAGTTTTAATGTATTTTCTAAATTGCTGCATGCTACAGCAAAAGCACACGTAATTCAGAAAGTGGTGATGAGATCTGCAGATGCATATCCACCTTCCACTAACTGTGGAAGAACATAGTTGAGTGGCTAGGAATCCAAAGCTGTACAGATCTGTGAAGATGATTATAGGTGTCTGATCCAATTCTGAAGAAAATCCTAAGTGAAGTAGGCTTTACTTTATAATGTGTCAGTAGAATGGCTAGACATTTGTTTTTTATTTATAATGTTTATAAGTATTTAAATTTCATAAAGTACTGAAATTCAGAATTCTAGGAGATACTTGTTACAGTTTGTAATAAATTCATGTATTATACAACATTTAGAACCATATGTATTAATTATTTATGTACATAACAGGCATCTCAGAGTTATGTTGACGAATGTTCTATGGACGGACTTAGGACGAAAATTCAGAAAGACCCTACCTAGAAATGATGCTAATTTATGTGATACCAGCAAAGTGCAATCAGAGTCATTGCCTTCGACATCTGTTGACAGCGTAGACACATGTCAGAGATTAGACCCTCTTCACCAAAGCCTTAATTTATCTGAAAGGTATGTTACTTGATATTGATTCTGTTCAATTTACTCCATGTGAAATAGTATACATCCAATATTCTTGAAAACAAGGTTGTTGGAAATGATATTGAAGACTGATGTTTACGAGTATGTTCTACTCTAGAACAAGCCTTAGCTTTCCACCCCGATTTTCAGTTAAATGATGGTTCTGTACTTTCCTAAAGGGATTAACATGGTATTCAAAAAGGTTTCTTATTCCATTTAACTTATCTGCTTTATGATTAATGTATGTATTATAGGAATATATTATAAAAAGATAACATGTATGCATATTTGAATATATGTGCATATTCATGTTTGTTTGCATATATTTTTTACATTTTACTTTATGTAAATTTTTTTAAATTTTAATTTTTTTAAAAAAATAATCTTTTCTCATTTTACATTCCAGTTTCAGTTCCTATTCCCTCCACTCCTCCCACTTTCCCCACCTTCCCCCCACCCTACTCCCCATCCACTCCTTAGAGAGGGGAGTCAACAAGGTCTGGCACATCACTTTGAGGCAGGTTTTACTTTTTACTTTAAAACTTACTTTTAAAAGTTCACATGTATACTGTGTTTGCATCTTTTCTCCACTCTTTTTATGCCCTCCAAATATTTTCAGGTTCTACCTACTCCCTCTCAAATTTATGTCTTCTTTTTCTATGATTATTATTGTATACATACATATATATCTGTTTATTTATGACTACATATATAAATACAACTTGCCAAGTTCTTTTTGTGTGCTCTTATGGATGTTTTTTAGGGGTGACCACTTTGTATTGTATAACCAATTAGGGGATCCTGAGGAAGATTAATTCTCCCTCTGTTGGCAGTCATTAATTGCCTGTTGCTCTTCATCTAGGGGTGGGGACCCTGTTCAGGTTTATTTTAGGCAGCCATATTGTTGAGGTGTCAGGGACCTTTGCCCTAATAAAATATAGCAGGAGGTTAACAAAGACCTTTGATTTAGAATGTTTAACAGAGTCAGCTAGGGCTATTGATTCTAGGAAGCTAACAAAGATATGGAGACTATTGTTTTAAGGATGTTTGCAGAGAGCCCCTCTTCCAAAGTTATCTATCCACAAAAGAATATTTCCATTTACACAGGTTTGCTAGCTAGTGATTTTATTACCCCCAATTCCTGCTCACTGCCCTAAGTCCCGACCCCCCACCTCAAGCCAACCTCCCCATTTCAGAGCTATATATACTGGAATCTGTTCCCTAATAATGTAAGACCTTGACAATTGAATTCTGCTTGGTCTTCTTCCTTTCTCTCATTCATGACTTTCAGGTAGTGGCCTCTTCAGACCCTGAATAAAATGTTATTAGGAGCAAAGGTGCCTGACATTGAGGTTGCACTAGTGCAGCTTCCCTGTTATATATAGAAGATGCGATCTTGCAGCAGAAGTTCTGATCCTCTGGCTCTTAGGGCCTTTCTGCTTCTTCAATGTGATGTTCCTTTTGCCTTAGGTAGAGGGGTTGTGTTATGCATGTATCAGGTGTGGTTGGGTATTTGGTGCTCAGTTGTTCTCTGCATTTTTATCAGTTTTAGCTTTCTATAATGGCCTGTGTCTGCTGCCAAAAGAAGCTTCTCTGATGAGGAATAAGAACTACACTCGTCTATAAGGCTATAAAGATAAGGATTAAGAAGGCAGTTAGAGATTATATTAGTTTGGGGGAAGAGTCAGTAGCAGATTCTCTCCTCTAGGTTCTATGACTTAACTAGCCTAGTTGCCTAGGTTTGCAGTAGCAGACATGGATTCCCTCTTATTAAATAAGAGTCCAATTTGGGGGCTGTTTTTTACTCCCAAGATAAAATGCCACTGTTGGATCCTTGGGGAAATCTTGCAATGCTGGTCACTGTTGTGGTTCTCATGCTTTACAGCTGGGTAAGACTATTGCTTTTCTCCCTTGACAGATTGCACCGCACCTTCAGATACTATGAGACTAGTCTTTAGAGAGAAGGCTTCCAGGTCAGATCCTGGCTCTGAAGTGTATGGTGTCTTCAGCAATAGGGTCTTATGTTCAAGTTCTGGAAGGCAGCCAGGCCAGTGGCAATAGCCTATATTGTTTTGGAGTCTCTTGGACTCTCTTGGTCAACAGTTTGAAGAGAGTTTTCCATGCCAGTACTGGGTCTTTTGTTAGTCTATGACTCTTGGGGGAAACATTATCACCTCAAGTGGTATACCTTTATTTAGTTACTATCATCTATTTGTCTATCTATCTATCTATCTATCTGTCTGTCTGTCTGTCTATCTATTTATCTATCTACTTTTTAAAATTTGAATATTATCTCTCTATATACTTACATATACATAACTTTGATTAACCATCAAACAATATGTTTCCCTATGGCTTTTCCAAACATCCATAGTATTGGCTACCTCCCTTACCTTTTCTGTATTGCTATCCCTTCCACTGTGGTAGTTCCAGTTTTCCCCCATTTTCCCCACTTCCCCTTCTGGAGCATAGCACCAGTGCTCTGCTACTTCTCTTTCTAGAGCTCTCCCACCATTCTAATCCCTTTTAATTTTTTTTTGTTTTCTAAAATTAGCATATATTTTAAATATAATTTAATCTGGATCCTCACTACTTTTGTTTTTGTGAGCAGTCTTATATTTTACACACATTGATTTGGTACAAGAAATTATATTGAAATATAACTTTCATATTTATATAATATTCAGCTTAATTTTTTAAAAGTAACAAGACATGGTGGGAATGCAAGCTGGTACAACCCCTTTGGATGTCAGTGTGGCGATTTCTCAGAAAATTAGGAAACAACCTTCCTCAAGACCCAGAATACCACTTTTGGGTACATATCCAAAGGATGCTCAATCGTGCCACAAGGACATGGGCTCAACTATGTTCATAGCAGCTTTGTTTGTCATTACCAGAAGCTGGAAACAACCTAAATGCCCCTTGACCGAAGAATGGATAAGGAAAATGTGGTACATTTATACAATGGAGTACTACACAGCAGAGAAAAATAATGACAGCTTGAATTTTGCAGGAAAATGGATGGAACTAGAAAACATTATTTTGAGTGAGGTAACCTAGACACAGAAAGACAATTATCACATGTACTCACTCATAGGTGGTTTTTAAACATAAAGCAAAGAAAGTCAGCCTACAAACCACAGTCTCAGAGAACTTAGACAACAATACGGACACTAAGAGAGACTTACATAGATTGAATCTACATGGGAAGTAGAAAGTATAAAAAGACAAGATCTCTTGAGTAAATTGGGAGCATGGGGACCTTGCGGGAGGATTGAAGTGGGAAGGGGAGAGATAGGGAGGGGAACAGAGAAAAATATAGAGGTCAATAAACATCAATTAAAAATTATACAAAAAAGTAACAATGCAAGACGGTGTTTTGAAAAAAAATATTTTTATTTGTATGTATGTACATATACCCACAGCCATCTGAAGAAAGTGTTGGCTCTCCTGGAGCTGGAGTTGCAGATAGTGTGATCTACTGTGTGGTCGCTGGGAACTAACTTTAGCTATCTACAAGAGCAGCAAGGTCTCAGCCACTGAGCTGTATCTCCACCCTCCTATTTTTAAATTGTGTGTAGGGTTTGGTGCTAAAAAGTAGGAATTAGTAGGAGTTTATAATCTACAATATAATACTTTATATTTCCATTTACAGTTTTAGCCCTTAAGTAGATATTTTTTAGGGTTGGCACAAAGTTTAGAATCAGAATAGTTTACCCTTTCCCATGGTAGTGCTTTGATATTATCTTCTAGAATCTGGAATTCTCTCTCTTTCTGTTTGGAGACAGGTTTTCATTATGTCCTCACTTTGTAACCCTGGCTAGCCTGGAACTATAGAGACCTGGCTGGTCTTGAACTCACAAAGATCTGTCTGCCACTATGTTCTGTAATTTGGATGATAGCAAATACTTTAAGCTACAATCCAGATAAAACTACTAACTTTAAGCAGTTAGTTTTTTTAAATTTAATTTCTTTTTTTAAAAAAAGAAAACAATCTTTTTCATTATATATACCAATCAAAGTTTCTACTTCCTCTGTCTTCCTATTCCCTCCACATAAACCCCCATCCACTCTTCTGAGAGGACAAGGCACATTTAAGCAGTTAGTTTTAAAAAATAAAAATGATGCTTTTGTAAAACTTCTCCTCTCTTTCTTTCTCTCTGTCTCTCTTTGTCTCTCTGTCTCTCTCTGTCTCTCTCTCTCTCTCTCTCTCTCTCTCTCACACACACACACACACACACACACACACACACACACATTAAATAAAGAACATTTGTGGCTAGAAGATGGCTGAGTGATTAAGAGCACTGGCCGCTCTTTCAGAGGTCCTGCTTTGGATCCGCAGCACCCATGTAGTGGCTTATAATTGTCACTCCAGTTCTAGGAGATCTGTTGCCCTCTTCTGGCTTCAGTGTGCACAGACATGTTGCCCGGCCATACATGAGGCGAAACATTCATATGCATAATACAGTAGCATAGTAAATTTAAAATGAAATTCTTTTAAAGGATAAAATCATGAAATGTTTAATAAGACTGTCCTAATAAATCATATTTGATAGAAATTTAACTTTTTTTTTTTTTTTTTTTTTTGAAATTTAACTTTTTAAAACAGGATACAAGCATATAGGTTTAAATTGGTTTATTCTTAGTGTTTTTATTTCTAACATTAATCTTTTGAAATATTGGAAAAGAAATCTCTTAACAGTGCTGATAACATTAGAAGAATGACTTTAATGGTATTTCTGACTGTTTTGGAAGAAAGCTTCAATTTTCCTCTAGATGACAACAAAATCATTAGTCCCCTCTATCCCAATACTTTCCCACAACTGTGTAGTGTTCTGTTCTTTCTGAAGAATAGTTTTTCCCAAGAATTGTTACCAACTAAATGATGTGTTCCTGAAGCCTAGTGTAATGAGTTCTTTTAAGAGTCTAGCTCTCTCCCTCTTCTCCTTCCCTTCCCAGTTCAGTTCCTGGCATCCAGCTAATCTGTAGTGGCATTTCAACCGTATTTTAATAAATAAAGACTGCCTGAAGATCTGAGAGTAAAACAGTCCCACTGGTCAGCCTTTCATACCAGATTATAGTAACACGCACCTTTAATCTCAGTAGCCATAATGACACACACCTTTAATCCCAGCCGTAGAGAGGAATATAAGAAGGGAAGACAGCTTTCAGACACAGTCTTCCTCTGAGATTCCTGGAGGCAGGATCTCCAGTTTTGGACTGAGGTCAAGGTAAGAGCCAGTGGCTGGCTGTTTTGCTTTTCAGGTCTTCAGGTTGAACCCCAATTTCTGACCCTGAGTTTTTATTAATCATGCTTCACTAATCCAGTTCTCCTTTGCTAAGGTCTAGGTCAACTAAACTCAGACTTATTCCAAATTACAAACATAATCTTTATTCTTAACTCATTCTTATATTTGTGTCACTTTGCTGTCTGAGAGAATGGCACATCCATATACTCAGTTCTACAAATTAGAGCTTGGGAATAGCCCTTAACTCCCCCCCCCCGTTTTTTCATCTCTTACATCTCATCATTTATTATGTCTAGTGATTTTGATTTCAAAATAAATCTATATTGAAATAGTGTTTCTTGTTTGTTTCCAGTGCTCTAGTCTAAGCCCTAATGATGTTGTGTCTTTATTATTATGATAGTAACTTGTTTGGGCTTCCTAGGCATACATACTTTTTCTTATCAAGTCATTCCTTATATTAATTTAAAATTCAGACTTCCTTGACTCACTAGTTTTTATCTGCCTGCAGATCCACGTAACCGTCAAGGTAAAGTTGTAGTTTGGCACTTTGACTGTGGCTCCTCCATGTTTGGTTGTTGCTGAGGAACTGTTGATATTTCAATGAATGCCTTGTGCCATTTTATACATTTTC
>JAQHUG010000245.1:563134-574311 GCA_028555095.1 Dicrostonyx torquatus | reverse complement strand
CATGCTCTGGGATGTGCATACACACATATAATAATATTTTTTTGTTTTTTTTTTTGTTTTTCGAGACAGGGTTTCTCTGTGGTTTTGGAGCCTGCGCTGGAACTAGCTCTTGTAGACCAGGCTGGATTCGAACTCACAAAGATCTGCCTGCCTCTGCCTCCCGAGTGCTGGGATTAAAGGCGTGCACCACCAACGCCTGGCTAATAATAAAATATTTTAAAAGAAGAAAATAGAAAAAAACTAATAATTCTTATATACTTTAAGATGCTGATTTAGAAGGTATAGTTTGAATTATGTCACCTGAGAGATGAGATTATGATATCCTTATTAAAAATGTCACATAATACACTTTTAGGATGATATGAATATAAATTACAGAAAAATGAAATTGGATTAGCCATGTAAGTTTTTATTATATTGCAACTATATTAGCAGGTCTAATTACTGTTTTTTCAATAGATTTTATTTTTTAAGAAATGGCTGTAGAACTGACTTGCAAATTAATTAATATATCATTAATTTTTCAATATCTCCCTATGTTTGGTAAATATTTGAACCTCATAGCTACCTTGCTATACAGTAACAGACAGTCATGAGGATATGCTTGCCATGGGGTCATCAGAAGCTGATACAGCTTTCTTAACACACTTCTGACTTGTGTCTCAATATTTGTTTCTGCTTTGGTTTGCTATTTTTTTTTATTTTGTGAAGTGTAATCATTGTTGTCTCATATTACTTACTAATGCTATTTACATATTCAGGAAAACAAATTGGATATAGCATATGGCATGACAACTTTCATTCCTTTGTTCCAGTATGAGATTGGTTGTAAAACTTCAGAACTTCTTGAAATACTGGGTAGCTCTGAATAATAGCGACAGTACTAATTTATAGAGTTGTAATCCCAAAGACAGTTTAGCTTCTATGAATTTAAGTTTACTCTATAGGTCTATATTCTATCACACAAAGCTCATTTTTTTCTTAAGGTGTCCAAAGTGGATTTTATCCATAGGTGATAAAAAGTATTGGACAATGACTATGAATTCTGAAGAGTTGAGTAAATGACCATAGTCATTGGTGTGTGTAAGTTACACTTTTCAAAAGGTTAGATTTTTATCAAGGTTGCAGAGTCTAATAGTTATCAAAATTAACATTGACCAAGACTTCAATAATATGAAAATTCGACTGAGTTTCCATTTACTTTGAGTGTACATGCCAGTAGTTGTGCTAATTGCTTTGTCTACTGTTTTGTTTAATTGTCATTGTCAAAGGTAGACACTCTTCCCATGCTAGAGATGAGGTGATCAGTGCTCAGAAACAGAAATTTGGGTAAGTAACTCTCCTAAAAGAAGTGTTACTTGGTGGTGGAATCAGATTCCTGACCTACGTGTGAGCATTCACAGCCTGAGCTCATAATTCCTGTGCCATGGAACCTTTCTCTACCATTTCACCCTTCTGAATCTTAATGTTCTTATCTGCAGTAAAATAGGAATTGGGCTTTACTACATATTTTATATGTTACTTAGTTCATTAATCTTTGGTGTGCTACTTATTCTTTATTTTGTTTTGTGTCATTTGTTCATAGAAGTAGAGTGCTCTCTAGTTGAAAAGCAAAGTGTTAGGGACATGTCAGGTTATGCCTTGAACGACAGCTTTGGGGACCTTCAAGGTCTGTAATATCTCAGGGAATGCAACTTGTAGCGCTCGGTGTTTTATCTTCTAAAATAATTTTTGTTTGAATTTTGGTTTTTCTGTTCTAGAATGGAATTCTGAGTTTGTTATTTGACTTACATTTCATACTCAGCTTACATTTGTTTATCTTTCCAAATTTTCAGTTTCCCTTTTCTGATTTTTTTCTTTCTTCAAACTCTCCTAACACAACAAATAACATGAGAGTGGGATGTGAGGGACTCTGGCTGCAGCCTCAGTTACACCGTCATCCACCAGGGTTCATCTGGTGGGTCTGGTCCTTCCTTCCCACTCCATGAGTGTCCCTCCTGAAGCTGCCAGATCCATCCCCCTTACAGAGGTGGAGCGGTCAGCTGACATGGATGGGTCAAGGGTATATGAGTAGCTGTGCTTCTTGCCAGTGACTCGAAACAAGCTGAAGGAATTGGTCAGTCATTTATTATTCAAAAGAACATTCTAAGCAATATTTTTTCCTTGCTATTTTTTTAGGCCAGTTTATCCCTTTCAGCATTGTTTAGTACTAAAATTCTTTGTATATAACCCCTTTATTTTGGAAAAAAAATGCTTATTTTAGCTACTGAACACTTGAAGCCATCTTTAAATTATGCTATTGTTAGTTACTTAAACAGAGGTGAGAAATGGTAGTTGGCATTTCTTTTTTTCCCCCACCTTCCCCCATCCCATCCCCCATCCACTCTTCAGAGAGGGTAAGGCTTCCCATGGGAAGTCAACAAAGTAGCACACTGCTTTGAGGCAGGACCAAGGCCCAACCCACTATATCTAGGCTGAGCAAGGTATCACTCCAAAGAGAATGGGTTCCAAAAAGCCAGAACAAGCAGTAGGGATAAATCCTGGTCTCACTGCCAGTGGCCCCACAGTTGGCCCCCACCATACAACTGTCACCTTCATTCAGAGGGTCCAGTTTGGTCCTATGCTGGTTCCTTTGCAGTCAGGCCTGAGTTGGTGATCTCTCATTAGCTCAGGTAAACTGTTTCAGTGAGTATCCCCATCATGGTCTTGAAGGTCTTGCATCTTATATGGTCTGGAATATAGTGAAAGGAGCACAATCTCTTTACATAGTAAAAGTAAATAGTACTTCTAAATATTCAACAAAATTCAGTGAAGTTGAGCTTTTTAATTAAGCAAAAGTACTTAATCCTTTTCAAAATATATCTCTTATTTCCACAAAATATCAGCAAAGTATGTTAGCTACATATTTGTTATAGTTAGGGGGAGGTGGGGGCATCTGATAAAGGAGAAACAAGAGCACTTTACAAAATGATAGTTATTCATTGATAACTAACACCTGTCTGTACTCTATACCCTGCTACTGGAGAGGCTGAAGCCAAATGGATTGACTCTCAAATTGGGGCCTGCTTGGACAACAAAATGAGAACATGTCTTCAAACAAAACAAAATAAAACAAAGCAGTAGTTGGGGCTAGAAAAAAGGCTTAGTGTTTAAGAGCACTTGCTGCTCCTGCAAAGGATCCAGGTTTGGTTCCCAGTACCCACATCAAATGTCTTACAACCATCTGTAACTCTAGATCCAGGGCAGCTGACTTTCTACTATACACAAGTAAAATAATTAAATACATATTTTAAAAATGCAGTAACAAAACAAAATAAAAACAAACAAACAAAACAAACAAACTTCCCCTGTCTCTGGCAAATGAAAACAGTTGACTTGAAAAACTCAGTAGGGTCAAGTGTTATTCCCCCTCTACCCCTTGTGGGAGTCAAACTTGGACCTTGCACGGGCTAGTCAGGAAGTGCTCTTGAGGAAATCTTTGTAGTGTGGTGACACATCACTCGTTCACCATGGAAGCTGAGTAAACCAGCCGACTCTGCTCCTGGTTTTTGATTATGAAGGTCAAGACATAAAGACATACAGTATATGTGATATAGAGTCCACCAATTTAGAAAACTTAAATATTTAAAAATACACTGTACATTTATAAACATTTAACATATCTGCTCACTTGATGCAATTGTAATATTAACATAAACATTACTGTAAGTATAAATACTGTTTCATTTGTAGAATCTAGCATTACTATGGATATAATCTGAATGTTGTCTTTCTTATTGGACGTAACATTCATCATTTGGTGATCACAAGTGTTTATCAAGGACCTTTCTGCTAAATGAAAACATAAATTTCATGGATTAGTTAGTTTGTGGTGATATGTGTTTTTAATAAATACTGGAAAAAAGCTTTTCTTTTTGAGAAAAATTGGTTAACATTTAAGTACTGCCATACTATCTGTTAGTAAAAATTAAAGATATAGTCACATGGTGATAATCTGTCCCATAATTTGTAAGAAACAGTAGTTTTAGAAACAAAAGATTGTATCTACTCCAAATTTTGAGTATCCGTGTGTTGAATTCTGACTGTTATAATTCTAAAAGAGCTTACTTGCACTAAAGTGACGAAGTTTGAAAATTCAACTTCATGGGGTACATTTTTTTCTTTTCTTTTTCTACCCCCCCAAAAAAACCCTCTAGTACAGTACAGTGTTTGTCATTCTGTGTGGCAGGATACCCAGAGTTATATTGACGGATATCCTGCGAATGGAGTTAGGAAGAAAATACTTAAAGATCCCACCTTTATCTGAGGCCAGTTTGAGTGGTACAGCCAACCTGAAGTCAGATCGACTTTCTTCATCATCTGATGGCAGCTTAGAGTCTTGTCAGACTGTAAATCATCACAAGAGCTTTTTGTCTGAAAGGTATGTCTAGTGGTAACTTTACTAAAATATGTATCTATTTATTCTCATGTACCTGATCTTTCCTCCCAGCTACATTATTGTAAATGTAAAACAAATGTGCTTTAATGGCTGTTGTGATTTCCCCCACTGGGTAGAATGGCTTTGGAAGCAGCAGTTTATGGCTCATAATCAGAATCAAAAGTCTGTTCTTGTATTTTGAAAAAACGGATACAAACCCTGAATGAAGCTTTAGTTACCTGATTTCGTATCATACATTTATTTGGTATATGGAAATAATTCTACTTCTCTCTTCTTTTCTCTTCCTGTTTATCCTTTCACTTATCTGTCTGCACATTTCTCTGTGAATTCATCTTCATCAGCCCACCTGTCCCTCCGTCTGTCCGTCCGTCCGTCCGTCCATCCATCCATCCATCCATCCATCCATCCATCCATCCATCCATCCATCCATGTTTACTCACCATGCTTATACCAGGAAAACTGAACTTTGCTTTTAGTGCTCGGTAGATATATTTATTGAAGAAATTGGTGAGCACAATGCCATCAAGAATGATTTGCAGTAGCTGAATTCCTTTAACAAGTGCAGCTTATTATACTACTTAAAAATAGGTAGATGTTAACAAATATAGCTTACTGTACTACTTTGTCAAAAAAGCTAGAAGATGCTCAGTTAATGAATTCTACTGGATTTTTTTTTTTTGAGAGAATTTCTGCTCTGTAGCCCAGGTCTTGAACTTGTGGCCCTTTGTCTTCTCTTGAGTGCTGGGCTTACTGTGTACACCACCAAGTTTGACTTCTAGATTTTTTAAATGTTCACTTGCTGTAGAATAGTCAAACTTATTTCCTGCTTTTAGTCTGTAGAATTCAGAGCTTTTGTTTCAATGAAATTTCTTCTGGTATCAATGTTCCCCCTAAATATCATCTTCAAGCTTATACTTTCACTGTAAACCTCAAACTTATGGTTCCCCCATTAAAGACTTGTAACAAATTTCTTAACATTTTTAAACAACTTGTATCTTTTAAAAACTCGTTATTTCTTATGAACTTCTGAATTTTTCATATTTGTGTTCTGATTCTTGAAGTATCAAAAATAACTTTTGTAATTAGTCTCTGTTCTATTCCTTTCTGTTGCTGTGACGGGATCTCCTGGAAAAAGCTACTTAGGGGAAAAAGGTTTACGTTTAGTTTATAATTTCAGGTTATAGTCCATCATTGTGGGTAAGTCACAATGACAGGGACTTGGAGCAGCTTATCACACCACGTCCACAGGGCAGACCAGGGAAAATAAGTGCATGTATGTTCATGCATGCTCACTTGTGTTCAGCTTATCACACCACTCCCACAGTCAAGACCAGAGAAAAATAAATGCATGTATGTTCATGTGTGCTCATTTGTGCTCACTTGCTTGTGTTCAACTTGCTTTTTTTACCCTTACATAGCTCAGGACCCCTTGCCTATGGAATGGTGCCTTTCATAGCAGTTAACACCATTAAGACTATCTGCCACAAATGCGCCCACAGGCTCACCCAGAGTAAATAGGACTTCATTGAGACACTCTTCCCATTATTATTCTAAATTATATCAAGCTGATAATTAAAGCTAGCCAGACAGTTCTTTTAAAAATTGTCCCTTCTCCAAATAAGTGTTTCAGTGTTGGGCTTGAGAGACAGCTCAGTGGTTAAGAGCACCTAGAGGACTTGGATTTGGTTCCCAGCACCCACATACAGTTCACAACCATCCATAACTCTAGTTTCAGGGGCTCAATTGCCCTTCATGAACACCAGGCACTCAACTGGCATACAGACATACATGCAAGCAAAATACTCAAGCACATAAAATAAAACAAATATAACAAAAATTTAAATAAAGAATTTCAATATTATTATCCAGATAGTAGATTGAATGTATAATTAGAGATTTTAGAAATGCATTTATCACATTATTTTGCAAGTGGAACTTTCCTTCCCTCTTTTCTTAAAATGAGTCATTTTGAAAGGAGACTTCAGAGTACTTAGTAGGAATGGATTGACTTGGAGCTCTGCCATCACTTTAGTAGATATGTCCCAGTACAACTGTGTGATACAAGATGAACACAGAGTATACCGAACATAGGCATCTGTTGTAACCACCCTCTTCCCACTTTCTCTTAGCAGCAGAATGGGTATGTAGAAAGTATTTAGAGCTTCCTAGAGACAGTCTGTCCTAATTATTGTTATTATTGGTCTATCATTGTAAAGAACATGGGAACATGCTAGCCCTTGTTATGTGGAACATCAAGTGCAAGCTCAGTCTGTGAGTGGAGGAGTGCAGGCTGTAGCCATAGAAACCAAGGTTTCTTCTACATACTTCTCACTGGTGCACGTCGTGATGTACGTGAGCAAGTGTTATGTGAAGATTGAAAGGTCTACTTTAGCCTTATCCTGCCAAAGACGATTACTACTTCTTGTTACAGACAACTGGAGTAGAAGTATGTGGGAAACAAAATAATCAGAAATCAAGAAATGATAGAAAATACCAGTGGTAAACAGGGACTTAAATTATCTACTTTAGGTAGTGTATTTGTTTATTCAGCATGGCAATTTTCATTGTTTTAACATGTAAACCTTAATTACTACACTTTATATTAGTTCTGGAGTAATTTTAACGTTACATTTATTCTAGCTACTTATTCTCCTTTCCTTTTTAATTCATTTAATTATTCCAAATTTTCCTATTTTCCCCAATTGTTATTATTATTCCTGTTTTTCCTAATTATTCCAGTTACTTCTGTTTTCCCTAACTCCCTCAAATTCATGACCTCTTCTTTAATTATTATTTTGTATAATATACATATATATATACACACATATGTATGTATAAATGCAACCTGCTGATTCATTAGTCTTTCTTATTTATTCATTTTTCATTCATTTATTTTTCTGTCATACATTACATCCTGACTGCAGTCATTAGTGTTTCTTTTGTGTATATATGTTTAGGGCTACTGACATGGGATTGCATAACCTATAGTGGCTCATCCCTGGAAAATACTAAATCTCATTGTCTCAGCAGACATCAATTGCTTGTAGCACTTCATCTGGGGAAGGATCTTGTGAGATTTCCGTTTTTCACATTAGCATTTGAACTGGTGGTGTCATTGTTCAGATCTAGTTTAGGCAGCCATATTGTTGAAATTTTATGGGTACACTTTACCTGTCATATGGAGAAGATGTGTTGCAGCATAAGTTCTAATCCTCTGGTTCTTACAGCCTTTTGGCCTTCCTTTTGTCATGTTCCTTGAGCCTTAGGTGTAGGGGTTGATTGTACACACATCAGTAGGTATTGGACACTTCATGTTTCTTCTCTATCTTGTACCCTGTAAAGATTTGTCACTTGTATTGGTTTAATAAAATGCTGATTGGCCAGGAGCCAGGCAGTAAGTATAGGTGGGATGACCAGAATAGGAGAATTCTGGGAAGAGGAAAGGCTCAGACTGCAGTCATCACCCAGATGCAGAGAAAGCAAGATGAGAATGCCTTACTGATAAAGATACCAAGCCACATGGCTAAAACACAGACAAGAATTACAGGTTAATGTAAGATATAAGAGTTAATAAGAAAGCCTGAGCTAATAGAGCAACCAGTTTATAATTAATGTAGGTCTCTGTGTGTTTCTTTGGGACTGAATGGCTATGGGACTGGGTGGGACAGAAACCTCTGTCAACAAGTTTTGGCTTTGTAAATGATCTCTATCTGCTGCAAAAAGAAGCTTCTCTGATGAGGAGTGAGAACTACACTCATCTGTGGATATTAGGATAAACATTAGAATGCAGTTAAAAATCATATGGCTTAGGAAAGTGATAACAGTAAGTTCCCTTCTAGGGTCTGTGACCTTACCAGCCATGAGCAATTTTTTTCATGGAAAAACATTTTCTAACTGATCAGAATTCATTGCTCATTATTGGCCTGTTTAGATTTTATTTCTTCATGACTCAGTATTAGTAGTTTGTCTGTGTTTAGGAATTTATAATTTTCTCCCAGAGTTTTCCAGTTTGAGGAATATAGTAGTTTTAATATTCTCACAATCCTTTTCATTTTAGTTTAATCTGTTGTATTATCCCTGTTTTAACTTCTAATTTTCTTCTGTTGTAGTTTATATGAGGGTACTTAAAAACTTTTCTGTTTATCTTTTCAAATAAAGAACTTTTAGTCTTGTTGATTTTTTTGTCCTGTTTTCCTGTTTAGGTTCCTGTTGAAATCTTTACTGTTTTTTCTTTCTGTTGTCATTATTCTCCCTTTTTCCCATTAATGCTTATCATTAAATCATTTACTTAGTGATTTTTAAAATTGTTAACAACTGTCATACAAAATAATAGGTTTTATTGTGACATTTCATAAAGATATATTTTTATTTTTAATTACGTATGTGTGTGCACAAACATGTATATACATGGGTGCAGTTGCCCACGGAGACCAGAGGTGTTGGATCAGAGATAGGTGGTTGTGAGCTGCCCAACGCCAATTAACTCTGGCCCTCTGGAGGAATTGAACTGAGACCTCTGTAAGAGCAAGTATGTGATCTTATCACTGAGCCATCTATTACTGTGAAATCTTTATATACATATCTATATATAATTATACTTTGCTCTTATTTGTCCCCACCCCTTCTTGTCCACTTTTGCTGGTCCCCTTCTTCCTTCAAATATCTTTATTGCTTTCATATCACATGTATTTTTTACCCTCTCCTGTCCCCCCATAAGTGCCCTTATATCTCCTTTTTCATTCTCATAGACCTTTTCCTACTTTTGTGTTCTGAATGTATTTATGCACCTATTGTGTGTTTCTAAATGTAAGTCTAGATTCTTCATTTGAGAGAAAACACACAGTCTTTGTCTCTCTGTGTCTGCCTTCTATCACTTAACATTTTCCTACAAATGTTATATTGTTCTTTACAATAAAATTCTGTTGTGTTTATGTACAACATTCTCTCCATGTATTTTTCTACTGATGTAATTTCAAACTTGTTCTAATCCCAACATATTTCGTGAATAGTGTAGCAATAACCTGGTGTGTTTAACTCTCTTTGTACTATGCTTAGATGTTCTGTGGAATAGATTCAGGCACAATGTGGCTCTATCTGTATGTTAGTTCAATCTTTAATATTTTGAGGATCTTCCATACTGATTTCTGTAATGGCCAAGTCAGTTTGCACACTCACTATCAATGTAAAAAGATTCCCCTGTCCTTGCAACCTTGCCATTATTTGTTTTCTTGATGATAGTGATTCAGATTTTGATGCACTGACATCTCGCTGTATCTTTAACTTACAGTTCTTTGATAGGCTTAAAGATCTCGAATACATTTTTGTTTGTTTGCTTCTGTGTTTCAAGACAGGGTTTCTCTTGTGTAGCCTTGACTGTCCTGGAATCTGATCTGTAGACCAGGGTGGCCTCAAACTCATGGGCCACCAGCACTAGCATAAGATCTTGAATACTTTTTAAAAAATGTATAGGCTAATTATGTTTCTTTATTTGAGAACTACCTCTTAAATTTATTAGTTCATTTAATAAATGAATGATTTGTTTTATTTTAAAATTCTGTATTTTTTTCTTTTATAGATTCCATATGTTAATCCCAATTTGATATATAATTATTAAGGGTTTTTCTATTTGTAGTTTGTTTCTTCAATTTGATGATTGTTTCATATTCTGTACGGAAGCCTTAATTTCACATAATACTACTTGCCAATTTTTGAAAGTATTTCCTACGCTATTGGAATTATTTTCAGAAAATCTTTGTCCATGCCTATGTCTTAAAGTGTTTTGTTCAAGTATTGCTCTAATAGTTTCAAGATTTTAGCTCTTGCTTTAAGATCTTCCATCCATTTGGACTTGTTGTTTGTGAAGGGTGAGAAATTTGGACATAGTTTCAGTCTTCCACATATGGATGTTCAGTTTTCTCAGAACTATTTGTAGAAGAGGCTTTTCTCTAGTGTATGTTATTTTCATCTTTGTCAGAAATGGGGAGACTGTAGCTGCGGAAGCTTCTTTGGATCATCTGTTCTCCCTTTCAGGTACTAACCAGGCTGGACTCTGCTGAACTTCTGAGGTCGGAGGCTATGAGGAATGTTCAGGGGTGGCTGTTGGATCTTCTGTTCTTTTCCATTAGTCTACATGTATGTTTTTGTGCTGTTGCCATGTGACTATGATTCTTTAGTGTAGTTTGAGATTGGATGTATTAAGATACATCCAACATTGCTATATAGGATTGGTTTCATTATTTTGAAGTCTTTTGTGCTTCTATATAGACATTAGGATTACCTTTTTTCTAATTTCATAAAGAATTCCTTGAAATTTTGGTGAAGATTATATTAAATCTGTAGATTTCCTTCAGTGACATTATCCATTTTTGCAGTATTTTTCATATAATTTTCTTTCCTTTTTTTATTGTTAAAAGAAAAATTTACATTTACTCCTCTTGTCCCAGGCCCTCCCACTCCCCCAATACCCCATCACCCTTCCCCTGCTTCCTTAAGAGGGGGCAGGATACCCTGCCCTGTGGGAAGCCCAAGGCCCTCCTTCCTCCATCCCGGTCTAAGAAGGTGTGCATCCATATAGAATAGGTTCCCAAAAAGCCAATACATGCAGAAGAGATAGGCCCCAGTGCCATTATCATTGGTTTCTCAGTTAGTCCCCATTGGCAGCCACATTCAGAGAGTCCAGTTTGGTCATATGCTCATTCAGTCCTGGTCCAGCTGGATTTGATGAGCTCCCAATAGATCA
>JAQHUG010000245.1:531683-543345 GCA_028555095.1 Dicrostonyx torquatus | reverse complement strand
GCACATACAAAATCTAAAAATATCCAAGATTCAAAATAAGTTTAAAATTTACATTTTATACAAAAATCTTAGTAACTTTTTCACATTAAGAACAGAATAAAATTCTTCTATTTTTATTTATTCATTTTATTTTTATTTATTATTATTTTAATTACGAATTTTTTAATACATTATTTCCTCATTTTACATAGTTATCCTCATTCCTACTTCCTTCCATCTTCCCACTTCCCTCACCTTCCCTCCACTCCACATCCCCATCGACTCCTCAGAAAGGGTAACTAGTCAACAGAGTCTTCACTTCGAGGCAAGATCAAGACCCTCCCCACTATATCTAGGCTAAACAAGGTATCCCTCCAAAAGAATGAGCTTCTAGATGTCAGTTCAAGCACTAGAGATAAATCCTGGTCCCACTGTGGCCCCACAGACTTCCCATGCCTCATAACTGTCCCTCACATTCAGTGGGCCTAACTTGGGCCTATAGGTTTGCCCATTATCAGTCCAGAGTCAGTGAAGTCTCACTAGCTCAGGTCAACTGAAGAACAGCATGAAATACTTTAATCATAGTTTAAAGGAGAATTTTGTCTTTGATAAAACATAATTTTCATCTTTTTGTAATTCTAGAGATTTATATATGTCTAATTTATTATTTGTTAGGCATCATCTGAATTATGTCCATACAATCCTGACATGGAAGACATTTCTTGTATTAAACCTAATAGTGAAATGGATCTGAAACTGGACTTTGTATTTACTTCTCTGTATATTGGTAAAATAAAAGGAGCTTCAAAAGGTTGTGTCACGGTAAGTAAATCCTATGACTCTTTATATAAAATTCTCAGTAACGTCTCACCACAGGATTGCCTAAAGACAAGTTGAAAAAGGACAACAATAGACAAGGGGAGAACCACAAGGTTTCAACCCCACACAAAGAACTGCAGGTAGCTAAGAATGCTGCGAGCAGAAGAAATAGTCTCCCCAGGGAAAACACGCTGTTTAGTTGTCCAGCGTCAAGTGATCTGCTCAGAAGACAGTCATGCAAGCAATATATAGACTGAGCAGATTCTATTTAGAAATATATGTGTATCTACATGTATAAATATGCATGAAAACAATAATTAATGAACACAGGCTATGAATTTGAAAGAGAACAAGGAGGGATATATGGAAAGGCTTAGAGGGAAGAAAGGGAAGGGAGAAATGATGTAATTATAATTGCCAAAATAAAAGGAAAAAACTATAAAAATATTAGTGACCACTTTTTCACTTTCAGACTAGTGTAAAGTTTGTCGTAGTATAGGCAAAACCAAGAACCAAACAAAAAAAATCTACATAAAGACCACAAATAATTTTGTATACCAAGATAGCAGCTGCTAATTTGGAAAGTATATGATTTTATATTTTTCATACATGCACATATATATAAAGCAGTATTATATGTATTATTCTGCAATTTACTGCAATTATATTAATTTACTTCTTTCCATTTTGGAATGGATGTCTTTTACAATTTTCATTTGTTATTCATTTCAATTGTCCTACTATTTTGCTTTAATTATCGCTGGATTCAAGTTGGCCACAGTAGTACCCATTTGTGGTTTTATTTGGGAGGCTGAGGTGAGACAATCACTTGAGGCCAGGAGCTCAGAACAAATTTATCTCTTATAGTAGGAAAGCAGTTTAATAAATCACCGTAATTTATGTACACGAAGAAAGACTATGAGGAATTCTATAGTGTATAGAATTATGATGACATATATGTGACATATATGTGACAGTTTTAAAAATTGAAACACATAGGAAGTAGCAGAAGGGAAAAGGGTAAAAGTCTAAAAAGTTTCTTGGTCTTCAAAAGATTATTTATATGAATTTTTTCAGACAGAATTTATGATTTTTGTAACAGAAATGAAAGAAATGTTTTTTTATTGGGTAAGTATATTAGATGATTAAGTTTAGTCTTTCAAACATCAGAGTACTTACTATGTTAGACATTACTGTAATTAAGATAAATTTCTCACTATTCTGATAGTTACTATTTAACTTTATTAGGAAATTAATAATGGAAAGCTATGTAAATTAGAGCAGCTTTCTTTAGTTGGTCATTTGTCTCTTTAGAGAGTGCAGCAGTAAATAGTTTTTTTTTCCCAAAAAATGCTGACACTTGTGGTAATGAGAAAGGTTTACAAGGCACACTGATGTTTAGAGAACTGTTTTGACTGTTGAAGGATATTATTGCCATCAGTTTTATTCTTCTTCAAATAGATGTACTATTTCAAGAATGGATTTACTGCAGTATGGCTTTCTTATCTAGGCTTAAAATTTAGCTGGGAATAGATCGCATGTTGTCGTAACCACACAGAGGTGCAGATCAGCATCATAGTTTTGCCAAGTAGGTTTTGGTAGAGCAAGAGCATTTAATGGTATGGGAAGAGGGAGTGCACGTGTAAGAACCAGGACATTGTGGTACAGTGTTTCTCATTAATTTTGAAGTAATAGCTGTATGAACTCTGAAGAACAAACTTTTATTTCCTAGAGGTAGTGCTTTATATTTACTGCTGCATTTCCTGAGATTTAGTGTTCAGTAAAATGTAAAATGCCAGAATTTGGGAAGATGCATATTATAATATGTACATATATTAAATAGTTATATGAAACTAACAGGAGGTATATTTGGTTACATTAAATTAGATTATCTTAATTGGATGTATCTTTTTGTGATAATAGTACCCTTGGGTTGAGGGTCTTATTAAAAATCTGCGAAAGGTTCACTGACTTACCATTTACTTCCCTAACTGTAGTGGTAGAAGCAACAGATCTTTGTATTGAGACAGTTCTTTGCTTTGATTCTTTATTACTTTTACTATTAAACATTGAATAGTACTAAATACTTGAATACTAAGAAAATTGAATAGAGACAAACTTGGAGTAGTAACTCATTTACTCATTTTTTGTTTTATATTTTTTCTTTAGTTCACAACGAAGTATATTAAAATCCCATTTCAAGGTAAGACACCTCTTAATGACATTTTTTCACTATAATTTTGAGTATAGAGTAATTTATTAGAAAAAGTTCTGAAATTCTTTCACAAGTTTACCATCACTTTTCAGTGTAGAAACTAAGTAAAGTGAAGACAATTGAATTGTTTGATGTCAACCTTATTTGCAGTTCCAAAAAAACTTAAAATATTTTACAGTACCAAAAAGAACATATTAATTATCGTTTTAATGAGTATAAATCAAATGATACTAAAATACTCTTGATGATTTCTTAGGATTAACAAAAATAAAAATTTGACAGCACAAGTATTTTGCTATATATGAAAATGATTACAATAAGAACTAAAGGAATAAAAGCATACATATAGTATGTATTTGCATAGACAGAGAGGCTTTTTAATGCTCTATCTTATCTGAGTAAAGCAGATGGAAATCTACAGCTTAAAGAGACATAGACTATTTTCTTATTCTTTCCTAAACAAAAATTTTCCAAAGTAATTAGTGATGAAAAATAATAACTGATAGAGAATTCTCTTTAGAAAGTGAAAGGAAGAAAAATGTATGCACAAATGACACCAGGTATGAATTAGAGTAAAAGAAGCATCATGGTGGCACTGAGGGTTTTATTGAAGTAGTTTCATTTCCTCAGCTCCTTCATGTTCAGAATTGAGAATTCTGCTATGGTAATAAGTCTAATGATTGGAGAGAACATATAAGGTGCACGATAACTTAATAGCCCTTGTTAGAAAACACAGATCTATTTAGAACTAATTATTAATAGGTAGTACACTGTTTCCTTGTTCATGTTTGTCATATAGGTGAGACTTCATGGATGTAGCTTCTGACATCCATAGGAGACACAACCCCACAGCAAACTCCCTGATGTTCTTGCTCTTACAGTCTTTCTGCTCCTTCTGCAGTGGTCCCTGAGCTGTAGATGTATATCAGTTGGAACTGGGATCCACTGTTTTGATCAGTTGTGGGTTTTCTGTAAATGCCTCTGTTTGTTGCAAAGAGAAGTTTCCTTGATGAGTGGCAAGAAATTCACTTATCTGTGGGTATGAAGATAAATGTAGTTAGGAACAGTGGTAGTTACAGGGTCTGCGCAAAGATCTATGACTTCAGTAGCTCTGGATAGTTGGCTAGGTTTCTAGATTCAAGCATGATTTCCCTCTTGGTGAGTATTTTAAGTCCTTTTAGAGAGCTGTTGGTTACCACCAAGGTCTGCATGCCATTCAGTCTTCAGATTATTGTGCCATGCTGGTAGTCATTGTGGTTCATATACATCATAGCTGGGTCAGACTGTTGGTTGTCTCCCTTTGGAGGCCTGCTTGGTGTCTTCTGGTACATGAAAGCTAGTCCTCAGGGAGGAAGCATTCAGTTCAGTTCAACTCAGGAGTCTTTGGGCCCTGTGTCTGATGTGCATAGTGTCTTCAGCAATATGGACTTACCTTCCACCTCTCAAGAGCAGCTATGGGCAGAAGCCTGTAGTATTTGGGAGTCCCTTGACTCCCAAATGACTCTGATGAACAACTCTGAAGAGGGTTTCTTATCCCTGGGGTTGGGGTTTTCGTAGATGGTCTTTGGGTCTTAGAGGGAGCGTTGTCAGCCTCAATGGGAAAGTTTCATTTAAACTATATATGTAGACTTACTATGTATTATAGATATTTTCAGATTGTAGTTAATAATATGATTTTTATGACCTTTCAGACACCCTGTGATTTTACCCCCTTTCTTCCTTCTGTATTTATCTCCCTCCCTAATTAGAAGTCCTCATTTTCTCATTTTCCCCTTCACTTCATTTCCCCTCCTTAATGCTCTCCAGAAATGATCCCTTTTTACTTTCCTGCCTTCTGCAGTCACTCTAGGCTGTCAGGCTGTGCACTTTTGAAGATTTGAAGCTACGAACCTCCAATAAGAGACAACATGCTACCTTTTTCTCTCTGACTCTGGTTACCTCATCCAATTTATCTTTTCTAGTTCTGACTAATTACCTGTAAAGTCATGATTTATTTATTTATTCACAGCTGAGTAATACTCTGTGATGTATATGTACCACACTTTCATTATCCGTTTGTAGGCCATTTATGTTGTTTTCATTGGTATCTATTTTGACTAGAGCAGCAGTGAGCATGGCTGGGCAGGAGTCTGTGGAGGATGATACCACATTTTCAGCATGTGTCAAGAATTCATGATTTCTTTACTGTCCACCTCTTTTTTTTCAGATGAATTATTATATTATATTATTTATTTATTTATTTTTTGGTTTTTCGAGACAGGGTTTCTCTGTGGCTTTAGAGCCTGCACTGGAACTAGCTCTTGTAGATCAGGCTGGTCTTGAACTCACAAAGATTCGCCTGCCTCTGCCTACCGAGTGCTGGGATTAAAGGCGTGTGCCACTTATTTTTTATTATAATAAAATTACATCATTTCTTCCTCTTTCCTCCCTTAAAACATTTTCATGCACCCCTGTTTCTCTCTTTCAAATTCATGGCCTCTTTTTCTTTAATACACACACACACACACACATACACACACACTCCTAAATATATCACTAAAATTTGTTTGTTCTCTATAATGTTACTTGTATGTACATTTTTAGGGCTGATAATTTGATATTGGATAACCAGTTGGTATGTTCTTCCCTGGGGAAGGCTATTTCTTTCATTCTCATCATTTCTTAGATGATAATTTAATTAAGTTTTCCTTTGGTAATTTCACACATATTTCTCTCCAAATTTCTTCTGGGCATGGTGTTTCATCACAGCAATAGAAACCCTTACACACACACACACACACACACACACACACACACACACACACACACACACCCTTATATACAGTATATCAATAAGTATCAGAGATGGTCTATTCCTAGATAGATTACTTTTTAAATTGCTTGTTTTATTTCTTTCAGTGTCCATGAATGAGGTTTTGCTGTCAGTGGACACCACTCATTTAAAGAGGTTTGGGTTATGGAAAAGCAAGGACGATGATCACAGTGGGAGGAGCCATGCTATCCTCTTCCTCTGGGTTTCCTCAAAGTATCTTCAAGAGATTCAGAACCAGCTAGAAAACCCCATGTTAAGCCAGCAATGTGAGTATACAGATCATCTCTAAATTTCAGGAGAGCCTCAAAACTTACGTGTGAAGTAAGTTTTCTATGATACCTTAATAGACTATCTTTATTTCATTGTATTGAAATTAATTTCCTTGAATTAAAAATGTTATCCATTAATACTAGATAAATTATTTTACTTATCCACTTGATTTTGCCTGGTAATTTTATTCAGTTATGGAAAATTATCACCAAAATTAAAAAAGTCTTATATAATATCTACTTTGAAGATAAAACATTTTTGTACTATTAAAACTATATTTTAGTTATATTTGGTTGTATTTCTTTTTTTGATTAGCTGTTTTACTTAGTATATAAAACAATTGTTTTATTATGACACTTTCATATTTAATGTACTTTTTATTCACATTCCATTTCCCGTTCTTCTTCCCTCCACTGCTGTTCCCTTCCACCTCCAAAGAGTTCGCTTCTGCTGTGATGCCATGTGTACATGGCAGGTGCATGATTAATGTATCGGAAAGTTACTGGTTTTCATATGTTGGTTTTGTGTGTTGTTCATTTGGTGAGAGTTTTTTTTTATCAGATCTAAGTTTTTTTTTGGGTGGAATATTTAAATTATAAGATTACATCACCTGCAAATGAAGATAATTTGACTTCTTCCTTTCCTGTTATTATTATTATCACCTTTTTTTCTTTCTCTTGCCTTATTGCTCTAGGTAAGACTTCATTTCCTTGCCTGACAAGAGTGAAGAGAGCACCCTAACCTTGTTTCTGATTTGAGGGATACTTTTCGTGTTCCTATGTTGTATAGTTTCAGGCATAGGATTGTTATATGTATCTTTTATTGTCTTGAAGAATATTCTATTTATTACTGGTTTCTTCAAGTCAAAAGGGTGTTGAGGTTTTTTTTTTGTTTTTTTGTTTTTTTTGGCAAGGCCTTTTCTGCCTTGATTAATATGATTTGTGCCATTAACATATTTACACATTTGTATTACAGTTATTGATTTGCATATGTTGAACCATCCTTGTCTCCCTGGAATAGTATCAGCATGGTCATGTTATGTGAAGTTTTATCAGCATGTTCATGAATTCGATTTGGATGTGCAGGGACTTGTCTGTGTTCATTAGAAAATTTAGTTTCCTTACGTGTTGTGCCCTTATTTGGTTTTGATACCAGAGTGATACTGGCTGTGTACATTGAATTGAGTAGTGTTCCTTCTTTCTTTTTCTCTATTTTGTGGAGTTCTCTGACGAACATTAGTGTTAATTCCTCTCTCCCTCCTTCCCTGTGTGTTTATATACTTTGTGTGTGCAGGTGCCCATAGAAGCCAAAAGAGTGTGTCAGATCCCCTGGATTTCGAGTTTCAGGTGGTTGTGAGCTACTTAATGTGGTGTTGGGAACCAAATTCGAGTTTTCTGGAAGGGCAGAAATCCTCTGAACTGACAAGCCATCTCTCTAGCTCTGTTGCTTATTTTTTTAATGGCCCGGAAGAATAGGGCAGTGAATCTGAATGGCCCTGTGATTTTCTTTGTCTGGATATGCCTTAATATTTCTTCAACCTTGTTGCTTGTGATAGATCTTGTTAATTTTTTTTTTTTTATATAACGTCTTCTTGAATTACCCTTGGCAGGTCATACTTATCTAGAAATTTGCTCGTTTCTTCTAGATAATTCCAGGGTTTTAGAATATGTTTTCAAAGTATCCCATAAAGGTCCCTTGGATTTCATTGTTGTCTTTTGTAATGGTTCCCTTTCCATATCTAATTTTACTCATCTGTGACTTCTCCTTATTTTGATCAGGTTAAGTATTTCTGAACTTTTTTCTTTAAATTTTTTTACATTTATTTGTGTGTGTGTGTGTGTGTGTGTGTGTGTGTGTGTGTGCTGAGCGTGCGTGCATCACACACCTTGCACGCATGCGCCTCAATGCCTGTGTGGAGGTCAGAGGACATCTTTTGAGAGTCATTTCTCTTCTTCTACCATGTGGGTCCTGGGGCTAAAACTCATGTCTTCAGGCTTGGTGGCAGCCTTCCTGTTATACCCCTGAATCATCCCACCAGTCCTACTTCTTTTTCACCTACTTCTTTTTGGTTTGGCTTGTTCTTGTTTCCTGAGGCTTTCGAACGCACCATTGTCTTGTTCATTTGATATTTCTCTGATTTTTAAAAATCTGATGCAAGGATTCACAGCTGTAAACTCTTAGAACTGCCTCTGCGCAGTTCTGATAAGTTGTGTTTCTATTTCATGACTCTAGGAATTTAAAAATTTAATTCCTACCTGATTTCTTTAGTGACCCAGTGCATGGTCACTACAAGAGTTCAGTCTTCAAGTATTTGAGTTTCTCTCTTGCTCTGGATTTATGGTTTTATTCATCTTGCCATATGATCTGATGCAAGAAATTATTTCTTTTGTATTTGTTAAGGCTTACTTTATGGGCTGAAGTGTGATTTTAGAGTAAATTACGTTATCCGTGGTTACGTTTCCTAAGAGATTCTTTTTTGCCCATTATTTTATAAGTTGTGGCACAATAACCAAGTTAAATAAATTATAGATTTTTTAATATTATGTATGTTTTCTTAGTTTCTGATAAATAAGTTCAGCTTATGTATATATCAGACTTCTAAGACTTGAGACGAGTGCTTTTTTTGTGTTTTGAGAGCACATACATAGCTACATATATGTATCTTGAAGTACTAACTTTATTTTTCAACTCCTAGTGGTATCTGGTTTAGAATTAAATAAAGTTAATAATATTTGTTCTTACCTCTTTGATCTTGTTATCCCCTCTTCTTTTTAAATATATACTAGATGTTATAGGGAGTTAAATTTTATCCTCATAAAAGTAATAGTTCCCTGTTCTAATTATACACAATAGAGAAATTCATAATCAGATAAGAAGAGGCTGTGGAATTATAAAGAGCTATTTCTAATCTTGGGTGGATGATAATTTTTTTTTTTGTGTGTGTGTGTGTGTGTGAGTGACCATTATTGAAGTGGTTGGTTAAGTAAGGAAGGAAGTGTTTAATCAGAATGGTTTTTTAGATGATAGGTGGATCTGTGACAGAGGCTAGACTAAAATAAATAATGGCTTAACTATTGTTCATTCATTTATACACTCATAAGCAAATACTTACTAGTGCTTTCTAAATGATAGGTACAGTCAGTATCACTTGGAATTTTAATTTCTGTGAAGTAGAATAGGAGCCTAATAGTGTGAATTTGGGTTTTTGATTTCCAGCTGCCTATTTTGGAATTTAAACTTGTCTGTTATTATTTAACATACAAAATATGTGGTTGGGTTTTACATTAAACCCTTACTGTTGGGGAGGGAAGCAGTAGGGAGGGGAGTAGAGAAAAATGTAGAGCTTAATAAAAATAATAATAATAAAACCCCTTACTGTTATTCACAATTAGATTAATTACAGTTATCTTTTAAAAAGTATTGATAAAAATTGATTTCTTTTTTTCTTTTATAGCGAAAGCCAGTGAATTCATTTTCCTTGAGTTAAACAGTTCCATTTCACAAAAAGAAGAATTGAAATTGAAAGATATTATGATGGAAATAAGTAAGACCAATGGAGAATCAGAACTCTCTTATCCGTTGTCTTGGGTTCAGGCATTTCCTTTGTTTCAGGATATCTCTTCAAAAGAAAGCTCTTTCGTTCATTATTACTGTGCTTCAACTTGCTCTTTCCCTGTTGCTGCTGATACAGAAATGAGGAGGAAGTCACTATCTCAGGTTAGCATGCGATTAACACAATGGGCCGAGGGTAGAGAGGTAGAAATTGTTTTACTGTTTAAAATGCTGTTTTGTTAAAAGGATACATGACCATAAATGAATTTCCAGTGTCAAAGCTGGAAAGTTTCTTCAACAGAATCAGCAGTAATAGGATGAGATGGTAACCAAAAGACAGCATAGACATCTCTGGCTCTATACTGATGCAGATATGGAGTGAAAGCTTGAATGAATTGTAAGTGGTGGGGACAATTCTTCAATTAGAATTCAACAATTATAAAAAAATAAGTACAAAGTCACAACTAAAGCACTGTTTTTATGATTGTTGCTGACTGGCCAGCTTCATGAATACATTATGAATTTAATGGATGAAAACTCATAGAGAACTAGCATGTGTATATAACCTCAAGTCCCATACCCTAATCTTCATTAAATTAGAAAATGAAAGGTAGTCCTCTGTAGTGGAGAGACCTGGAGCCAAGTGCTCATAGTTGGCACTATATCCAGTAAGGCATGCCACTCACATCGAGCACAAACCTCTTCTGTAGTCCCCATAATGTATAATTCAGATCTGATGACTAGTGAGAGGAGGAGACCGACCCAGCTATAAAATACATGGCCATTATTCTCTGAACTACCAAGGTGAAGCAAGAAAAGGCTGAGGAATTATGGGATCCTGAAATAGAAAAAAGACATTAATAGGAAAAGTAGTGAAATCAGACCAAAGTCCTTAGCTGATAGTCTCTCAGTGTTACTTTTTAGTTTTGATAGTTAGATTTTTACTCGTTTCTGATATTAAGATTAGGAGGCTATTGACAGAGTTTTCCTTTTTTCAACATTCTGTAAGTCCAACATTATCTCAAAACAATAGTAATTAAAATTGTTATGTTTAGGGACCTTTAGATAGCTTGTTGAGTGGAACGCTTGTGCAGGTTTCTGGAACTCATAGAGAGCTGAAAGGAGAGAACACACATGCCGTGGCACATGCATGCCCATGCATGTACATCGTACATGTATGCGCAATGTTAATGGTAAATAAATAAAAATAGGTTATGCCCTTTTGTAGATTGGTAATATATGACTTACATAACTGATGGTTATGTCTAGAAGGAAAAATATTTCCTAAGTAGCTATGGCAAACACATTTATTCACATACATAGATATGTACATAAGTGTGTTCCAAGGCTCTTTTTCTCAAAAAGCCCATAGATACCAATAAATAGTGGTGGGTGAAGCAGAAAGCCTAACTATATTACATATATAATTTATATATTACTTTTCATTTAATAATAGAATATCAGTTATTGTATGAGTTCAGTCTCCTTTAACTTAAAGTTTTATTTTTTCCTAATATTATCTATCTTTTTTGATTATTTTGAACCACAAAGTTAAATTCTTCCTTAATTGTGGAGCTCAGACCTGGAAAGTAGGACTTTGGATTATTCAGCCCTTGTAGTGTATATGAAATCTTTTGATAAAAAGTAAATTTTTTCATTTGATTATATATGTGTAGAAAATTTAAAAGTATAGTTGTTAATCTTTGATATACCTTTCTTTTAGTCATAGTGTTTTCAGTAATAAATCTAAATTTTACCTCTGTGATTTTCAAAACTAATACTTGTTTTTCTGTACTCTTTTTTTTCCAGCCCTCAAATTCAGATGTTGTCAAGCCTACTTACACTTTCCTACAGAAACAAAGCAGTGGTTGCTACTCCCTTTCTATTACTTCCAATCCAGATGAAGAATGGCGAGAAGTCAGGCACACTGGACCTGTTCAGAAGTAGGAACCGTGTTGTGACCTGTTTGTAGCCGTGTCGTGGTGGTTGCTGTAGAAGTAGGAACCGTGTTGTGA
>JAQHUG010000245.1:489371-522410 GCA_028555095.1 Dicrostonyx torquatus | reverse complement strand
ACACACACACACACACACACACACACACACACACACACACACACACACACACACACACACACACACACACACACACACCAGAGCTACCCTAAAGATACAAGGAGCTGCAAGCTGTCCTTAGTTCTCTGTCTCTACCCTTTTTCTTTCCTGTACTTTAGTTTATACTTAAGTTCCTTGGCTGTGTGAAATTATTAAACTATTAAAACTGAGTATATTATCAAGAACAGCAAATTTTGATTGCAAAAGATATAATCACTAAGGGATTGAGTTATAAAGTGGCAGTGAAGAATTATTTTAGTATGTAAGTAGATGAAGAATTTAAGCTAGGAATATTCCAGTTACTAAATGTTTTCATAGTCTTACATTAATCACATTCATGTGGTTATTTGGTTACATTTCCTTCTATTTTTACTTCTTTAGGTTGCAGATACTACCCTTCTACTGTATATAGGTCATAGTCTTACATTAATCACATTCATGTCGTTATTTGGTCAGCATTTCCTTCTATTTTTACTTCTTTAGGTTGCAGATACTACCCTTCTACTGTGTGTCCTTTGTAAATGTGCCGCTTAAAACATGTTAGGAACTTGGTAAATAGTTAGTAAATAAGTGTGCAGTGTCTACTTTGTAAGTGAGAGTTTCAAAAGGCAAGAAATAACCAAAAAAGAAGCTGGAAGCCCAAATTATAGAAAAATGCAAAATTTCTTTGAAGTTAGCTGGATATAACAGTAATTTTTAGTTTATAAAAGGTAACTGAAGAAAATGAGTAAAATCTAAACACAGTTTACTTTGTGGGCTTGTTCCTTTACAGGTATCTGCTACTGGAGAAGGCTTCAGATGAACTTGTTGAACGAAGTCACATTTTTAGTAGCTTTTTCTATAAATGTTTGACCAGAAAGGAAAATAATTTAACAGAAGATAATCCAGATCTCTCGTAAGTCAGTCTAATGTAATTAAGGTTTTACAGGAATTTATTGTGTGTATCATGCATGTGAAGGTTCGGGTACAATTTGAGAGAGAGTCCTTCTGATCCTGGGGATCGAGCTAAAGTCACCAGGCTTGGTAGCAGGCGCAGCAGTCAACTGCGCCAGCTCTCTAACTCTTTAAGTTTTAAGGTAAAGGAGACTGCTATTTTCATGCTCTGAGTGAGGTGTCTTCATTGTACTAACCCCAAGAGCATGCATATTAACAGTTTTGCAGGTCCCTGGTTTGTCAGCTGTGAGAACCATTTTTTATCCTTTCACTGTTCGTTCTGTAAGAGGAAGGTGGTGTGATGCTGCTTCTTGCAGGCTGCATTTCCAGTGCAGATACTAGAAGTTAAGAGAGCAAGGAATGAAAAACCATGCTATCTCTTCCCTACTGTTTTTACTTTTGATGTGGTTTTACCAGAGGTCGTATTTTCTCTGCATGTATCTCTTACTGGACATGGCTGCTGGTCCTTTAACTTCCACTTGGGGGCACTGCTGCTTTCTTTGCTTAGTTTGCTAGACTAGAGCCTGCTGTGTTAATCTCTGCCTCACTGGCCTTTTTAAAATGTGTGCTTTCCTGAGTTACAAAGATGTTGGGGTGTGGTTGTTTGTTTTTCTGGTTAGTTCCTTGCTGACATGCTACTTTTCATTAAGTTAGTATAATATAATATGAAAACCATTCTTATTTGTACAATTTTGCTAAATTTCTCTATTCAGTATTTTTTTTAAAAACTATGTCTTGATTAGGAATTAAAGCTATTGAGCAGTGGATAGGACTAGGCAAAAATGAAGAGGTGGTTACTATTTATTAGATAGTAGAAACTCAGATATTGTTTACAAACCCTTGCCCCATGCCCAGCAATCTGTATTAGAACCCAATGAATAGACCCCAGAGTTTTTATTTTTAATTTTTAAACATCTGTCTTCCATTGTTTTATTTATTTTTTTATTTTTCACATTACATTGCTTTTAGATACATAGGACCCATGTAGTATATTCCAGTTCTTCGTCTATATGTATGTCTGTATATGTCAGTGCCCTTGGAGGTCAGAATAGGGCATCAGATACCCTGGAACTAGAATTACACACAGTTGTGAGCTGCCATATGGGTGCTGGGATTTGGAACCCAAGTCCTCTGCAAGAGCAGCTAGTGCTCTGAGCCATTTCTTCAGCCCTTATTCTAATTCTTTAGATGAAAACAACAATGGGCTAATTAAAGATTGGATATTTAGAAAAGGACAAATAGCTAGGGAGTAGTAGTCCCTACAAACTTGTTTCAAAAAGACATAATCTAAAGCAGTGCAGCAAGAGAAGAACATTTTCGTATCACTTCCTAACAAAAGGCCCAATTCCTAGTGTTTAGCCAACTGTAGGATAAATGGCATGCATAGTCATTACTAAGCAAGTTTGGCTTTTTCTATTTTCCCTAAACTTTTTTCACAACATTTGCTCATCTATAGTCAACCTACTTTGTGGCAGTTTTCAGAAATGTTTAGCCCTTCTATATTTTCTTCTGAAATCTCTTCTAGCCCTTGTATTTCACAGCAGGAGCTCTGTGTTGTACCATATGAAGCCTCTGTATTTTTATTTAGTGTATTGTGTGTGAATGTGTGCATACACATGTGTGTGGATGGAGGTCATTTCAGGAGTTAATTCTCTCCTTCCACTCTAGAGTCTAGGGGTTGAACTTGGGTTCTTGGGCCTTTACAGCAAGTACTTTTATCTGCTGAGCCACCTCACCAGCTCCTATTCTTTGTATTTTCTCCTATCATTCTTGCTTCATTCTCAAATAAGGTTACCTTAAATATGAAGCCTACTAAGCACCAGCATAACCAAGAAAACTAGGTGTTCCCCCTATAATGTTCTCAAATGTAAACAGGTTAATAGTTTGTATACTAGTTGAATAATAGTTTGTATACTAGTTGAAGTCATTATTTCTAATTTTCATAATTATTGAGTTAAAATGAAAACATTCAATAAATACAACTTCTGATTATTTTACTTACAATAATTAGTTTTTCATATGGTGTTTAATCTGTAATATTTTTTAGTGCATTCTGGATTCTCTCTTAGTTCTAATGTTTACTCATATGGTTACATGTTTTTCAGATGAACATGCTGAGACAAAGATGTGTGTTTTTTATATTACTTGATATATAGTACATAGAGATTGAAGACTTCCTTCTGAGGCACTGAGCCAGAAATCTCCTTTGTGCTACTTTAAGTTCCCCTTTTCTTTTCTTTTTTCTTTTCTATTCTTTTTCTCTTCTCTTTTCTTTTTTCTCTCCTCTTTTTATTTTATTTTTTTAGAAAAAAATCTTTTTTTTCATTTTATATACCAATTCCAGTTTGCATTCTCTCCTTTCCTTTCATTCCATCCATACTCCACCACATCCACTCCTGAGAGAGGCTAAGGTACATTGCTTTGAGGATGTACCAAGGTCCTCCCTACTATGTCTAGGCTGAGCAACACATACATCCAAAGAGAATGGGTTCCAAAAAGCCAGTACAAGCAGTAGGGATAAATTCTGGTGCCACTGCCCAGCCATACAACTGTCACCCACATTCAGAGGGTCTAGTTTGGTCCTATGCTGGTTCCTTCCCTGTCCGGACAGAGTTGGTGAGCTTCCATTAGCTCAGATAAGCTGTTTCAGTAAGTGTCCCCATGATCTTGACCTCTTTGCTCATATTCTCACTCATCCCGCTCTTCGACTGGACTTTGGGAGCTCAGCCCAGTGCTTAGATGTGGACCTGTGCATCTTCTTCCATCAGTTGCTGGATGAAAGTTCTATGGTGACATTTAAGATAGTCATTAATCTGACTACAGAACAAGGCCAGTTCAGGCAGCCTCTCCACTATTTCTTAAGGTCTTAGCTGAGGTCATCCTTGTGGATTCTTGGGAATTTCTCTAGTGCCAGGTTTCTTGCTAGCCCCATAATGGCTCCTTCAATCAAGATATCTCTTTCCTTGCTCTCATCTCTGTCCTTCCTCCATCTTGACCATCCCATTCCCTCAAATTATCCTTTGCCCTTTCCTTCTCCCCTCTTCTTCCTCCCCTTCTGCTTTTCCTTCTGCTCCCCCACCCTGTGCCTATTTTCTTTGTAGATTTTTTTTTTACATCTAAAATTGTTTTGCTATAATTCCCCCAATGGTTTTAAAAAAAGAGCATAAAGAGTGTGTGTGTGTGTGTGTGTGTGTGTGTGTGTTCAAAGTGGCTATTCTCGGTGATTTAATATAAAACTCTTTGTGCCTTTTTTGACATTGTATTTTAGTTATTTCTTGTGTGTTTTTGTTTGCCTCCTTTAAATTATAAATTTGTTTCAGACGAGCTCAGGTTATTTTCATTATTTGTTCTTTGGAAACGAGCAAATATCTACTGAAGATCTAAAAGGAAAATGGATGAGGACCAGTAGGTGCACTTAGCCTTGTCCTGTAATTTCTTTATGTGTGAAATGAAGGGAGATGAAGTTTATCTTTTAAAATTCAAGATAAAAAGCCTCATTTCTTCTGTCTCATTAAGTTTTAACACTTACCACAGAGAGAACTGTTGGGTATTCTTGTTAAGGTTTGATGATACTTTACGTAATCCCTAAGTGGAGCAAAGCAGAAAGAGTTAGGTTTGACTGTGTTGATGATCAGTTGCTGAGCCACTTTGGGATCTACCAAACATTTAGCAATGTGCTGCCTTTACTCTGTTTATCTTAATCAGACATAATAACAATAAATATATTTCTGGTATGTTAAATTATATGCTTTGAAGTCGGTGGTTTAATAAATCTCACAACTTTTAAAATAAGCTTACATGTCATTCATATTCCTAGAATGGCTCAGAGAAGACATAAGAGAGTGAGGACGTGGACTCGTCACATAAACATCTTTAATAAAGACTACATCTTTGTACCTGTAAATGAGTCGTGAGTACTTTAAATTATTTGAAAACCAGTTAGGATTCAAGAAAACTACTCGAGGTATAATCAATAAAAAGTATGGCATATATATAAATGCAGAGATCACTTAAGTTTTTAGTAGAAAAAATGATAAATTTCTTCAATGTTATAATAACCAAAGCAAAATATTTTGTAAACTAAAAATATCAGAAGAGAATACGTTTCTTAAGTTCTGATACAAAAAAGTGATGTTATTGGTTTCTTTATTAATAGAAATCCTGAAAAGAAAACACTGAATGCATTAAGGTAGATAACATTTGAGCTGTTCGGTCAGTGCATTATACAAACTTCCATTTACGGCTCGGTAGATTGTGTCTGTTAGAGTGGACTGTTTGCTCCATCTTCCGTGATGTGATATCGTCATAGTGAAAGTTTATCGCATCTTATCTCACAGATGGAGCTCTAGAAAAGTCTTCTGCATTGTGTAGATTTGGCATGTTATTGAAATTGCTGTGTTTTTCGACAGGTCTCACTGGTATCTCGCAGTCATTTGCTTTCCATGGTTAGAAGAAGCTGTGTATGAAGATTGTCCACAAACTGTATCCCAACAGTCCCAGGATCAACGATCTCAACATGACAGCAAAATAATAGGTGACAGGCATTGTTAATAATGATCACAGTAATAAGCAGATTGATCGGAACAATAAGAAGTTAACAGCCTACCTATTTATTATTTTATTAAAAGGAGTACAAAATGTTTGAAAATTCTCATGACACCCAACATTATACAAAATGTCATACTGTTGATGCTAAGTTTTATTATAGCATTTTAAGAGACTAGCTTTGCTAACATGACTCTCCATGCATAGCTTAAGGTCTCTAATTAACATTTCTTATATACTAGTAATTCAGAACAAACTTAATAGCTCATATTTCTTTTCTAATTTTCTTGTGACATGAAATTTTAAGAAAATAAGCCTATTTCTTTGAAAAAACAATTAAAAAATTAAATGTTTTGTAGCTGTAACATAAATAGCAAACAAATTTGGTAATGCTATCTAGAACCTGGGTAGAGGGAACTGTGGGGGCACCTGTTTATTTTCTATCTTTTCTTATCCTTTGAGCTTCAGAAGTTAGAACCATGATGTGAGAAGTTCACTACCCTCCATATTAACGTACTCATTTTTATTAGTTTTTATTATTTGCTGTATTTGAAGTTAGTCTTTTGGGAGGAAATGGGTCCAGTCAATTTGTATTTTAGGTTTTGGTTCTGAAGTTTCTATATTATGTGATAATAGCCAACCCTTAACCAGTTTTATCTGTTGACAAGTGTTCTCGTAATACTGACCACAGAAACTATTTTTTCTTTAATTAGTACTGTGGATAGATCTTGAAGCTCAGATTATCTAAATTATCTGTGCTAACACACACCAGAGACTCATAGTGACTTCTTTGTTATTAGACAATGATCTGCGTCCCACTTCAGTGGTGTCCCCCAGTGCCGAGGATTCCCAGGTAAGTGTGTACTGCGCAGACACAGAGGAAGGAAGGCTCTTTCACAGTGACAACCTTAACTATAATATAGGGCCTGCCTAAGTGGATGGAGATGGGATTAATGGCTCATAATTAAATTGTGCTCCTTTTTCATTATTTCAACAATTTTTGGGGAAGAACATGAAGTTGTCATTCTTGCTGACTTGCTTAGTTTGTGTCAGCTTCCTCTCTCAGAGATTTATTGTGGGTCCGTTAGAAAATTAACAGCATTACTAAGGTGGTCTTTAGAAAAATCATCCTGATCTATTCATTCAGGAATTTATGAACAAAACCATTGTCAGCAAAGCTCACAATTGCTAATGCTTTTCTTCTCATCATAGATAAATACCTGGATTGCTTCTCAGCCTTTGGCTCAGACCAAGTGCAGATTAAAACCATTTCTTGTGCTTCAAAGGAAGAAACATGTCTCTACAGCCTCAATTGAGTTACAGAAAGTGTGCAGACACAAGTTATCTTATTTATCTTTAAGATAATACATGAATAAAAATAAATTTTCTGTTATTGCATAGGCCAGGTTAAAGCATCTATGTGAGGTCATTGTGAAAGTTCGTTAGTCAGTGAGTTTTGGAAAATGGGAGTTAGCACGATCTGTTTGGAAGCTAAGTGGTGAGAAAGAACTTTTACTTGAAAATTTAATTTCAGTATTTGAAACACTTTAAGGAATAAGTGGCTATTAATGTATTAAACTAGCTTAAATTGCAAAGACAAAAATTCATGTTATTTCAGAGTACCGAGATGAATATGTCAGTACCAAAGAAAATGTGTAAACGGTAAGTACATGTTATAATAATATATAAAGGTTTGAAAATTACATTTATATATTTTTAAAGATATATTTATTTTACGTGTATGAATGTTTTGCCTGCATGTGTATATGCATACCACGTGTGTGCCTGGTGTCACTGCAGAGGTCAGAAGATACCCTGGAACTGAAGTTATAGACAGTTGAAGGCTGCCATGTGGATGCTGGGAACAGAGCCCATATTTCTGTAAGAACAAGCGCTCTGAACCAAAGAGCCATCTCTCCAGCCCTCAATTTTGTTTATTTGTTTACTGTGTGTGTGTGTGTGTGTGTGTGTGTGTGTGTGCGCATGTGTCTATGACATAGCATACGTGAAGGTTTGAGGACAGGTTTTGGCAATTGGTTCTCTCTTTCCACCATGTGAGTTCCCAGTATTGAAGTCAGGTTATGAGACTTACAGACAATAACATGATGTCTTCTTTGTTTACTTGTACTTTGGTATCCATCTTTATATAAGTCTGTTTATCTGGATTTCTTTCTTTGTGTTTTAAAGGCCATGCATTCTCATACTAGATTCCTTGAAAGCTGCTTCTATACAAAACACAGTTCAGAATTTACGAGAGTAAGTAATGACAGTTTTTACCTTCTAAAATCTCAGAACTTTGGTGACTACCTTAAGTACTACTAAAAACAGTCCTGGAGGTGTGGGGTTGGTTGACATATATTAGCACTCAGAGGCAGTGTTACAGCCTAACAGGCAAGAAGACCATAAATTCAAGGTCAGCTTTGTAGGACAGTGGACTATAATTGTGAGACGTGGCTACAATGGAAAAACAGATAACACCATGTTAGTAATTTTATTTTTAGCATATACTTAAATGAAGCTGAAAATCTGATCGCCAGCAGCATCTTCTATTATGTGTTAATAGTGAAGGATTTAGATTTGTCAAAGGTAAATTCAAAATTTTTATTTGTAATTGAACAAAACCATAATCTTATGCAAAATTGCAGGTATTAGTGGTTATTAAAAATAAAACCTGAAAAGAAAGTGGAGACCTGTAAATTTCTATTTGTGTATGTATGTGTGCGTGTATGGGGGAGAAAGTAGAAAACTGTCGATTTCTGTTTGTGTATGTGTGTGTGTGGGATCTTTTTACAGAAATTTAAAAATCATGTGGATGGGTTGTGGGATGATGGTACGCTTGTCCTAGGCCTAGTTATGGAGGTCAGAAGACAGCTTGTGCATTTGGTTTTCTCCTTCCACCATGTGGGTCCTGGGGCTCTAACCCAGGTCATGAGACTTCGCAGCAAGAAACTTGGATAGAAGGTGCCTTTACCTATTGGAACCAGAGAGGAATTAATATAGGTGCTGAAAACAAATTTTAAAAGCCATGTTTTCGCTTACTTCATAATAAAAATAATTTTGCGTTATGTGAGCTGTGAACACTAAGTTGTTAAAAAAAACACTTTAGATTTTATATGAAAATCCCATCACTCTTCTCAGTAGTGTTTGTGAAGACTCATAAATTATAGTTGTTGAGATTCTGTCTTTGGAAATTTAATCTGAAGCAACAGATTTGTCAAGGAGAGGTTTTCTACCTGTCGGGAACCAAGGCCCCAACATAGAAACTAATACCTTGCCCTAAGTGTATTGGTACGGAGGCGCGTGGAAATGACAAGACAGCTCACATGGCTTTTTTGGGAGGGAGATTCTCAGTGGTCCCTCATGAAGTCCTGAGTTCACATCCTGAAGAATTCCTCTTGTTTATTCTCCAAACAGCTTTTATACCAACACATAAACTGAGCGGGAAAATACACCAGCACTCTGTTTCCTAGGTAACCAGGTGGCTGGCATTTTGTCATGTCTGCATCCACCTGTCTGCTGTGTATGCTAGTTGTCATGTAAGTTTGAATTAGCATCTCTATTAGGCGTCCTCCAAATTACGAAGAAAGGAGCAACAACATCCTGACCCTTTGTTAGGGCAGTGACAGCCTGTCTGCAGGGCTATGTGACCACCTCAGGTGGGGCCTATGGCTTCACAGCCTGGTGCCACACCATATAGGCACTAATGAAGCCCACTGGCTTTGTAGAAAGTGTTGCGGATTGATCAAGATTTCCACTCAGGTTACTTTCCTTATTGGTTATTTCAGGTATCTAGAAGTAGAGTGGGAAGTTAAGCGAAAAACTCACCGTGAATTCAGTAAAACCAGCATGGTGGACCTGTGCCCTAAAGTTCCTAAGCAGGACAATAGCAGCGACTGTGGGGTCTATTTGCTGCAGTATGTGGAGAGCTTCTTCCAGGTACGTGCAGATACAGATTTTCCTTCTAATTCACAGTTGTTAATGTATAGTTACAAATTTATGACCAAGAAGAGGCAGGAAAATGTGACTAGGCAAGGACATATAGAAAAGACATGGAGGCCACAAGTGACCCAGATAGGAGAATATGAGACGTTTGCAATTATACGATTGTTATGCTAAATCAAAGTTGTAGATGAACAAAATGGATGAAGACATGAAATACAGAAAATATCAAATGAACATTAGCGTTGAAAACATACAGTAGTCTATTAAGAACTTGTGTGGAGTTCTTTTTTTTAAAAAAGATTTATTTATTTATTATGTATGTATTTATTATTCCATGTGTGCCTGTGGCCAGAAGAGGGCACCAGATCTCATTACAGATGGTTGTGAGCCAACATGTGGTTGCTGGGAATTGAACTCAGGACCTCTGGAAGAGCAGCCAATGCTCTTAACCACTGAGCCATCTCTCCAGCCCTTGCATGGAGTTCTTAATGTAGTGATACATGTATGTACGTGCCATTAGGTGACTGAGCCAGGAGGATGAGAAACAGAAACTCTCACTTAAAAGGCTAAGATTCTCATTTGGGTTGGTTGCAAGGCTACCTAACCTTTTGACATAAGCCTTTTGCAGCAAAAACTCAGAGACAGATATTGGGGTTCAAGCTGAAGACCAGAAACATATTCACACTTTATACAGATGTAAACAAGCTGAAGACCAGAAAAGCAAAGTAGTCAACTACTAGAGAGACCTTTTACCTCTACCAAATCTTCAGACCGAAGGGGTGAGATCCTGTCTCCATGAATCCTCAGACTCCACACCACACTGAGTGTCTCTCTCTTCCCCTTCATAATCCTTTCTCTGCCCAGCCATATTGCTCCTGTTTCCACCTCCCTACTGCTGGTATTAAAGCATGGATCCCAAGTGCTGGGATCATCTTTGTATGATATCTGTTTCTCTTTTAGACAGAAATCTGTGTAGCCCAGGGTGGCCTTGAACTCAGGATTTCAAGTCTGCCTCTGACTCCTGAGTCCTGGAATTAAAGGTGTGGCCACCACTCCCAGGCCTGTACACTGACTAGTGTGACTGGTTTGCCCTCTGATCTTCAGGCAAGCTTTATGTACTAAAACACAATAATATACCACTATAGGCATTAGCTCGTATCAGTGGGTTCATCCCGAGATTCCAGTCAGTACATCCTCTCATCCTGTCTTCTCCAACATGTAAGTCCTTACATTAGCCTTCAGATTTTTGAATACCAGCTAAGGGTAGCCTTCCTTAGCAACTAAAAAAGAGTTAACACAAGGATAAATAACTTCTTAATTGCAACTTAACTTTGCCATTAAATAAACACCATGGAAATGTAGCAATTCAGAAAGCTGTTTCTTACCCTAAATGATGACTTTTAGTGGAATTTTCCATGTTTCCATCTCTGGAAATCCTTATTACCAGGGCTTTCTCCATAATAGTTTAACAATATTAACATGTGTCCAAAGGAATATAATTTCTGTGTTCTGTTGAGTCATTCTTTACTGGTTATGACACCACTCAAACATGCAGTGTAACAGAGTAGACTATTTCATTTTAATGCTCAAAAGTTAGCAATTTATGAAAATGGTCTAAAATTGATTGTGACCATGGTTATCCAGCTGAGAAACTGGAAACTAATTTTGTGCTTTATGTGAGTGCTGTGATGTGGTGTGCAGCGACCTGTTGATTTTTGAAAGGTGCCATGTTTTCCTTTCCTACAAAAGTGAGATTTAAAAAAATTGAAATCATGATGTCACACTAATATCGTTCTTTCTTTTCTCTTTTTAGGATCCCATTGTTAACTTTGAACTCCCAATTCACTTGGAGAAATGGTTTCCTCGCCATGTAATAAAGACCAAGCGGGAAGATATTCGAGAGCTCATTTTGAAACTTCATTTGCAGCAGCAGAAGGGCAGCAGTAGTTAGTTAATCTGTGCAGACACGGCTCATGCTCTCTAAATTTACTGGCAAGCGGCTTACCAGCATTGTGTCAGCTTACAGAGGAGAAAGTTACTTGCAGTAGTTCAAATGTATATGGTATCTTGTTTGAGTCGTTGGGCTCTCACAACTGAAGGTGTCATAGAAGCACTTATAATAAAGAAATTAAAATTTCATAAATATATTTTTATGATTAAATATGCTTGGATTATGCAATAGTGTATGTAATGTGGGAATGTTTTCGTAAGTAATAAACCTATGTGATCTGTACTTCCACATGACTGGGTGTTATGGGAGGTGGGTTCTCCCTGGTGCCAGCCCCAGTACTTGTCAGGTTTGTTGGCAAGTCACATCATATTGTAACTCTGTTCTTTGCAGCTCAAGCATGCAGTATGAATACTGTGTATTTTTTTAAAAAAGAACTTAGTATCAAGGCTTCAGAAAATGCCATTCACGGCATCCCTTCTGTATAGTATGAAAAAAAAGGAAACCCATTAGATACAAATTTACCCTTTCAAAGTGCAGCTTATTATTCTCAATTGCTAATGCAATTATTCCGCTCTAACCATCCCCTCCCCCACTTCTTTACATGTCACATATAGAGGTCTGAGAAATGAGTACATTTGTTCAGATAAAATGTGGAACACATTTTAAGTACCAAATAAGTTTTTAAAAATTATGTAGCTAAGCTTTGTTAATTTAAGGTATAGCTATATAAATATTCATTCCTACATTACCCTAGAATGTGTGTATACAGTTTCTATAAAAGATAAAATTGGTGTCCTCATAATTTTAACAGAGAGAATACTTTTAAACTTCTATTTATTATTTAGAACCAAATATGTAATTTTATAGTTTGGTTACCCACTATTCATCTGCAAAGCCAGATTTCTCATTTCTTTTATATTTTTAAGTTACAGTTTCTAAAGATTATGATCCCCCAGGGATCTCACTCATACAGCACCCAATATTTTATTAAATATTCAGGTAACAGTTCTACTGAATTTATGTGATGATGGTGGTATTATCTATTAAGCATTTTAGAATCTTATGCTATCAGAAATATTTTTAGGGAGATCCGAACATATTGTTTTCTCAGATAATGGGTTTTAGAATATTATTTTAAACATCTCTTGTATTTACAGTTATAACTGTTGTAAAGCATTTGAAACAAAGGCAATTTAAGATAAAACTAAGAAGTCTGAAGGTTTTATTTCAAAATCAAGTGACTTGGGGTTGTCATTTAGCCTCAGTGTTCTCAGATTCTATTGATCTTGTCTCTCTTTGCACTGTTCAGGATACATGGCTTTTGGAGGTTTTACATGACAATGCTTATTACCTGCATATTTCATTCCCAACTTATGTATGTTGGCGAGAAACTTTCTTTTTTTAAAAAAGTGGCTGTTAATTGTTTTGTACATCTAATTTTGGAAAGCAAGTGTATAAGAGATCTTGTAATTTCGGACCTTTTCTGTTTGTGTGTTTTTCAAAGATACCACTGTCCTTCATTATGTTTTGGAGACTGTTTAAATTTTGTTTTCCTAAACTCATGTAGAAATAATGATTTGAGGATGTCAACATTTTATATTAAACATGTTTTCAATTCATTATATTGAGGTGTAATCTTTTCTTAAATATGAAACACTACTAGAAATGGGTGATCTGATCACCCCTTTGATGGGTAAAAGTTAAATCACTTCCTGTGGTGGTGGATAACAGTCAAAACTCTAAAAAAGTACTGTATAAAATTACCTCAGGATGGATATGGGGAGTATATAGGAAACATAAATATGTTTATTATGCTAGAATTGTATTTTTAACTATTGTGTACTGCATATACCATGTAATTGGATGTTTAAATTAATTTTTCTTCACACTTTAGCAGGTATACAGTTAATTTGAATGTCTTTTTGTTTAAAGGAAAATAATACTTCAAGTTGAGCAACTTAATTAGATAAGAAGTGTTGTCCAAATCCAGAACACCAGCATGATATGACAAGTAGAAAATTCCATCTTGACCTGTGATGGGTAACAGTCAAACCACTAAAATACCGCATACAATTAGCTCAGGATATGTATGAAGAGTAGATAAACATAAATGATTATCATATATAGATTTGGTCCCTTCCCTCAAGATATAGCCATGCATTTGTAAATATTCTAAGATCTGAAACATGCAACTCTTCTGCTCCTGGATATGTCCCATAATACCCAGCTCCCATCACCTAATAGCCAGTAGTACACGTGAGAAAATGCACGCTGGGGTAATGGGCTCAGTGGGTAAAGGCATTTGCTATGTAAGCCTAGTGTGCTAGTGTGCTTTCTGTTGCTGTGGTAAACACTATGACCAAACCAGCTTGGGGAGGAAAGGGTTTACGTCATCGTTTACTTATAGGTCACAGCCCTTGAGGGGAAGAAATCAGGGCAGGAACTTGAAGCAGAAACCATGAAAGAACACTGTTTGCTGGCTCAGTCCCTCTGCCAGCAAAAGATGAACTTTTCCCTTTTTGAAAGCAAATACTTGCTTTTTTAAATATACGGTATTCTTTTTAAAAAATATTTATTCATGATGTATACAATATTTTGTCTGCGTGTATGCCTGCAGGCCAGAAGGGGGCACCAGACCTCATTACAGATGGTTGTGAGCTACCATGTGGTTGCTGGGAATTGAACTCAGGACCTTTGGAAGAGCAGGCAGTGCTCTTAACTGCTGAGCCATCTCTCCAGCCCCAAATACTTTTTATAATACTCAGTATTTATTAATTGAAGATTTTATACATTTTGATTTTATATATTACTGTTATTCTCTTCTAATGCCTGTAGCAAACTTTCTTTTGGGCCTCAGCCAGCTCTCAAATCATGACACGAAGACTTAGTTATGAATTAGTTACAAATGTTTGGCCTTATGCTTGTTTCACAAGCTCTTTTAACTTAAATTATCCCGTTTCTCTTCATCTATGTTTTGCCTCAGGGCTTTTTACCTTCCTTTCCTTCTGTATCATAATCTTACTTTCCTACCGTCTTCATGGCTGGCTGACAACTGCCTGGCTTCTGGTCCCAGTCCTGTTCCCAGGACTGTCTCTCTCTTTCTCCCTTCTCTCTCCAGCCTAGATTTCTCCTCCTGCTTATCTTTGCCCGCCAGCCCTGCCTATCCCTCTCCTACTCAGCTATTGGGCATTTCGCTTTTTATTAGACCAATCAGGTGCCTTAGGCAGGCAAGGTGAAACAAATACAACATATCTTTCCATATTTAAGCAAGTACAGCACAAACAAATGTAACACACTTTACATAATTAAACTAATATTTCTCAACATAAGCAAATGGAGCACATCTTTGCATAGTTAAAATAATATTCCACAGCAAATGCTCACAGTGCTGTCCCTTTTGTTACCCAACTTCATGCCCTTTTTGTTGTTTATTAATAATTCCCTGGTCTAATTACTGCTTCCTGTTGGAGCATGGATGTGGTGGCCATCCACTGGGGCATAGCCTCCTTTTCATTTAGCTTTTTAAAATTTTTAAACATTTTTAAAAGATTTATTTATTTATTATGTATACATTATTCTTAGCATTCTGCATGTATGCCTGCGGGCCAGAAGAGGGCACCAGATCTCATTACAGGTGCTTGTGAGCCACCATGTGGTTGCTGGGAATTGAACTCAGGACCTTTGGAAGAGTAAGCAGCACTCTTTTTTTTTTTTTTTTTTTTTTTGGCTTTTTGAGACAGGGTTTCTCTGTGGCTTTGGAGCCTGCGCTGGAACTAGCTCTTGTAGACCAGGCTGGTCTCGAACTTACAAAGATCCGCCTGCCTCTGCCTCCCGAGTGCTGGGATTAAAGGTGTGGGCCACCACTGCCCGGTGCAAGCAGCACTCTTAACCACTGAGCCATCTCTCCAGCCCCTAAACATTTTTTTTTTTAATTTTTAATCGTTTAGCTTCTCATTACTGCCTAGGCCTATCTCCCAGAGGTGGTACTGCACACAACAATGGACCAAGCCCTCCCGTATCAGTCAGCAGTCTAGATAATTCCCCAAGAGTCTCAGGTCAGTCTGATCTGGGCAGTTCCTCAAATGAGACCCCCCTTTTCCAGATGATTAGTTTGTATGAACTTGACCGTAAAAACTAACCAGGACACATAGTGGAACCCATGAGAAGGTGAGAAGAGATAGCTGATTTTATAAATTGTTCTCCAGCCTCCACATGTAGCTGTGCCCTGCTTACCCACATACATGTTATGTATATGTGCACATGTAGATACATATACTAATCATAAATTAAGAAACAAGCTCTTCCATTTTTGAAAGCAAAAACTCATTTTTGGATAAACAAGTTTAATAATTTGGTAAAAATAGAGTTTCTTTGAGAGTGGGTGAAGCTTAGTCTAAAAGGTATAGCTTTGTTGGCATAGGATATTGGTGAGAGGCAATAGACAATGAAAAACATGCTAATGACCAGAGATTATTTGTAGAGAAGATACAAGTTTTAATTTAAAGCTCTTGAGATTAGGTTGGAGGGACGAGTTTTTTTTTTGTTTGTTTGTTTGATTTTGTAAATCCTATTCAATCAGGTTTTAACTGAGAAAGTTTTAAATGTCTTAGAGATCACCTTTTATTTTTTGGGGGGGCGGGGAGGGAAATGTCAGGAAGGGAAAGGCCTCAGTGTGTCATAGAGCTGTCTTCATCCTGTTCCAGCCGGTTTGTCCATCCTCCATTCTCCTTCCTCCTTTGCAGTACAAACTACTCACTCCTGGTGCACTTCTGCTCCGTTAACCGGCATATTTCTGTGGGATTTTGTAAACGTTGCTCATCACATGTCATCGTGTGTCATCACGTGTCGTCACATGTCAGAATACAAAGTTCTTTGTATATGTGCCTCCTGTCCCTGTGGCCTATGTTTATTCAAATGACCTCATCTGTAAAATTGTATTCTTTTTTGGGGACTGGAGAAATCAAAGGGTCAAGAAGACCTCAGATGACAATGTACTTTACTTAAAGTTACCATGGTAACAACAGTGTGCGGTATTTTTCAACAAGGTATATGTGGAACCAGATAATGGACTATTGTTTTGTGATGTGAATGCCACTTTGAAGCCCAAGTCAAAGCTGATTGGCTGGCTTGGTTTTGCTTCTGAATAGGTTAATCATTCTCATATGTTTATTTTAACTTGATTTTCGACGTCATTTTTAACTGCAGCACTTCTAGTCCCAAGCAAGTGATACCTAGTCTAAGTCTGTTATCTAACATTTTGCTAGACACACACTGGTGTGGAAAGTCCTGTATATGTGTTGCTTTTATTGGTTAATGAATTAATAAGCTGCTTTGGCTCGTGATAGGGCAGAGAACTAAACTGAAAGTAGGCAGAGTCAGATAGAAGCTATGGAGCTGCCAGAGGAGAAAGACGTGAGCTGCCAGCTGGAACCTTGCTGGTAGGCCACAAACCTCATGCTAAGGTTCCACCTGGCGGCTCCATGGCTTCTCCCTGACTCTGCCTACTCTCTTTGCACATCTCTTTCAGCCTGGCTTTACTCTTAAGCCACTGGCCGAAAGCAGCTTCTTTATTCATTAACCAATAAAAGCAACACATACAGAAGGACTTCCTACACCAACACACACACACTTTCCTCTTTTGAAAGCAAATACTACATCTCCCTCTAACACCCCAGTACCCTCCCTCTCACCTGACTTCATGACCTCTTCTTATATTGTTGTTGGTTAATTTATGTTGTCCCTGGTCTAATTTAGTGCTTCCCATGTCAGCATGGATATGGGGGCCTTCTGCTGGGGCACTGACAATCTACTGGTGGCCATACCCCAAAGGAGAGTGACTTTCCCCCCAGCAGCCAGCCACCAACTGCTAGTAGCTCTTTCACCAAAGGTGATCTCAGGGCCCCATCCACATTCATGCTAGCATTCTGGTGATTATTCATTTCCAAGTAACACTTGCATGCTACTCCTGTTTCTAAAATGCCCTTTGCAACACTTATGCCCAAAGAATAATTCATCCTTCTGTTCCTTCCTAGAAATTTGTATAAATGTTTGATTATTTTTAGCCCACGTACAGATGGACTACAAGGTCATCAAATGCTGGAAACGTTTTGCATTTAAGAAGTTTTTTTTCCTCAGTTTAGTACAGCAGTGTTTTCCAGACTGCCTTGGTTCTCAGGAGCTTTTCATTCTTTGGAGCAGGCCAACAAAAACAATAATTCCCACCAGTATTTGTTAATTAAGATGTGTTCCTGTGTTTGCAATCATCAACAAATATATAAGACATATCCTGGAACTAGCTCTTGTAGACCAGGCTGGTCTCGAACTCACAGAGATCCGCCTGCCTCTGCCTCCCGAGTTCTGAGTTCTGGGATTAAAGGTGTGTGCCCCCCACCACCCGGCCATAAATTTTTAACTTTTTCCCTTTGATTCAAGTTTTCAGGTTTCTTAGCACTACTAATATTTTACAGGTATCACTATGCAATATAGCTTCTTAGAAGGGCTGGCAAGCAATATTTATTTGAGGCTGTCACATAATTGATAAGCTCTTCCCATGCCATGAGAACATTGACAGTGGCACAGTTAAGGATTCTAAGGGACACATGCTTTAGATAGTGAATATTTTCAAAAATTTCATCAGAATATGTAAAACTAAATTAATTTTTTTTTTAAAAAAAAACAGTAATCCCAAGCTCCCACAGGGAGTTCTTGGTTAACTTTGTTGCTTTCTATTTGCTTAGGTAGATAAAAACTTTACTGGTAAAGAATTTTATATGATTCCGCTTGGTGGAGGACACCCTTTGTCAACTAAGAGTTCTTCATGTTCATGGTGAATGCTGATTTAGGCTAGGTTGAACTATTTTATCCCAAGAATATGCTGTTATTTCCTCAGGGAACAATGGGAAGGCCACTAAGAAAAGCTGTTCCATCAGCAGTAGTCAACTCTAACCAGTTTGACGACAGTTGTTCTACGGCACGAGGCCATGGCGACACCTCGCTGTCCACAGAACCCCATGAAAACAGTCCCTAATTTTTTTTTTTTCAAGACAGGGTTTCTCTGTGGCTTTGGAGCCTGTCCTGGAACTAGCTCTTGTAGACCAGGCTGGCCTCGAACTCGCAGAGATCCGCCTGCCTCTGCCTCCCGAGTGCTGGGATTAAAGGCGTGCGCCACCACTGCCCGGCGCCCCTAAAATTCTTAGTAGATACCTTTTCTCTGCTATCTTGCTCATTCTGGCTTTTCCATACTGCTTCGAAAAAAATTGTCTTTCTGCCTGTTTCTGTCGTGGTGAATTCTTTCACTGCAATGTCACTACCGTCTCAGATGGCAGGAACTTCATGTTTGGTAGAAAACTTGGCAACAGTTATTTTTAACATAGTTTATGTTGTATGTTCAATATTTGCCAGGCAGTATTTTAAGTCACGCTGTGTGGGTGAAATGAGTCCATCTGCTAATTCTCTCAGCAGCTCCACCATGGGCTCCCTTTATTATTCCTTCACGGTGCACAAGGAAGAAGTGGTTACAAAGGATTTTCTCCTATGCAGGAAAATGAGCACTTCTGGTTTACAGGTCTTTGTCTTAGGAAAACACAGAGAACATGTAAGTCAATTCTGACCACGGACTCAGAGCCTTGGGAGGAAAGGTGTCTGTGACACACGCTGCTAATGCAGGGCTTGTTAAGGGAGGCGGGGCTTACTAAGGCGCTTAGGTGGCTAGATTAGGATGCTCTCTGCCCATCTGTCCTAATTAGCTTACCTCCCTGCTTCCATAGTGTCCCTATTAAGTCAGAAAAGAAGCCAGAGCTACTCTGAAAGGACGACTTTCTTTTTTGTTTTTAACTTATGTCAATTGACAATGGTTTTAGAGTGGTTGCTCACTCCCAGACGTAAACTTTTAACTGTGAGGCTTTTTCTTGTAAACATTTGTTAGTGGAAACCTCCAAACTCTGGATGCTCATTTTGTCATCTCATTTCTTTGGTTTTTGCCTAAATGATTATGTTTCTTCTTTTAAGGAAGATTTCTCTGGGTATTTTGATATTTTTTCTGGCAGGAGGAAACCTTGTATCATTCTCAGGTAATTCAAAACTAATACTTTTTTTCTTGGGGACCTTTAATATAGTCTTAAAATAGTAATATTTGACATTGCTGTTGTTGGATAATATGACTATTAATCTCTACCATTGCTTTATTGAACTGCTTTAGATTCAGAAATCATCTCCCATGATTTGGGTAATAATTCCTAGTTCAAACCTTACACCCTTGTGTTGAAATTTGGTGTATATTAATTTTAGAAACAATCTTGCATTAAAGGATTACTAGCTAAATGGGAAAAAGCTGGAGAACGTCTTCCTTTGATGTGCATGCCTTTCCAGCACTGTCTAAAGTCTCTATTTGCTGCCTCTCCTTCCCGGGAAGCCCCGGGTTCTGCTCCCAGTCCGTTCTCTGAAGTAACAGACCATCTTTTCTGCAGAAGTGATACAAGAACCCACGCGTGCAGTCTCCCTGCCCCTGCCTGAGAAGTCCATTGACCCTTCCCTGCCTCCCAGAAACAGACAGCTTTTGGAGCCCACAGAGGCAGAGAGCAGGTGGCTGCTTAGAAGGCAGAGATCAATTCTGTTCCCAAATGGAGTCAAAGTTTGCCCCAATGAAAGCGCTACGGAGGCGGTGGCCAATCACGTGAAGTATTTCAAAGCCCGAGGTAAGCAGATAGCCAAACCCTTGGACTCCTTCATGACACTCAAGTATCACATTTGTTGTGCACTTTTATAGTAAAAATGTGATAATGAACCAAATATTAGCGAGAAAAGGAGTTAATCATGTTAATATAAATTGAGAGAAAAGTGTAAATTATTGTAATAGAAAATATCTAATTTTTAGTGTAATTGAAAGCACTACTGTGTTATTGGATAGATTAAATAAAATTTTTAAATTTTTCATTGTGGTAATTTACCTATATATACCCACAGCACATATTTAGAAACAAAGACTCCCGTGCTTTCCTACTTATTTTATAGATGAAAATATAATGCTCTTCTTGATTGTGTATTTTGGACATGCCAGAGATGACTCTTCTCTCAGGGATCTCACCTGGCTTTTGTCTTATTGATTAGGCAATATGCTCCTTGGATTCATATCCTCTGCTATGTGAATTCACACTGTTTCTTACATTTGCTAACGTTGCTTGGAAGGATTTATCAAATTTTGCTTTTTATGTGTTCAACAGCCAATAAAAAGTGCTATTATATGAATGTGATATTACTAAGTTAAATGTAGAGGTTGATTATGAAATGACTGTAAAATCAGGACTATTAAACATTCATCTATTTGTTTATTGAACACTCACTATTTCCCCAGCACTAGGTTGTACAATTGTCTTTCTCAGCTGCTACTTCATTATCTTAGTTTTCTGTTCCTTGACATTCTCTTCTACACTACAGTTTTTTAAAAAATAAAATTTAATGGCAGTGAAAACATTTCATATATGTAATGTTTTATGTTAATATAACATGGCACAGTGTTTTAGCAGCCCCTGTGGATATGCTAGTCTTGATTTATTACTCAGGGAAAGGCTCTTCTCTTTTTTTTTTTTCTTTTTTCTTAACGCGACAGTTTCTCTGCCTAACAGCCCTGACTGTTCTGAAACTTACTTTGTAGACCAGGCTATCCTCAGAGATCCATCTGCCTCTGCCTCTCAAGTGCTGGGAGTAAAGGTGTGTATCACCACCCTTGACCTGGCTCTTGTTTCATTTGCTAAAAGGATATCGTAGACCTAGAAGTATTATGTAGGACCCTAGGGTGGAAGTGAACTTACAAAGTGACTGAGGACATGAAGGACCAGAGAATGACAGTGGGCCATGTATCAAGATGATTTACACTGCCTGGATTTTGACTTTAAATGGATGAGGATATCCACCTGTCTCAGCTGTTCGTTCCACAGTAAAGAGGAAGGCCAACCATTAAGGAATCTGCTTCTGTTTTGTGATTGTTTTGCTCTTATTTTTATAAAGTCAAGAAATACTGCTAAAAAGAAGAGGTCAACAAAAGGAAAAATGAAACATCCTTGAAGTAATGAATTTAAAAATACAGGTGCTGTGAGTTGGGTTATTGAAAAGGAACCCTGAAAATATACATACAAATAGCATTATATATACTAAACAATTGTTCTTATGTATTTAGGAATATACACATACATCTCTTTCTCTCTCCCTCTGTGTGTGTGTGTAACAACAATTAATGAAATAAAGGCCATGAACTTGAAAGAGAGCAAGATGAGTATATGGAAGTATTTGGAGGGAGGAGAGGGAAGAAGGGGGAAGTGATACTACCCTCTCAAAAAATGAAAGAAATAATTAAAAAATTAGAAAGAACAGGGACCTCAGAAAAGTAAGTGTTTGACCCAAGCATTATATTATGGTTGTTATTATGATCATGGCAGAAAACAATACTTTACCTCTTATGCTTTTGATGGGGAAGGACTGGGAATAAGGCCCCATGTTAAGTTCGCAGACTGCTCTTCCAAAGGACCAGATTTTGATTCCCAACACTATGTGGTAGGTCCCAACCAACTGCAACTCTATTCCTAGGAGATCTGGTGCCCTCTTCTGGTCTCCATGGGCACCAGGCACACAGGAGGTGCACACACTTCCATGCTGGCATTTGGTCTGGTTTGGGCCTGCACAGGTTTTCTGCATGCTGCCATAACCACTGTGAGCTCCCATGTGCAGCTGCCCTGCTCTGCCAACAAGATAATGTCTCCTTGTAGTCATTTTACGACCTCTGGCTTTCTACCCCTTTTCCATAATGGTCCCTGAGCCTTGGAGTTTTGCAATACATCTGTTCCTTTAGGCTAAGAAAGCACTGCTGGCATTGCCATTGCTCGTGGTTATCCTCCAGACTCCATGGTAACACCTATTACTGAAGACACCACATGACTGAATCATAGAACATGGCAAAATCAAACTGGTACTAACCTGGATGCTTCATCCCTTCCTATCCAGCTTTCATAGTGCTATGCACACTATCGGAAGAAACAGGAATCATCAGTCTTAGCCACCATGTGACAGACTTCCCTACACTCTCCTGCTGTGGGAACTCTGTTCCCAGACATACCCACTGGTGCAATAGTGGCATGAACATCATGGGAGCAATTGACTACTTTTTTGTTTCCTTTTTTTTTTTTTTGAGACAGGGTTTCCCTTCATAGCCCTGGCTGTTCTGGATCTTGCTCTGTAGACCAGGCTGGCCTAGCCAATCACTTTCTAATGGTCTTTAAATCCCACACCACAAGATGAAACCCACAGCTGGCACCATTATAAGGCCAAGGTATAGCTGGACACATCACAGGCTGCTACTACTATTATGCTACTCCATGGGCACAGTGATTGACCACTCCTAATGACTCACCTTGATACTAATAGATAGATATCATCTCTCAACCCTCATCTGACAAGCTTCTATCTGCAGTAGATGTAGATAACACAGACACCCACGACTGACAAGGGGCAAAGGATAAGATACTGCAGATGCCAAGGAAATGTTTATTCAGGTAAAGAATTATAGAATGGGAGGAAATCTTTGCTAATTACATATCTAACAAAGGATTAAGATCTAAAATATATAAAGAACTCAGAACTTCAAGCAAGAAATCGAATAGCTCAGCTGGGCCAGGAGGTACATTACTTTAATCCCAGTAGTCAGGAGGCAGAGGCAGGTAGATCTCTGTAAATTAGAACAAAATGAAACGAAGCTTACCAGAACCACTGAGGTGCTGCAAAGACAGCTTGAAGAGGTGAGGTATATCTGCAGGAAGCACACAGATGAGCCATTTGTACCTACTGGGAAGAACAAGTCGTCATTTTTTTCCCGGTGGCCCTGGAGGGTATGGGAACTCAAAATATGAGTGTGGTTTTATTTGCTTAACGCCTCTTTGCAGGAGTAATGTAGGATGGGCTGAAGTCATCCATAACTGCCAGATTAGGAAATAAAAATGCAGGGCATTCGGTTAAAACTTGAATTTTAGCTGAACAACAAATGGTTTTTCTAGTGTTAGCGGGACCCATATAATATTTGATCTGTAGGTTTGCTGGCTCTGTGTCTCCATGAAAGTTATTCTTTGTTTTCAACACACACACACACACACACACACACACACACACACACACACACACACAGTGTTTGAGTGTTTTTCTCATATAACTGTGTACCATATTTGTGACAGATGCCCATGGAGGTCAAAGGAGGACAACAGATTTCCTGGAACTGGAATTACAAACAGTGGTGAGCCACTGTGTTAGTGCTAAAAACCAAAACTGGCTCCTCTTCAAGACCAGTAAATACTCTTAATCACTGAACCGTCTTTCCAACCCCCAGGAGAATTATGCTGTTTCTCAAAAATACTTTAAAATATCTCACTTTTTATCTCAGGCTGACCTGAAACTCACCACGTGCCTCAGGATGGCCTTGAGCTTGCTTGCGACAATCCTCCTGCCACAGCCACAGTGTTCCAGGTACTGGGATTACTTTCACAAGCCATTAAACACAGCAAACTTCTATTTTGTTACCATTGAAATGGGAGTGATATTAGTAATAATATCTTCAAAGGGTCTTAGTAAACAGTGACTAAGACTTGTAGGGCCTTTGAAGATCCTAAGAAAGCAATGGTATTGCTGACTAAGTAGGAGGAGCATATTGCTTATATTTTGTATTTTTTTTTCAAGACAGGGTTTCTGTGTAGCTTTGGAGCATGTCCTGGAACTAGCTCTTGTAGATCAGGCTGGTCTTGAACTCACTGAGATCCACTTGCATCTCTGCCTCCCGAGTGCTGGGATCAAAGGTGTGCACCACCACCGCCTGACTTCTATTGCTTATATTTTCTTTAGTGTATAGATCTTGTTTATTTTATGATGTAAACTCAGATACTGAGAAAATTCTCACACAAAACCAGGAAGTATGAGTCCTACATATTTTTTTCTTGTATGCATTGTTTTGGCAATCCTGAGTTCCTAATAGTAAAAATGAATTTTACTATCAGCTCATTAATATATACAAAGACATCAACCATTATTCTGATAGGATTATATTAAATGTTTAGTAAGTTTGGAGACATTATTGCCTTAACGGTGTTAAGTATTCTAATCTATGAATGGGAAGTTTTGCTATTTAATTTAAAATTCGTATTCAATTATGTTGGTTTGGTTTTCAAATATAATTTTTATATCTCTCATGCTGGTTAATTTTTATCAGCTTGATACAAACTAGAGTCACCTGTGAAGAGGGAGCCTCGGTTGAGGAATTGGCCTATGGGCAGGTGTGTGGGGCACGTTCTTGATGAAAGATCCACATGGGAGGATCAGGTGCACTGTGGGGGTGACAGCCGTGGGCAGGTGGTCCTGGGCTGTTTAAGAGAACAAACTCAGTATATCATGGAAGCAAGCAGCTAGACAGCATCACTCTTTGATAGTCCTGCCTCTGCTCCTGACTGCCCTCCACAAATTTTATTGGGCTCATACAGATTGGTTTTGTTGATTTGACAACATGCATATAAGTTGGCAGTATGCATAGTTTTAATGCTTTGAAAGCTCATTTTGAAATAATAATTGAATAATATTCCATTGTGTATTTGCCAGAGTTTATTTTCCAGTCTTCTGTTGAAGGCCATATTTATTACCTCCAGGCTTTGGCAAGTATAAATAAAGCCATTTCAAACATGTTCATGCAAGTTCTCGCGCTATCACAGTTTTCTTTTTGCTTGCATAGATGCCAAGAAGTACACCTGAACTGGATTTGTTTCCTTTTTATGCATAAAAATGAATGACTATTATCTCCTGTTTTCGAGTATTAGTTGTGTTTGCTGGAGAGTGACAACTCAAAGTGAACATTCTCTCACTGGCTTACAGTGTGCCCTCAACCTACAAGCCCTGAGGCGTTCCAAATGCTCCTTTTTAAATGTCCAATAAGTTTTCCAAAGAATAGATCACATTCATTTGCATTTCTGCATTTTACCCAAAAAACCTCCCAGCTCTTTTAAAATGTCATTCTCTCTCTTTTATTTTTTTAAAAGCTTGTATTCTTTGAAAACTTCATAAAATGTACTTTGACCATATTATTCCTCCTCAGCTCCTTCCAGATCCCCCCACCTCTCAATTTACCCAACCTCATGTTCCCTGTCTTTTACAAAACTAAAACCCCTCAAGTTCACTACTCCTGGCTATAAAGCCTGTCCTGGAATGGGGTTGATATACCAGATAGCACTCTATTGAAGAAAAATGACTTCCAGCAGCAAAAGAAGTCAATAGCTCTGAACTAGAAACAGGACTTGTTCTGATCTCCCTCTCTATGCTAGGCTCCTGTCTGGCTTGTGCGGGTCTTCTGTATGTTACTACAGCTGTGTGTTCATATGTGCATCTGCGTGTTGTGTCGGAAAACAGTTTCCTTGAAGTTATCCACCTCTTCCGGCTTTGAAAATCTTTCTGTCCCCTCTTATGCATAGATCCTCACACCTTGAGGGGAGGAATGTGTGTAGCCATCCCATGAGGCTGAGTGTTGTGATGTTTCTTCTCTGCATGTTGACCAGTCGTGGGTTTCTGTATTAACTATTGTCTATTGAAAGAAGAAGCTCCTCTGACAAGGGTTGCTCTGTGGGTACAGCATTGAGTCATTAGGCGTCATTTTACTGCTGTGTCCAAAAACATCATTATCTTTTGAAAAGCTGAAAAGTCATGACTTCAATTAAAAAAAAGGAACTTAAAATTACAGTGTCTATTAATAAAAACAGATTCAACACAGTATATTAAATCTAAGTTCCATTTTCATGAGACATAAACATGGAATAAAAAATAAACAAGGAACATATTCATTAAGAAGTGAGTTAATGCCCCTTATAAAGGAATAGTTGGGGAATACATACATACATACATACATACATACATATATATATATATATAAAACTGAAAAGTTTGAACAGGATGTTTTTTTTAGCAGAAAACCATTCTCATGATCCTCCAGAAAAGATGATATGGCCAAAAGTGTTTTACAGAAATGGGAGTGAGTTGTTCCATGATCGTCATGAAACCTACAGAACATGTTATCCTTTTCTACGTATCTTTCTCTACTTCCCAGTGTGCCAGGAAGCCATCTGGGAAGCCTTCAGGACGTTTTGGGATCGACTTCCTGGGAGTGAGGAATATCGTTACTGGATGGACTTGTGTGAGGATGGAACCACAAGTGTATTTGAAATGGGCACACAGTTTAGTCAGTCTGTGGAACATAGAAACTTAATCATGAAGGTAAGTGTCGCAAGGAAGAAAGAAATTGTTAAATTGTTGTAGGCATCATTGTACATGGCTAAAGGAAGAGAAAATAACATGGTTTAAGTTTTCTGAATGAGCTGCCCTAGGGGATAGCTTAGTTCTGTATTAGTCAGGGTTCTCTAGAGGAGCAGATCTTCTAGGATGGATCTATATATTAAAAGAGGATTCTTAGAGTGGCTTGCAGCCTGTGGTCTGGCTAGTCCAGCAATGGTTGTCTGCCATCAGGAGGTTCAAAAATCCCATAGTTGTTCAACATGAGGCTGAATTCTATCTTAGAATCTCAAAGAAAGAGTTACTGAAACCAGTGAAAGAATGCTTCAGCAGCAGGACAGATAAACTTGCCAGCAAGAGTGAGGGGAAACAGGCAAACACCAAGCACTTCCTTCTTCCATGTCCTCTTATATGGGCTGTTAGCAGAGGGTGTGGCCCAGAGTTAGGGTGGATTTTCTGACCTCAAATGAGCTGGATTTAAGGTTGACCTTCCTAACTGAAGTTTTCCTAATCAAGAAAAATCCCTCACAAGTTTATCCAGCTGTATGGGTTTTAATTAATTTTAGACACAACCAAGTTGACAACTGAGATTAGCTATCATAGGCTCCAAGACTCCAAATCAGATCATCAGGTTTGCATGATGCATGATTTTACCTGTGGAGCCATCTTGCCAGCCATGTTTGCTATGTTTTATTATCAGAAATTATAGAAATTATTTAATGGATATTTGTTGAAATAGAATTATCAAAGTAACAGCCACATGTATTTTTTCTACTCCCTGCAATCTTTGAAGTTTATTAATATCATTTTCAAGTACTGGCTACAAGTATTATATGCTGAAAATAATTGTTGAATGAATAGCTATAATCAGTTGTTTAAGTAGGTCTGAAAATTATTATTAAATGAATAGCTCTGAGTTATTTTTGTTTGGTTCTTATGAAATAAGAGTGCATCTAAAAGAAATAAGATGAAGCATCACATTCTTTCATTTTTAAATTTTATTTCTAGTAAAGAAGATGTACTATATTCTTTTAACATTTGGTTTTTACAATGGTGATCTCATTAAGTGGGAGAAAGTTGGGTAGGCGGATAGTTTACTAAACATGGGTGGACCAAAAACAGATTTTATAGGGTTATAAACATTTTGAAGACGTGCAAATTTTTTATGTGTTTAAAATGAACTCATCTATTTGCCATGGTGTGTCACAGTTCAAGTCAAGACACTGTGTCTGCCTTTTCTCTGTCATATTTATAAACTGCTTCATTTTAGAAATTATGAAAATAGATACATCATCCATGCCTCCCATGTCATAGCTAATAGACAGCAACCTTACAAGGTGTTCTTCATTTTGTAAATAAAAACAATACATAAATTGCTTACCCTTTATTACAAAATCATTTGTAACCCAGAACCATTTTTCCCCAAATTCATATTTTTGGATATGAATATTGTTCAGCATCACAGAGCTTGGTATCATGTGCAAGGCCCTGTGTTTGATTAGCAGCACTGTAAAAACAAAACACAACTCTCAAAGCATGTTTCCCCTGTGTTATGGATCTTCCATTCCAGTTGTTATTGATCCAAAAGATTTTCACAAAGAATCATGTATTCATATTTATATCATCCCTGTGTATTTCAAATTGTGTCCACAATATTGAATCAGCAACTAAAGCAAGAAAAATAAACAAGGGGTTATTAACTTTATAACAGAGTTTTGTGATGTTACACTAAAATGTGTTGCTTACAAGTGGGATTTTAGTTTTAACTTGAAAGTCTAGGAAATACACTTCAGTGAATACTTAGAGCTTGTAGATTAGACAGGTGATGCACTGTCTGGCTTGAGCCTAAATGTGAGTTGGCGGAAAAGGAGAGGTTTGACGGGGCAGATGCAGGGAACAACACGAACTGTGTTTATAGGGAATGGTTTGGGCCGGTGTAGTAGAGGGACATGCTAGAAATGACAGGTCAGACGGGAGACGGGGAGAGTGTTAAGAGGCTTGGATTTGGCTCTGTGGGTTACGGGAAACTTCAGGCTTGTAAGGGGATAAGACAAAAGAGCTGGCTTAAAAGCCTGCTCTTTAAAATTCACATTTCTTTATATATTTATTCATTCATTCACTGATGTATTTAATAAACTGTGAGAGTGAGAGCAAGAGATGGGGAAGACTATGACACTTCTGTAGGAGTCAGTTCTCTCCTTCCGCTATGTGGGCTGCCAGGATTGAACTCAATCAGGCTTGGGAGAAAAGGCTTTCACCTGCTGCGCTCTCTGGCCCAATTTTGAAATCTTAAAGGCTATTTGAAGGGTTACAGAGAGTCAGCTGACAGAGAGACCAGGTAGGAAGCCACTGAGGCTCCTAACCAGATCATGGGACTGAGAAAGAACATGATAGACAAAAGTAAAGAAATAGGATTTGTGGGGTTCTTGTAGTTCCCATTTTCTTTGGGTCACCAATCAGCTCCCAAATAAAGACACCAAGACTTACTATGAATTATGAATGCTTGGCCTTAGCTTAAGTTTGTCTCACTAGCTCTTTTAGCTTAATTTAATCTGTTTCTATTCATCTATGTTTTGCCTCGGGACTTTTTTTTTTTTTTTTTTTACCTTTCTTTCATTCTGTATTTCCTACTTTCCTGCTTCCTCCATGTTTGTCTCTCTGGTCCCTGGTGTCTCCCTGGCAATTCTTTTTCTTTCTCACCCCCCCCTCCCCAGACTAAATTCTTCCCACTTACTCTCCCTGCTCAGAAGTGCTGTCTATACCTCCTCCCGTGCTACTAGGTGTTCAGATTTTTATTAGACCAATCAGATGCCTTAGGCAGGCAAGGTAAAACAGCAACTCTTTACATTATTAAACAAACACAACAAACACATCTTTATGCAGTTAAACAAATATTCTACAACAGGCTGTGGCAGATTAGGTGGCAACAGGATAGGATAACAGTGCTGGGAGCCTCCCAGTTCCTAATGGGAGTCAACAAGATCAGGTTAATATTCTGTACACTTTTTTTGTTTGTTGTTGGTGGTGGGATTTTTTTGAAGTAAGAGTACACAGGAACATCAGGGCACTTAAGCAGAGACAGAATGCTAGGATGCTTGCACAGTTAGAAACAAACTTGACATCGTCAGTACCTGCTGTTAGTGTTCAGGCATCTGTGCTGACCTGACCTTGGGGTATACGTCCTCAGCTGTAGCCATTAAGAGCACCTCCTGTGCACATTCACTATACTCCCCTTTAAAAGGGCCCTGCCCACCTCCTAACTCTCCTTCTTTCTCTCTGTGTCTGTTTGTCTGTCTGTCTCTCTCTCTTCTTTCTTCTGCCACTCTTGTCCCCAGAGACCGGTCTCCCTTCTCCCATACCCACCTTTCCCATTCATTTTTCCCCAATAAAAAAACCTCTCCACCTGAACTCTGTCTCATAGCATCTTTCTCTTCCATGCCACTTTTTAAAAGCCACAACACCTGCATTTATTATTTTCTTGTCCTTAGAGATTAGTGGACTAGCTTTTGCCATGTTAGGGCATTGGTGACCTCTGTGGAGTATATTTTATTCACTGTGCAATCACTGCTGTTAATTCAGCCATTGTGTCTTTGTTTTCTTCAGAAGCTGGCTTACATGAAGGAAGCTGCAAGCAGGTATGTCTTTCCTCCACATTCAACGCTTGGCAACATAGGTGTGTCATACGAACGCCAACATTTACTCTGCCATTCCTTTTCTATGTCTTTTCAGCTCCTGCAAGGACCAGGCCTGTGGGTAAGTCCCAAATGCTGTTCCTCTTGAGGCCATCTGCCTTCCCAGAGCACCACCATAGCCACTGGGCTCACTCACTGCCTGATCTTACCAGAAGCCGACTCATTTCTTTACTGGATAATTCAATGGAAGTCTGCCTTAGTGAGAACGACCTGCTGCTACTCAGCTTAAGGCTAACACCAACACTGAAAAGGTTTATTTTAGTGAGGGTTAGTTTGTTAAGTGCTAGGTAGTTGTTTGGATTATTTTATTGATTTTATGATTATGATCTTGAAAAAAAACCAGTATACTCTAGATTAATCTGTTAGTGTGCTTCATGTCTGGCCATTAGGCACAGGCCAGGATAATTTTGGCTTCTAAGCAGTGGTTATGTAAAGCAGGTTTCAAAAGGTGAGGAATAGTGACTGAAGTTTAAATTCCAGTCATCTTCAGAATATCAATAGTATACCAACATGTGGGGGACTACATAGTAAATTACCAGTAGATTAAAAAATTAACTTAACAAGCCTGGATCCAGATATCCAGCTTCCACAACAAAGTTAAGACATAGTTGGAGTATCTCGTGATGCCACAGAGTCTTTGTAAGATTTGTTAAATTTTGGGCATTGTGGGCGTCCTCTTTTTCCTCTTTTGGCCTGTTGGCTATTAGTTTATTTGTGAAATGTCCATCCTAATGATAGAGCTGGAGAAACCATCTCCTTCATATCCACAATCTGTTGGACCCAAGGTGCTTTGCTTCTCTTCTTCACTCTATTGCCCAGTACACACATACTCTTTCTTTCCCTCCTCCCTCTCTTTTATTTTTGATTTTTAAAGTAATATGTCCTCTATTTTTAAAAACATTAAAACTTTTATTCTTTGAGAATTTCACTGATGTATCATGAATATAGCTCAACCATATCCTCTTCCCACTTCTGCCTCTCCCTGAATTCAGCTCTCCCTGAATCCCCTCCAGCACACCCCTTTCCATCTCTTGTTCAGGTTCTCCCACTGTTCTTTTAGTGCTGCCTATATGCACATGGATGTGTGATCTTCTGCAAGAGCATGACAACTGCTGATGGCCACACCCTCAAAGAAAAATGAATATCCCTCTCCCCACAGCCACCATCACTCTTGCTTTTTAGTTTCCTTCTCTTTTGTTTCCAATTATCTTTTTCTCTGCCTGTCTTCTCATAGTTTTCCGATTCCTACAAGCAATAAGTACTTCTTTCAATACAAAGTTTGTTGGTGGGTCTCTCTGCCTCTCACTGATATACACTTGCTGTGCCCTGGCTGAATAGCTCTCAGAATAAAAAAGTTGGACCACATTCCTCTCCTCTTCAAGACAAGTGACTAGCTACTTGCTGCTCTTAAAAGATCAAGATTAAGACACCTCACTTGATTCTTCATAATCAGCCTGTGCTTAGTCCTCCAGATCAGGCTATTTCTCCAAGTTATGGGGCATTTAGTATCTTTTAAAAAATAGACAAAGAAACAGTTTAAATAGCTTCAGACAACCTAGCTAAGCAAGAAATGCATTTAGGATTTAAACCCTCTGGTAAAATTACCTTTCACTCTGTAAAGTGTTTATTCTGCTGTTTAATTGTCGCAGTAGCAACACAAACTAGGTTTGACAATAGTTCCCTCACGTGAGCCTAAATATGAAGAAAGTAATTTCAGGAGACCCTTAAAGCCTGTCTCTAGCTGTATAACCCACCATGCAGCCTTCAGCAGCCTTCTGTAGGCACATTTCTGTGACTAAGAAATGCGCCTGGCTTCTTTCTACAGTCCTCGTGTACAATCTTCTGGAGGGGAAAAGCTTTGATTTACAAGTTCTCATAGACTCTCCATGACCCAGCACCGAACATCCCAGCATGCACAGCATATATTCATTTTGTTAATTTTGTTTAAGTAACCATACCAAAATCAATACGTATTTGTGCTGTTCTCCCCGCCCCATGTGAATATACCCATACATGCACACAGAGAAAAGGAAGATAAATTAACTTGCCAGGGTGATTTTCATTATATTTTATTACTTCTGCATTGTGATGTGGTCAAGTTGCCCACACCATGCATTATGCAAAGATCAGGGTTTCTTCATTAAGCAATCATGGATATCACAACATACATTTTATCTCAATTTGGCTCTGTGTCACTATGCTCCAGAGATGACACAGTATCTCCCCCCCCCATTCAAAGAGGAAAAATGCAGATTTATTTTTGTTTATACTGGAAGGAGATTTTTTTAATCACACACTAAGAAATCCCTTAGATAGTGCCTTAAGAATGGACTAGACAAGGGGGAAATGAGGTGTGAGTTGGCAGGGGTGGAATTGGTTTCATCTGGAGCTGGCCTGACTAGATCAGCTCATTCTGTTGCTTCTATTCTCCTGACTGTATACTCAAACTGTCCCTTTCTGTTCACGTCAGCTAGAAACAAATACCTTCATGCTCTCTTCACAGCCCCGAGTCTCAAGAAAAATTCTGAAAAGAAAGACAAAGCATGATTCTGTCTGTATGAAGAGAGATTCCATGTTATAAAACAGCCTGTAATGCAGCCCATGAGAGGCTACGCTGGCACTGCACATGTTACCACACACATC
>JAQHUG010000245.1:429273-462877 GCA_028555095.1 Dicrostonyx torquatus | reverse complement strand
TAAGATGGAATCTCAGAGTTGTTTTGATTTGCATTTCTCTGATGACTAAGGATGTTGAACATTTCCTTAAGTGTCTTTCAGTCATTTTAGATTTCTCCGTTGAGAGTTCTCTGTTTAGGTCTGTACTCTATTTTTTTTTAAAATAGGATTATGTGATCTTTTGATATCCAATTTCTCGAGTTCTTTGTATATTTTGGAGATCAGACCTCTGTCTGATGTGGGGTTAGTGAAGATCTTTTCCCATTCTGTAGGCTACCATTTTGTCTTGTTGACCGTGTCCTTTGCTTTACAGAAGCTTTCAGTTTCAGGAGGTCCCATTTATTAATTGTTTCTCTCAGTGTCTGTGCTGCTGGGGTTCTATTGAGGAAGTGATTCCCTGTGCCAATGCGTTCAAGTGTACTTCCCACTTTCTCTTCTGTGAGGTTTAATGTGGCTGGCTTTATGTTGAAATCTTTGATCTATTTAGACTTGAGTTTTGTGCATGGTGATAGATATGGGTCTATTTTTATTTTTCTACATGTTGATATCCAGTTATGCCACATTGCTTAGAATCTTAACTGGGTTCATCCTTGTAGATTCCGGAGACTTTCCCTAGTGCCAGGTTTCTTGCTAACCAAAAATAAGTTGAAAGATGCAAGTAGTGTCTATTCCACTGCATTTAAGGTGCTTAGACATCATGGAATTTGCCGTACATGGAATGAGGGAGGTCACTGCAACCAATCCCCCAGTAAACACCTAGGGTTGACACCTTGGTTTGAAAAGGTCTTTCTGATTTAATTTACATTTTTTACAAGTATTTATGAAATGCTTTGTTATTGGGCAAACACCATGCATAGAGAAATGAATAGTTTTTGGGTTTTGTCTTTTAGGAATGTGTAGGGTGATAATCCTTTTTTCCCCTTAAAATGTTATCGTAGTACCCTTGTAGGATAGTAAAATGAGGATTGTATTTGTTTTCTTTTGGCTAGTGAGGACACTTGTTTTAGAGAGACAGATTGTCTTGTTGAAAGTTACATGACTAGGAGATATCAGATATCTTGATCAGTCAGAATTTGGGTTTCTACTTTTAGTGATTGTAACTTGCTCTGCACTATAAATTCAAGAGATCTAGATGTTTAGTTACTTCTTACGGTGATCAGACTGTGGAAACAGCCCTAAATCTTGAGGTTAGCCCTAGTATCGAAAGGGTGGTAGTAGCCATTTGCTGACTGCTAACAGTCCTGTGTAGAACACAGAAAACAATTGAATATGAAGTTGCTACATTAGTACAGAACATTAGCCAAGACAGAATTTCCAAAGCTGTGTAGTGTTATCGGTAGTGTCAGCTAGTTGGCTGAACTGATTTGTAAATTTAATAGGCTATGTTCCGAGTTGTGCATGAGCAACCATGTAGGGCAGAAATAAAGCATCTACACTCCATCCTTCTTTGCCACCAACATTTTTGATTTGCTTTTTACTATGTGCAATCCCCACTTATTACACAGACTTCGTAGAACCCATTTGAAAGGAACAGCTAGTATGTTGATCTGGCAGACACATGTCCTAACTTCAGCTTCAGGTGTTGTAAGCAAGCATACACTTTCTTTCTAGAAGAAACATTAGTAGAGAGGCATTGTCTGAATCTCCCTGAAATACTCTACTCTTATTTATCTTGAATGATGATATGTAAAATGTGCACAGAAAAATAGTCGATCAGGGTATCTGGGATGAGAGAATAAGGGCAAATCTTTCCTCCATATGGTTGATTGATGCCTAACTGATGGGTGATTTACACTGAAATGCACTTGGTGCCACAGTGGCTGGCTACCTCAGGTTACTGGGTGTGGGGCCAGCACAGCTTTCTTCAATCAGAAATGTTCTCTCTACCCCTCTTGTGGACTTCCTTGGCACCTTCAAATTTTGAAAAAATTCATCCAGAGCAGCGTTTGCACTTTGTGGCTTGCCAGAATGCAGCCTTCCTGGGTCACAGTGAAGTTCTTGGCTTTAAGAATACATGGTTTCTTGGTATTGCAAGTATTTCTTTGAGTTCTTGTTCCAAGACAAAAACATGATAATAAATTATAGTATCTTTCTGAGTAATTTTATTTTTCTTAATGAATTTGCCTTTACTAGAGAAAGTATGTTATAAAAGACATTATCTTTAGATGAGCAACACAAATACTGGGAGGCAAAATGATACTTTGTCAGCAAAGAACAAGGTTGGTAATCTAACACAGACTTCCCAATTTGCATAGATTTCTCATCTAAGAACATTTCTCGTGATCTTTTCTCCTGTATGTTTAAAAGCCATGCAAGGCACATGCTAGCCTGCCAGTAAATAAGTGTTTGACTTTCCTTGCCCAATATTTCACAAAATGAGGACGCCGTTGGAGTTCTGTTAGGCACAGCCTCATTTTCTTCCTCCTCCACTTCCTCCCCCTACTCCTTTTCTTAATTGTTGCCATTGTTTCCTGTCTTAGAATCATGCTAACACTACAAGAAAGTATAATATGTCATACAGATACCTTGAGGAGGAGACCAACTTTCTGAATATACAGATGTGATTTATCCTACCAGGCTTGCAAAGAATGTGGCATTGAGTTGTGGGTAACCCGAAGACAATGTCTCTAAATGAGTACTGAACACAAATGTGTGAAGAAAATAGACATGCTCTTCAGGGTAAAAGTTGTTCCTTTTATATTTAGGGACAGAAAATATTTCAGCCTAAAAGATGAAGTACCCTTTAAATGGCAAAACTTAAAATGATCTGATCTGTTTATATTAGTGACAGCATCATCATTTTGTCATTACTTTTGGAAGTATTTATTGAGATACCATGAGCTAGGCATTGTTCTGGATGCTTGGAGTGCATTATTCTGATGTTTGGAATAACAATCATGTCTGTGCAGATGGTGGGAGAGATAGAACATGACCCATGTTGTCAGTGTGAGAAGGAAACTCCCTGAGGAGGTTAAGCTGAAGCATAGAAGGCATAGGAAGTGAAGGAGGCATGTGCACGTTTGTTTATGGGTATAAGGGGATGCATGGACTGGGGGAAATAAGCTCAGCAAAGAGAAGAAAGCGGGCATCAGAGATCTGAGGACCGGTATGTGGCACCTGGACATCAAAAGACCAGAGCTTTCCAAAGAGAAATGGGGAGTGTGGCATGGTAAGTTTGAACCAGAAGGCATCTTCTTATTGTTTTATGCCTTGAAATCATCACATAGTTCCTTTCCTTAAAGAGAAAGATAGAAAATTACTCACAGATTAACCTTTTAGCCTAAAACATTAAAAGGCTTTGCTTGAGCGATTGAGGACATGCCCTTCACACGTCATAATGCCTTTCAGTCACGTTCACCCTCTTACCCTCTTCTGTCCTCCTCATATTCCCAGTAGTCCCCTTTCTCTACTCAGTGCTATCTAACTAGCTCCCTGGTACCTTGATGCCTTTTCTATTTGGAATGTGGCTGAGGATCTGTTTACCGGAGTATCAGTTATCACTTTTAAGAGCTCAAAGTTACCCTTTAGAATAGGATGCTTGACCGATCTGGGAGGAAATCAATATTGAAAGGACCCAGAATTTTTTCTTCAGTTTAGTCAATTACGTATGTTAACAGGGAGGGTGGGGAGGAAGGTTGGAGAGATCTGGTTGCCTATAGGCATCCTCTATAGACTAGTGTATCATCTGCACTATGTCCATCAGGACAGGTCCAAACTAGACAGTACTTTCAGGAAGGAAAGGAAGACTTCTAAAGACCACTGCTTTCTCCCTAAACCACAAAAGACAATTCTTGTCAATCAATCTTTTTCAAATGGAAAATGCACCCACCAACTGTGTGAGTTTTGCATTGGATAGCTCATGTATTCCTTCCCCATAGGAAAATTTGAGGAGTTACAATCAAAAGTCTCTTTCATAAGCTCAAACTCAGAGGAAGGTGGAAGACCCAAATGACCAGTATCATCAAACCAGGGCAGTTTGCTATATATGTTTTTAACCTATTGGTGTTGTATTAATGAGGGCGGTAGAAGAGTGGGCTATGTTCCTGGCACCTGGCTAGCTTTACCCCCAAAATAATTACACAAAAATTGTATTCATTGAAATACTGCCTGGCCCATTAGCTCTAGCCTCTTATTGGCTAACTCTCGCATCTTGATTAGCCCATTTCTATTCATCTGTGTTCACCACGAGGACATGGCTTACCAGCATGAGTCTAAATATCATCCATCTTGGGCAGGAGAAGCATAGTGTCTGCCACACTGCCTTCTTCCCAGGATTCTGTTCTGTCCTCCCCGTCTATCTAAGATTTTGCCCTATCAAAAGGCCAAGGCTGTTTTCTTTATTCAACCAATGAAAATAACACAAATGCAGAAGCACCTCCTACACCATATGGGGATGCCTTTAAAGAAGCCCCAATGCACTGGTGCCCATGTGAAAGTAAAGCTCTCACCCTAAGGGGATAAGACTATTAATTCTGGAGTCAAATATGAGTGGCTGTGTCCTAGAAACACAGATTCCATGTTGCCCAAATTCCATGTTCTGATGTGGTAGAGGTTTCAAGGAGTTTTATAGTAACAGGATAAATAGTAACAGATGCTGTTTCAAATACAGTGAGGGGAACACAGATGGACACAGAAAAGCAGGAAATGTCAGCTGTGGGCCTTAGATGGTGTCTGATGGCCATCTTAGCCTTTGGGTGGTGGAAGCTATGGGTCTGATTTCACAATCCGAGGAATTTACCTCCTGGTCACACACAGAGGAGGCTAGTACATGTCCATGAATAGGACTAAAGATGACCCAAGATAATTTGCCTCTAGTCTTGCAATATTCTAAACTTTCCCCTCATTGAAGTCCTAATCAGTTAATCAGCCTTTCTGAAGGTTCAGTAAAGGTGACATTCATTCAAGAAACTTCATTTCATGTCTAGATTTATGCTTATGTAATAGACCCTGGGTAGCTCTCAGTATGAATTGCCAAGATGAGTATTGGGACTGGAAACTTAAGAAGAGAGAAGAGAGAGAGGCAGTCACAATAACAAAATCTTTTTACAAGCACATGACAATTGAGCAGGTACCCATTCGCTTACGGATGATATACTCACACACATATGATACTCATGCACATATCTACATCTGTGCCCACAAATATTCAATGTCCTGGGAAGACGCTGTCTGTTTTTATGTTTTGAGTTGGCAATCATTTGCTGCCCTGGAATGTCTGAAATAGATATCTTCCATTACACATCTGGCTTGAGTGGTGTTTTTGTTCTTGGCCCTGGAGGTATCATGTGTACCAGATGTGAAGGCTGTGTGAAGAGGCAAGCTGGGGGCAGTGTGGTGGTGACTGACTCAGAGATGCCCTCATAATGACTCTGTCAGGTAATTGCTTGGTCGTGCTTAGTTCAGAAGGCAGGATCTGAAACGGAAGCCTGGCTGCACCACATCTTCCCAGCAAAATTCCAAGAAGCCTTTTGCCTTCTCTTCTAACTTTATTATTGTTCCCTTAACAATATTCTGAAAATATAAAACTTTTAATAAGCTCTTGTGAAAACTAATTGAGGTAAAGGCATAGTGAGTGCCTGGCATGTTGAGAGCACTTAAAAGCTATTGGTGTTTAGTTGTTAGAGATGCCTGAGTGGAGGGGTGGGTGACTGACTGTCCAGGAGACACTTTCCTGTCGGCTCCCAACTTTATCTTCAACTACTGCTTGTTTGTTCTCCCTCCTTTGTCCCACTTTCTTTTCATTTGCTTGCACAAAGGGTTAGTGGAAAAGCTTACTTTGTAGATAGTTGTTTGTAAGCACTTCCTGTTGTTCCATTTCATTCATCAATGAAGGAATCATCAAAAGAAAAAAGATAAAAGAGAAAACTGAAAAAAAAACCATAAAGATTTCTAAGTTAAATATAGAATTAGTAAGCGTCAGAGTGTTGTAAACAGGTCAAAAGAAAAATTATGTCATAACACCCTTTGCAGTTTTGCCTTAAATTTATCGAACTGTAAATTCTCTGGCCTGTCACTCAGAAGTAGGTCTCTTGAAAGATTCACATAGCTGTCATTCCAGAAAATATCCTATCCTGCTGTCTGTCTGTCTGCCTGTCTATCATCTATCATTTTTCTATATTAGAAAAATAAGTTGCTTTATTTTCACATTAAACTTTTTACCTAAAAGTTTGAAAATTTTTCCTCCTCAGTAAATATCTGTGATTTAGTACCTAACTTTTCTAATAGCAATAATAAGGAAATATGAGAAAAATTTTATATTATTTTGGGGAGGAGTTAGAAGGTGTGTGTGTGTATGTGCGTGCATGCATGCATGCATGTGTACATGTGCATACATGCATACCATACAATGTGAACAGAGGTCAGGGTCAACTTGTACGAGTTGATTCTCTCCTTCACACTATTGTGGGTCCAGGGATTGAACTCAGGTCATCAGGCTTGGTGGCAAACTCCATCATTGTCCAAGTCATCTGAACAGACCAGTATATATTTTCTAACAGAAGTATAAATTGTAACAAATCTTGATGCAAGAAATATCTCCCAGAGAAAATAAAAGATAACACATTGTAGAGCCATATATAAAGTGACTCTGGCCTGGGAACATAAGTTTCGGTTGCATCAAATTCCATGTGCCAACATGACAGTAGTTTCATAAAGTTTTCATGGTATTAGAGCAAAGAAAGTCATAAGTCAGCATTTTTTAAAAATACTTTGGTGGAGATATCAAGGAGGGGGGTCATGATAAAGTGGAGAAATCTCTGTTATAGGCAGATAACTGATGTTATCTTAGTTTTGGGGTTGGTGGGAGCTGGAACTCTGTTTGTATGCTCTGGAGGATTTATCTGACAGTGACACAGGCTTTAGGTCACCCAGAGGTGGACAGTAAATGGCTATTTCTTTGGCTCTGGACTTGCTGCATCCCAGCCTCTCCATACCACTGAAGTTCTGATTAGTTTGCCAGCCTCAATAGTTATATTTTCTCCCCAGGAACTGTTGTTCATATAGAGGAGGAAGGAAGGAAGAAGGGAATTATTGAAAAGAAAGGAGTTGACTTTGAAAGAAAGGGAAATGGTTCAAAATGTGGTAGGGTTAACTCTGTAGCTTCCTTAGAATTCTTGTCCTGTTATTGGAGCTATGACCCTCCATTCTTTGGGGGAGGGGATGAGGTGCCACTTTTTGATAGAATCCCCCTCTTGATCTAATGTTGTCTCTAGACCCAAAGCTCCTTTCTTGTGCTGTTTTGGCTGGACCTAATCTGTTCCTGTCATCCACAGTGGGATAGACGTTCTCTATGCGGTTACCTTCAATGGTGAGGCCATAAGTAATACCACCTGGGACCTCATAAGCCTTCACTCCAACAAGGTGGAAAATCATGGCCTTGTAGAGCTGGATGATAAACCCACTGCTGTTTACACAATTAGCAACTTCAGAGATTATATCGCTGAGACACTCCACCAGAACTTTCTGATGGGAAATTCCTCTTTGAATCCAGATCCCAAGTCTCTCCAGCTTGTCAATGGTGAGTTGAATATCACTCCTGACATCTGTATGTATTTTCCCTCCTTTTTAAATATCATCTGGTGAAGATTCATCTCACTAATATACATGGTTCTGTTTCTTAGACTGCATAAGACAGGACCCATCCTGAAAATGGACCTTCATCCCCACAGTCCTTTGGGATAGGTTATCCTGGGCTTCCTGGAATGTGTCTTCCCAGAAGGTCACAGAGTGGGGAAGTGGAGAACAGCATGGCAGTTAGAAGCAGTTTGAGGGGGGAACAGAGTGTAAGAAAAAGGAAATATGAACCGCAACAGGAGGCGGTGTTTCACGGCAACTGCAGTGTGAGTTGTTGAAAAGGCCAGTGGACCAAGGCTTAAGAATTGGCAGAAAAGGAACCATGGAGGAAAGCCAAGGGAAGCTGGCTTAAAGAGCCAGATGCTGAGCCCAGAAACCTCAACACTGTTTGACCTTCGATAACCGTGGCGATCCTGTCACAGGTCATAATGAACAGATGGAGCTGGGATCATAAAGGAGAGGGGGACAGAGTTCTAACTTATTTGCCGTTATTGTTTATTTTTTGTTTGCTTTGCCACGGTGCCTTCACGTATGGGCCCTTTAACCTTTAAAACTTCCAGAAAAATGTATTTAACTGAAGTGAGAAAAGAGGAAAAAAATATAAGTTGCTAAAGTGAAAAACGAGAAACATACTTATAATGATGTCTTAAAATTATTTATTTATATGGATGTATGCACACCACAGTGTACGTGTGGCAGTTATAGGCTGATACGTGGGAGTCCATTATTTCCTTATATTCCTATTTGGATCCTGGGGGTTGAACTTGGGTTGTCTGGCTTGGTGGTAGCAGGGAACTTTCACACTAAGCCATTTGCTGACCCTAATGATTCATTCTTAGAGGAAGAGGGTAATATACATTAAATGTAACACTCTAATTGATCAAAGAATGATTTGTGAGTAATGCACCCCCGAGACCCAGGACATATTCTACGACACTCCAGAATGCTAATGGATAGAAAATTGGAAGTGGCATGAGAGAAACAGGACCAAGGTATGGAGATGGATTGTTTAAAACTTAGCTTTTGTCTCATGGAAGCTCAGCTTTTGTGATGGGCTGACCATTTGCTCTGTGTTACAGATTTCTAAGTTTGGTTTGCATCTTGTCTATACGTTAATTAAATCAGGTCGCAGATTAGGGTCGGAAGGACCGAGTTTCCTGAGCACAGCAGCTTGCTTAGACCATGTTAATTTGGTGTAGCACCTTTCGGACAGCCTCCTTCCCTGGTTGAGTGTGTGCATGTGCACTGCAGACCTCAGATACAACAGTGTCTCAGAAATGATGCTTTACCTTGTCTTTCCTCAGTGAGAGGAGTTTTGCTCCTCCAAACAGAAGACACAGCTCCTTGGAACACCCAGAGTTCAAGTCTTCAGGGGACAGCACCCTCTGCTCTGGTAAGCCACTGTGCCCTAGGCCAGCCCTACCCTAAAACCTCTCTTCTTTGCAGCCCCCGCCACTTGGCATTGAGATTTCACCTCACTGCTCCCATTTCAAGCATTCTGCTGCATGTCCCTGGGACCATCACTCACAGTGGGCAGCTCAAGGGCACCAAATATTGGTTCAGAAAATTTAAGCCTTTCTCAGTGATTAAATGAAGTTTGGATTGCAAACAACTCATTGGGCACAAGTACCTGCTGCTCATATTTTAGAGGGTAATTAAGCTGTAAGTGCTGGCTGAATTGTTTTTAAGTTACCTAGAAATAGGTTTTGTTTTTAAATAGCCAAGAATACATATTGATATTCATAACTATAGAGTAGAAAATTTTTATTTCAAGGATTATGTGTTGAGGGAAAGTTGAGCTATGGCAATAGAATAATGTATACAAGGGGAAAAGAGTGAAGATATTGCCTAGCTGAAGAATACTATTTTTAATCCTAAAATTAGTCGTTCTCTTAAGTGAATTTTATTGTTTATTATTATTTTATGTGTGTGTGCCCATAATGTATGTGGGGGATGCACACGGAGTGTGGAGATCAACAGGCAACTCTGGGGAGTTGGTTCTCCCCTTCTCTGTTTTTGTGGGGTCAGGCATGCCTCTAAACTCGGGCTGCAGGCTTGTGCAGCAAGCTTTACCCAGAGAGCTGTGTCTCCTGCTCACAGCCCTCCTTTAAGCCGGAGTGCAGCATTTCCATCTGCACAGAAGCAGAACAGAATGAATCTTCCCTTTTGCTCTTACCATCCCCTTTCCCCACCACATCTCTACTTTCCATTTCACTTATAGGGAGATATTGAGGAGAAAAGAATACTTCCTCATGTGTGTGAAGCCACAGAATTGACACCACCAATGCCAACACAAGGACAACAACAACAGTGTTAGCACAGGGACACGTAGGTGGGGGTAGGGGGACTCTTCACATTTGACAGCCACAGATCACATTCTTGTTTTCTTAAAATTTCTTCGTACCAGCTGTTTGAAATAGTTGTTTCTTGATATTAGAACTCTAATGGGAAAAATTTTTGAGATTAAACTCTAAAAAAGTTTGAGATTAAAATATCATTACTCCTTTTCTTTCCTCCCTCAAAACCGTCCCATATACTAACCTTGCTCCCTTTCAAATTTATGGACTCTTTTTCATTAATTGCTTTTGTGTGTGCACACACACACATACACGTATATAACACACACACACACACACACTCCTAAATGCACAAATACAACTTGCTCAGTCTGTATAATGTTACTTGTATATATGTATTTTTTTTCCTGGACAACAATAGAAATTAGAAAGCAAATTTATTTGATCATTCATCTATATAACCATCTTCTTTACTGAGTAACTTAATTTTAAGTGTGGAGTCATCAGAAATATACTTTTTTCCCCCTTACCATGTGGTTGCTGGGAATTGAACTCAGGACCTCTGTAAGAGCAGCCATTGCTCTTAACCTCTGAGCCATATCTCCAGCCCAGAATACACTTTTCACTGAATACTATATTAGAGACGAGATCAGACAAGAACGGGCACATTCAGGGAGGTATGTCCGTAAACAAGTGCTGTATTGGGGAAAGAATGGTTTGTGGATATTGACGTCAGATGGCACATTAACTAGGTGTTTGTTTACCTCTCCATTCAAATATATTTATTTTGTGCTTTTTATGTGCCAGGTACCAAGGAAACTAAGCTAAATGAGGTGTGGTCCTGTCCATGAGAAGTTCGCAGACATGTGGCAGACAGATTTCTAAACAAATACGATGACATAGTGTTATAGGCGGTCACCAGAGATGGCCACTCACAGAGTAGAGCCAATTAAGAGTCTTTATTCCAGACAGCTGGGACCACACCAAGTGTTCAGGGAACTAGGTGTGGCCTCGAGTGTCCAAAACACCTGGCTTTTAAAGGCAGCGACCTTGTCCAGGTGTCTCGCCCAGTAGTTGCAGGGGGCTTTGCAGAGTAAGCAGTTTGAAACCAGCAGTTTCAGAGAAGCTAAGTTCAGCGGGAGGGAGTTCCACATAAGGAAGCAGCTGAGGTGAGCGGTTAGCTAGAGGAGGTTCTGCACAAACAAGCAGTTTAAACAAAGGCTAAGATAAGTTAGCTAGGACATCCTGACCATGGATTCTTAGAATGGAGTTGCGTAGTTTTCTGTGGGATTCTACATCAAGAAGATGAGAGTCTAGTTAAACCTGGAAGCAGCTTCAGCAACAGTACAAGATGGAGGAACCTCTGCCCTGTCTGTCCCCATTTCAATAGCTCCTTTCCTGAAGTCCATCCAGAACGAAGACACAAGGCTACCTACAGCCCCACTTCTAATCCCATCTATCGGGACTTCTCTAACCACAGGCGAGCTGTGATGGTAATTTACAAACACAAATTAAAGATTTGGGGATGACCGTATAAAGGTCAGTCTATAAAGGGCCTACCACTCATGACAAACTTTATTTATGTTCCCAACATCCACATAAAAAGTGGGTGTGGTAGTGCTCATCTGCCACACTAGTGCTAGAACAGGGGTGCAACAGGGTTCCCCAGAGCTCATTAATCTAGACTGTTGGTGAGCTCTAGATTCAATGAGAAACCCTGTCTCACAAGCTAAGATAGAGTGAAAGAAGAATATATGGAGCATCAGCTTCTAGACTCCACATCTCACATACTCACAGCCCCAAACACACGCCCATGCACGCACGCATGCACACACACACACACACACACACACACACGCACACACGCACACACATACAGTGAAAAGACAAGATTTTTCTCTATCAGCCAGAGGTTGCCAGTTGGTACCATTTAGCTGGATTCAGAATGGGACATGTGTTTTGAAACTAATTTTTAAAAGCTAGTATCAAAACATTAGGCTTTTTTACATTAGAATGCAGATTTTTATCTTCTTTTGAGAAGGACTAACTGATACCATGAAGTCCCCATTCCCTTCTGTCCCAAAGTTGTCAGAGTGTTGCTGTGGCTGTCAGTCAAGGATGGCAAACACTGACTAACTGGGCTTATCATTCAGTAACACTGTGGTAGCTCCATTGTCCCTTCAGCCAAACTCTTTATGAGAAGTGACAGCTTCAGGAAATTAACCATTTAAGTAGCCATTTAAGGAGGCTAGAGTATGGAAAAATTATTAATACATAATATCATGTATATGTGTAAATATATGTGAGTTTTTGTCAACATGCACCATGATCATCTATGACCAAATATTTATCATCATTATACATGTTGGAGATAATTGACCCTAGCTATTTGAAATGAGCCACAGGTTGTTGGTTAACTATAGTCGTTCTGCTATGCTACAGAGTACTAGATCTTTTCCCCTCTAGCTGTGATTTGATACTATGAACCTCAATCTTTGATCCTTGCTTCTCCTACATTTCCTAGCTTCTGGTGCCCCTATTATATTCACCACATCTATAAAACCCAGTTGATTTTTTAGCTTCTAGTATTTATGGGAACATGAAAGAGTTAGACATTGTAATGTTGATGAGTGGCAAAAAGACATAACAATTATTGACTTCAAATATACAGTTATTGCTTGCTTGCTTCCTTCCTGTAATGTTTTACTTTATTAGAGAAGTGATATTTGTTAACCAAATTAACATTTTAAACTTCTTTAGAGATGGGAAGATTAAATTTGGAAGCTCCTGGCATCCCAGTTATGAAAATCACTTGTTTTTCACTTTGCTTTCTTCAGAACTAGAAAGTTTTTCACATGGAAATTAGAACCAGTGAAACTGACCAATATAACATTAAACGCTGAATTAAAAAGAATTTGTGAGTTGAATTTGTTACTAGAAGCATCTATTGATACAAAAATAAAGAAACCACCCTTTTAAGTTCGAGTGGGAGAAACAGCAGTACTAGGAAACCCAGAGCCATGGTTTTAAATTCTGATGGTCCCTCTTTCTTTCTTTTTTCTTTTTCTTTTTTTGTGATTGTTTTGGCCATTTAACTCCAACGAACATCTCTTTACCTGTAACACACAAGGCATGATTGGATTACCTAATTCTAGAGTCTTCCTAGGTTTAAAACATTTATATGTTGACATACATGTGTATATTCTACTCTCCTTCCCATTCCTGAAGAATGGGTTGGTAAACCCATCTCTAACTCCAGTTCTTGGGTATCCAGTGCCTTCTCCTGGCCTTTGTGGGACCAGGCATGCATGCAGTGCAAAGCATTCGTTCATACAAACTAAAAATAAAGAAATCTTAAAAGAGGAATATTATATGCCAGGATAATGTCTAACATAGATTAAAATACACAAACTTCCACTGCATTATGACTCTTTTACCTACTAACAGTTTCATCAATTAATTTCTTTTACATAGAGTAACTTTCAGAAGATTAAATAATTAGCATATTCAAGGGTTGTATTTCTGTCTACTTCTATTTCTAAAGCCAAATCTTAATATAAAGTTTGGAGAAAGAGAATAGTACATTTGAGGTATGCAGCAATTTTATAAGTATGTCTTTTTACTTGCGACAACAGCCCACATTGCGATATGGTGACATTTTTCATAAAAAATAAAGGCCCCTAATTAAACGTCTTTCAAAATGATGGATAAAATTGTTAATTATTCCTTTCTGTTGTGGGTAGCATGTTCAGGTCTATGCCAAAAATGTTACATGTATTGCTAACTTCTATGTATTTAAAGTCATTTATGCCAAAAAGATAGAAGGAAATGAAACACCCAAAGCCAGAGAAACAGTGTTCTCTCTCAAGTGTTCACTTTGTTTCGAGTCTTCTAAATATGGTGTTTCACTTGGCCCTGTTGCAGGTGAATTTTAAGAGGCTATGTGGGTTCTCTGTAGATTTTCAGACTAGAAGCTCGCTGAACTGGGATTCAATCCCACACTATTTCCTTCAAGGACTCTTGTGGTCCTCCTACCCAGTATTTTGTTTCCATATGGTTCTTTCTCTCTGATGTGATGTAGCCTTTTTCTCCCTCCCCAGGACAACACTCTTCAAGCTGAATGGCCCTCAGCAGATGAGTCCACCACCACCAGTATCTCACCACCTGGTTTCAGCTCTGGTCCTCCCTCAGCCACTGGCAGGGAACTCCGGGCAGCAAGTGCTCTGAGTGATTCAGGGTCAACACCTAAATTAGCCTCTCCCTCGAAGGTGGTCCTCAGTTCTTCCCCAGAGGTTTTAGAGGGTAGCAGCTTGACTCTTCATTCTGTAACCCCAGCAGTGCTTGAGATGGGCTTGCTTGTGGCTTCTGAGGGAAGGACTTCTGGATCCTCCATATTAGAAGATGGTGAGAAACTTGAATCACTTTTCATAATTCTCTTCTGACTCAGGGGGCAAGGGCTTTGGAGAGATTCTACTGGAGAGGAAAACAGGGTAGCGTCCTTTAGGGAGAAAATGTCTTTGGAAACGTGCCTGAGGAAAAAAAAAGAGATTTAAGTAGTCAGACTGGAAAGTTAAAAAAAAATCACTGTAGCTTAAGAAATGGACTTGGAGAAGTAGGGTGGAGATTAATTAAAAGATATTTTGGAGGTCATGTTGAAGGATATATAATTAAATTACTGTACCTACCACTAACAAAGAAGTCTACCTGCTTGAATGTATTGAACTATGTCAAAGAAGATTATTCCAGTATGTTCTACTTTATGGATTATGAGAGAAGCTCTAAGGATTTTAGGTTATGGTAATATTGAGGAGACTATAAACTAGGAAAGCCACAGAGAAATAGAGGTGGAAACAAAATAGTTAATCCTCTAGATCAGTGGTTTTCAGTATGTGGGTCATGACAATGATCCTTTCCCAGAGGTCACCTAAGGGCGTTAGAAAGCACAGATATTTACATTACAATTCATAATAGTAGCAAAATTGCAGTTATAAAGTAGCAATGAAAATGATTTTATGGTGGGGTAACCACAACATCAGGAGCTATATTAGAGGGTCACAGCATTAGGAAGGTTGAGAACAATTGCTCCAAATGTTATGGGATGGACTGTATGTGTGAAGGAGAAGATGAATGAAGATATAAATAATGAGTCTAGAATTTTGAACATGAGGGAAATATAAAGGATAAAGACAATAAACATAGAAGAGAAAGAGAAATATAACATCCAGAAAAATTTCTCCATAATTTTTCAGTGGATTCAATCTGTGGTTTTCAATATGGTTAATTCTTTATTTTCATTGTACAAAAAGGCAAGTGCTTGATGATTATTTCAATAATTAAATTTTCACCTCAGAGAAGTGGATTGTATTTGTGAACGCTTGTCCAACACTATGAATTTATGATCATATCTTCCTGTAGTGTAAATATTAAGTCAAGTACTTGAGGATAATTTCAGTAATTAAATCTTCAGCTCAGAGAAGAGGATTATGTTTGTGAATTCTTATCCCACACTATGAATTTTTTATCACATCTTCCTGTAGTGTAAATATTAAAGGTCAGAATTGTCCCTGGTAACTGGAGGAAATAGGAAATAGGTAGCTAGTTTTATTGGAGAACAAGGGTTTCATTTTGTAGATTAACTAACAGAAAATACTGGCTTTTGTTGTTGTTTTAGAATTAGCCAATATTGAAGAACCAGAAGATACTTCTATGGATGTAGTGCCTTCAAGCTCATTAATTAAGCCTGTGCCAAAAGAAACAGTACCACCCATGGGAGACTCTGGCATGACTCTCTTGACACCTTCACCACATCTGACCTCTTCTGTCATAGAAGACCTTGTTAAAGACACAGCTGCACCTTCTGGCTTGGACTCCCTGACTTCTAAAGTCACAGATCAACTGGACATGAGCCCATCATTTCCAGACACCTCTGAAGAAAGCAAATTCATTTTTGAAAGTGGTTTGGGCTCTGGGTCTGGGAAAAATGTGGATCTGATTCCTTGGACATGGAATGAGACTTTACTAGAGAAGATCACTGAAACATTGTCAAAGTCATGGCCTGAAGATGAATATGTACTCTTGCCAACTGAAGGTCTAGAAAAATTACATATAGATGGCAGAGTAGATTCCACAGAACAAACTACTGAACCTTCAGAGCATAGAGATCGTGATAGACCCACCAGTTTTGCAGAGGAAGAACCCCTTGGTGGATTTACTCTACCCATCCATGTAGAGTCTGCAACTCAGGCTACATCTCTGTCTTTTTCTAAGCACACACCAGATGTACCAGACACTGATTCTTACTCAGTTACCAAAGCATCCTCTTTGCTGGCAGCTCTAACAGCCTCTGCTTCCACTGAGCAAACAGAGGAAGTGAATATCCTTCTAAAGGAAGATATGGTGCAAACACAGCCATCCAGTCAGGAAGGGCTTCATGGTGAAATTTCGGTGGTGAAGCCAGACATGCAACCTGTGTGGACCATATTGCCAGAATCAGATATAGTTTGGACACAAACTTCTTACTTAGGGAAATTGTCCAGAGACACATTGGCCAGTACCCGAGTGAGCACTGACAGGCTCTGGTTGAAAGCTTCCATGACACAGTCTACTGAATTGCCTCCAACAACCAGCTCCACCCAGCTAGAAGATGAAGTAATAATGGGTGTACAGGATATTTCATTAGAACTAGATCGGGTAGGCACAGATTACTATCAGTCTGAGCTCACACAAGAACAAAATGGCAATGTTGGTAGCTATGTGGAAATGTCTACAAATGTTCACTACACAGAGATGCCTATTGTGGCTCAGCCCACAAAAGGAGGTGACTTGAGTCACACCCAGACCGCAGGAACATTGGTGGTGTTCTTTAGCCTCCGAGTGACAAACATGATGTTTTCAGAAGACTTGTTTAATAAAAACTCTTTGGAATATAAATCCCTGGAGCAAAGGTTCTTAGAACCGGTAAGCATAGATTGTAAAACAGGAGTACTAGTGAATATTATGTGGATCCCTTCCTGCCCTCAGCACACTAAGTCAGAGTCCAGAGAAGTAGTTTTCCATGGGCATTGACTTCCTCTTACAGGCAGCATCATGGCTTTGGGTGATGGGCGAACAATAAGGCAGGCGAATTCAAGAATTGGAAGCATGGCCTCAGAGTGATGTGAGGTTAGATGCTGAAGATTACATGGCAGGGATTCTGTGACTGAACTAAAATATGAAAGGAAATCTCAAACTCACTGTGAGACCCATCTTTTATGGATGTTCATATATTCATTGTTGGAGCCCATCAGTGAAACAGAGGGAATAAACTCTAAGCATCTAGAATGGTTTATGAGTTCCATAAAATTTCTAAATGCATCGTGAAGATCTCATGATATTCATAATTTATACAATTAAATCATTCCTATTTATTGATTTTTTTGGTTGCTGTATAAAATAAAGGTTTTCATTATAGCATTTTTTTTTTTGGTTTTTCGAGACAGGGTTTCCTATAGCTTTGGATCCTGTCCTGAAACTAGCTCTTGTAGACCAGGCTGGCCTCGAACTCACAGAGATCCGCCTGCCTCTGCCTCCTGAGTGCTGGGATTAAAGGTGTGCGCCACCACCGCCTGGCTCATTATGGCATTTTATAGATACATATTGTTCTATTTTGCTCACATTCAACCTTACATTCCATCCCTCTGTCTTTCATCACCCTCCCACTTGTCTATTTCACCTTCTCAAATAGGCTTCTTCTGTGTTTATGTCTTACTTGTATATGCATAGGACATGGGGAGGAGTCATGTAAGATATGTATGTACATATAACATGTGTGTGCTGTTAAATATAGTTATTTATATGAAGAAAATTGGATACTTTCTCCTGCAGGGACAGGAGGTTTTACATTTTGTCAAATACATACTAAAAAGAAAAAAACCTCACACGAACATTCTTTTTGTTTGCTTTTGTATGTTTTATTGTCTTTCTGGTGTGCAGTCAACAAAGCGTTAAGTATTGGCAGTGAGCATGTTTGCTTTGTCGTTTCCAGTTGGTTCCCTATCTCCAGTCGAATCTGTCAGGGTTCCAGAACTTAGAAATCCTGAACTTCAGAAATGGCAGCATTGTGGTGAACAGCCGAGTGAAGTTCGCTGAGTCTGTGCCTCCAGATGTCAACAATGCCATGTACATGATTCTGGAAGATTTTTGTACTACTGCCTACCAAACCATGAACTTGGATATTGATAAGTACTCCCTGGATGTGGAATCAGGTAACCATAGTGCCTGTCATCTGAGATTTCTTAGTAGAACCCAGTAACTGTTCTTGTGTGTTTTCTTTTTCATTGAGTCAAAGTAAAGCTGGTACTTACAGGAAGAAAAAAGTACTGCATCAGACACGGTCCCACATCCTGAAAATTAGTGCAGTAAGTGTTTCAAGGGACTCTCCCATGTGGAGAAGACAATGGTTGCTTACAAAGTTTACAAAGCAACCCTTATCTTTACCTCCCAGTCCTTTTCCTACACATTCTTTCCAGGTCTCTTTCACTTACCCTGCTTTTGCTTTGTCTTTGTGTTGCCATGACCCTAAATATGTCTTTTTTTTCTTTCAATAGATGATCTATAGATAAACACTTTAAGTTTCTATGTGGATTCCCTTTAAGTTTTGTACCAGTATTTCTGCAGTTTTGTGTGTGGTTGTTTAACTTGGGGCTTCCACATGCTAGACAAACCACCACTGAGCTATGTCCTCAGCCATCTGTTTTTGTTTTGAGACAGGCTCACCAAAGTTGTCCAGGCTGGCTTTGAATTACCTCGTCAGGATAAGCAGGCCATAAATTTACAACCCCCTGTCTCATCCTTCCAAGCAGTTGGGATTACAGCCCTGAGCCTCAAATCAGCAGGCCTTGCTTTATTTAACTCCGTGTTTCTCTGTACTGATCAGGCTTCTCTGAGAAGTATTATTTGATTTCTGGACAATCCCTGCTGGATTTGACATATTCTATGTATACTAAATTGAAAGTATTTAAGAGTGGATTCTTACTTTGTGCATCCTTCTACTCTTTATTTAATCTATGCTTCTTAGTCTCACCAATGGAATATTTAACTCTTCAGCTGCTTATGCCAGAAACCTAGGAAAATCTGGGAAGTCACTCTTGATTTGGTAGTTCCCATCACCACAACGTTCAACTGTTCACCAAACTTACACTAATACTGAGTTATAAAATATCCCCAAACCAGGCTCTTATCTCTGTTGTCATGGTTACTGGCCTATCCAAATGAACACCATATCTCAAATTGACCACTTCTTTCACTTCTCTAGGTCCTCCACCTGCCTCTTCTCGAGACAGCAGACCTAACACTCTGTAAATCAGCTTTTAGGTGATCGTACATGGCTGCTTTATGTGTATCAACGGCTGCCTGGTTCAAGGCCACATAGTCTGAACCCCATCTTCCTTTCTAGTATTACCCGGTGATCTAACCTTTGGCTCACCACAGTCCAGTCAAATTGTGTGTTTCAGGTCCTCAGACACCCAGATCTTTCTGTGGTTTTAAAGGCTTTGCTTGTTACTACCCCCTTAGCCAAAAATATTTCCCAATTAGTTTAGGCCTTGGTTCTAGAAATCCCCATACTCCACCCTGGAGTTAGTCTTCCTATAACACTATGGTCATTTCTCTGTAGAGTGTAGCACACTTTTATAGTGTTATCTTGTGTGGACAGTGCTTAACAACCATTTCCCAGCTGAAATTTCCTCAAGGACATGTGTCTGTTGTATAAAGCACTTAGCAGAAACATAGCACAGTACTCTTAAGTACCCGAGAGAGTATTCTCGAAAGGAACCACTGTTTTTGTCTGGAAGAACTTGATGCAGAGAATACCACTGGAACCTGCAATTTTGTTTTAATTTTTCCTTCTACACACTAGGGGATGGTGTTTTTGGGTAGGAGTCAGGTGGAATGTCTAGCATCATATTTCTGTACCCTTTTTATTCCCAAACTTGTTTGAAAATGAGAGCTACGTATTTTAAGCTGAGGGGAAAAACTAGCCTTCTTTCCCTTGAAATCTTTGAAGAAATGGGAAAATGATTTAGCTAATCTTCCAGTATTCAAATCTCTTGTTATATGAGCTCTCTGAGGCTGTTTGCAGAGTCTTTGCTGTGCGGTGTGTGGAAGAAGCAATTAATTATAATTTATAAGGCAAGAATGTTTGCCTTCACTCCATCGTTTATCATTTGCATGGCTCTAGACAAGCCATGTGATCTCTAAGTTGCTCATGTATTATATGGGCTTTCTATTACTTGGCCTATACAGTTAATAAGGTGTGCCTCAGGACTAAACAAATAAGCAAGAGGATTTGATGATCTCTTTATACGTGAGCACTATGACTCATTGCTGTTATTGTGATGGCGCTCCCCTTCCACTTTCAAAGTTCTGGAGTTCAAACCCTGGGTCTCAAACATGTTAGGCCAGTGCTCAGCCACTGGGCTATATATTTAACTCCTGGTCAACTTCTTTTTAAAAAGGATTACAATAGATAAGCACATTGCCTTGTAGTGTCTACTCTATAGAAAAGAGATGCTATTGTCCTCTTCCTCCTACACCCATGAAGTAGTCACAAAGTTCAAAATTTTCAGATAGAATTGCTCTACTACATGTATATTTTAAATTATTATTGTTGCCTTATGTTAACATTGGCTTAGGGAAGTGCAACTTGTATTTTACCTAACTTTTTCACACTTAGTGTCTCCAAAAGATTTGCTTTTATTAATAAGGGGAGATTATATGCAGCACCTATTGTATACGCTTCTATTTTTAATTATGGCTCAAAATTAGATTATTTTATGATAACAAAGTCATTAAATAATTACTAGGCTATGAGGCAAATACCCAGGGAATGCACAGTGGGATCCTGCTGTGTAGTCTCTTATAGAAACTGCCTGTGTGTGTTAGATAAGGTTTTCTGAAAATTGTCTGTAAGTTCCAGAACAGTGAAAACATTTACTTCATACTTTCTCACATAGACGTCTATGATCATTGTCAGCTATCAGCTCTATTTCAGTATCTCTGCTGTTGTTTCCCCATTTGCTATTCACCATGGAAGAACATACGGTGGGGCCATGGTAGACCCATCCATAGTTAATATCTTATATCACTTTCGACTTGTTTTATTGTCTTAATTATTTTTTTGTCCTCGTCCAGTCAGTGAAAGAATAAGTTACTGAAGACAAAGTATTGTTCAGAATGGCCCGAGGAGGCACAGGGATGATTTCCTTTTCTATCAGTAGTTCCTGCAAATCTCGACCACTCCCAATGCTGCTCTAGGATATCCCCACCCGTAAGGATATCACCATATTTTCTAGACTCAGTTCCTGCACTTTAATTTTCCTTCTGTTCTCTGGTTCTTTTTGATGCTTTAGGTGATGATGCCAACCCTTGCAAGTTTCAGGCCTGTAACGAATTTTCTGAGTGTTTGGTAAATCCATGGAGTGGAGAAGCAAAGTGCAAATGCTATCCTGGGTACCTGAGTGTGGATGAACTGCCCTGTCAAAGTCTTTGTGATCTACAGCCTGACTTCTGCTTGAATGATGGAAAGTGTGACATTATGCCCGGGCATGGGGCCATTTGTAGGTATGTTGCCATTAGAGATTTTGACTTTCGAGGTTATATATACTTCTGAAGAAAATAGGTTGACAGTATAATTGTGGGGTAGTCACAATAATGTTTATTATGTCTGACAATTAGGTGACAGTGCCTGATTCTCATGTGAAGACTGGGTCAATCAATAGGCCTGAATCACATACTCATTAGGGTGATGTTATAATGTTAGGAAGTTGTAAACTTTTTTTTCTGAATGTGTCCTACTGAGAGTACTTGGATTATCTGGAGATCTTTGTAGGCTGCTTTCAGTGGGGATGATGAGATCATCACTCTCTAGATAAGATTTATATGTAAGATCAACATTCTACATGCAAAAGAATTTATTCTTGGAAGATTTATTTTATGTGTATGAGTTTTTCCTGCCTTTAAATATATGCATCTTATACATGTCTGGTGCTCACATAAGTCAAAAGGTGTTACATCCCCTGGGACTGGAGTTACAGGTGGTTGTGAACTGACATGTGGATTCTAGGAACCAAATCTTGGTTCTCCATGAGAACACTAAATGTTATTAATTGCTCATGAGCCATCTTTCCAGCTCTTAATGACTTTGTGCTCCTTGAGGCATACTGAATATTCAAGACTAAAATAACACAGATACTAAGGTTTTCCCCTGAGTCTGTGTAGGAGGAGGCCGCTTGTTTGTTTCTGGCTGCCCAGCTAGCTTAGACTGGAAATAATCACACAGAAACTGTATTAATTAAAGCACTGATTGGCCCATTAGCTCTAACTTCTTATTGACTCACTCTTACATCTCCATTAATCTGTGCCATGTGGCAGTGGCTTACCAGCAAACTTTTGGCATGTCTGACTCTGGTGGTTCCATGGCATCTCTCTCTAACTCCGCCCTTCTTCCTCCCAGTGTTCAGCCTGGCTTTCCCTGCTTACTTAAGTTCTGCCTTGCTGTAGGTCTAAAGCAGTTTCTTTATTCATTAATGGTAATCACAACACATAGAAGGGACTCCCACATCAAGTCTGAGATCTGTTTGTAAAGGCAGAACCTCTGAGAAAACCACAGGCACGCAAGTCAAATAGACTGATGACCCTTTTCTGACCCCTGCCTGAAAAGAAACAAAACCAAACAAAAATCCAAACATACTGACTTCCCAGACACACATAACAACAGATGCACAGCTGAAAGAGGAGGGAATGCTGGGAATAATCAGGAGAAACATAAGTAAGATGCTAATGTGTGAATGTAAACATTGGCATAGACACTCCAGACAGAGAAAATAGCTGGAGGTGATTCAATGCTTTTATACAAAAAAGTGTTTTAAGGTTTAACTAGGAGACTAAAGGCAATTACAGTTTCTTGATGGCCAGGAAAATTAACATTATTTTACAAAGCAGTGATTTCCTTACTATTATGGGAATTGAAAACATTTTAGTGCAAGTCTGTTGACTTAAAACTTTGAGAATCTCCTTAGGGTAGTAAGGTGACAGGTGAGGTGTTAAAACTGCATTCTAGAAGCTACTAGTAATTGAGTGGCTGTTACCTTCCTTTTTGGGAGTGTACTTTTATTTGTAAATGAGAAGGTTGAATGTAACATTTTTTAAAGCCTTTCATGTTTTAATCAGCCATTTAAAAACAGTTGTTCAAGATCTGCTGGTCTATGTCCGGCATTGTACATAGTCTTTGATCATAGGCTCATTTAACTTGTATGTCTTCTGGGAATGGAACCCAGGGTTTTATATGCACTAGGTAAACACACTACTCCTGGCCTATAGCCCCAGCACTCCCTTCAAGTCTTTAATGAAGATGTACATGATCAGATTTTATATATCCACCTTTCCCATTCCACTGAAGATTCTGTTTTCTGTCATTTAGTGATTCAGATCTTGAGTTTGGTGACTGCTTTTACAGATGCCGGGTTGGTTCAAACTGGTGGTATCGAGGCCAACACTGTGAAGAGTTTGTATCTGAGCCCTTTGTCATAGGCATCACCATAGCCTCTGTGGTTAGCCTTCTCCTTGTGGTTTCTGCTGTCGTCTTCTTCACTGTGAAGACACTTCAGGCTCATAATATCAGGAGAGAAAGGCAGAGGACCACCAGGTAAATAAAGAGCTTCCTAATGGAACTGAATGCCTGTTTGCTAATTGTTTACTATGTACCAAGAGCTGGGTGGAGACAGAGGGCTGAGAAGTTGAAGGAAACATCTGAACAAATCTAGGTAGTCTGTGAATAAGATGCTAAGAGGCCTGGATGAGGACTGAACTAGAGAGTCTTGAGAGTTTGGCGATTATCATGACAGTGGGAGAGAAGAAAGTCCCTTTGCAGGGGATGGGTGGGTCTCTTTGTAATAGTGTGAGGAAACATGTGCCAGGTCAAGGAGGCCCATGTGAATGTCTTGGTGCACTGCTAGAGTCCACAAGAGTTACTTTAGGTCAGTCTCCCCCTACCTCTGTCCTAGCTAAGGGACACCCCTTCCGAGAGCACCAAGACAGATGTCTGTCACAATTAAGCTGAATTTTCAACAGACTGAGATCTTATTTAGGGCAAAGGCCAATGAATTCTTTGGCTCATCAGCATTTAGAGAGGTCATGACACATAGTCTCTGCTCAGCAAATTCAAACTGAATTGAATTCAGTTGAGGCCCAGGCCTTTCGATCCTCCAGTATTTGAATTTTTGTGGGAATTTTCTATGTGGTTACATATGATTATCTCATAGATGTTGCTCTGGAAATGATGGAGCTGTGTTTATTTAGTGAAATAATATTCACTGGCAGACGTAGTTCCCAACCAACATGTATGGAGTGTCAGATACTGTAGGGAAATCTCATAAGTGAAACGGTGCAGTAGAGACACCTGAGACTCATCTAGACATGTCTCATAGTTCCCCTGACCCCACATCTCTGTCCACTTCCTTTTCCCTAACAGAAACCTTGTCCCAGAAAAATAGCCTTTCACATAGTTGAACATCCAGGGGAGCTCCTTAATCAATCATGCCTTTCTTCCCATGGCTCCCACAGCCAGCCAGACAGCCTGTCATCTGTGGAGAATGCTATGAAGTACAACTCTGCATACGAAAGCCACTTGGCTGGATGTGAGCAGTATGAGAGGCCCTATAGCCAGCAACCGTTCTACAGCTCAGCTAGTGAAGAGGTGCTTGGGGGTCTGAGCAGAGAAGAAATCAGACAGATGTATGAGAGCAGTGACCTTTCCAAAGAGGTAGGAAACTTCCATTTCCATCACTGCATCGCTGGTCTATGTGAGCATGTGTGTGGGCGTGTGTGCATATGCATGGGGATGATCTATGTGAGCATGTGTGTAGGTGGTGTGCATATGCACAGGGATGGTCTGTGTGAGCATGTGTGTGGGCGTGTTGTATGTGCATATGCACGGGGCTGGTCTGTGTGAGCATGTGTGTGGATGGTGTACATATGCATGGGGATGATCTATGTGAGCATGTGTGTGGGTGTGTGTGCATATGCACGGGGCTGGTCTGTGTGAGCATGTATGTGGGCGTGTGTGCATATGCACGGGGCTGGTCTGTGTGAGCATGTATGTGGGCGTGTGTGCATATGCACGGGGCTGGTCTGTGTGAGCATGTGTGTGGGTGGTGTGCATATGCACGGGGCTGGTTTATGTGAATGTGTGTGGGTGGTGTGCATATGCATAGGCCTGAAAAGATGATGAAGAATATTTAGGTTAGTTTTTACCTGATGATGTCTCCCAGAGTATGAAATTTTGAGCTGGTTCTTATTCCCTACCCGGTGACTTATTTTTCCCCAATTAGAAAATTCTCTGTGCTTTATTCACTCCTCTCTTAGGAATAGATGCTAGAGTTAGGACAGTTTACATAGGATCTATTCAGAAATAGTTTTCTTTTCTTTTTGGTGGTTCTGGGACTTAAACCCAGGGCCTTGTGCATGCAAGCAAGTGCTCTACCGCTGTGGTACATGACCAGTCTTCATTCATAGAGTATCTAGAACTCTGTAGGTGGAGCCTTCTGTTTTGCTAAAGGGGGGTTTCTTTCTTCAGCTCTTTCTTGGGTAGCTCAGAAACTCACAATTCCTTATAATAATTAGATACCTTTTAAAAGGCAGGTAGGGTTTTTCTGATGCAATTCATAGCCCCCATTTTTTCTTTGTTCAAGGAAATTCAAGAGAGAATGAGGATTCTGGAACTGTATGCTAATGATCCTGAGTTTGCAGCTTTCGTGAGAGAGCATCAGATGTAAGCATTGCAACAGTCCCGTGATGCTGGGCCTTTAGTGGTTTGCCGTAAACTAATGCTGCCAGCATAAGCAAGTAATCACTGCCCAAGTGTCAGGGGTCTTGTTAATAACTAACCTTTATTAAATTCATCAGAGTTTATCATCAGAGATTATCTCATTTAAGTCTTCAAATGCTCCATAAGATAGATTTATCTTGTGTGAAAAGGGAAACCTTGGAGAGATGATTTTTACTTAAGAGATGATATTGGCAGTAAGTAGCAGAGAAGATTTAAAACCAACTCACATTGATATTGACCTAGAGCCTTGAGCTAGGTTATCATTTCTCTCTTACTACCATACATCTCACGAGTAATTTGATGCTATACAACATCTTTCATAGGGGGTTTCTATGGAGTAGCCATAAATCTCCCATACTCAAACATAATCTTCCATTTGCTCCTCTACAGACACTTTCAGTGGCTTTGGACTACATTTTATTAAATGTGCCCCTTGCTTTAATCAGGCTCCATTCTGTTTCTTTCTACTTGTTTTAATCATATATCTTGGGCAAGTGTTTGTAATTCTCTCTTTTGATTTTGTTCCCCAGGATTTACAATCAGACATCGATTACAAAGATAAATTAGCCTGTAAAGAGACCCCATGGGCAGTTGCTGACTGTGGTGGGTGATACTGCAATTTGATGTTGGTATTTGCTCCTTCTGGTTCCTCACGGATGGGTTCCAAGCCAGAGCAGTTTATATGTCTTTGTAAAAAATTAGGGTCAGGATACCAGCTGAGGTCTTGAGCAGACATCTTAACACACACCTCATTCACTCTGAGTCTCGGACTGATAGGGCACATTGCCACCAAAGAAACTGAGTAAGATGATTTTTACATTTCATATTCATGGTAGCAATGCTTCTAAAAATCTCTCTGAGAACGTGCTGACAGCCTCGCCAAATGCTGTCACACCAACAGTAGTTGCCTTTTAAAACAGAACACCCACTCATTTCTGCAGCGCCAACCAAAACAAGGCTCATCAATCCATTTTAGTAGTAGCCAGAAGAAAGAATATGAATGTGTGTTGTTCTTTCCCAAGACCCTCTCTAAGTCCCTCAGAGATACTGGCCTGAGTGTGTTTCCCGAATTAAAAATGCATCGGACCGAGGTATGCAAATACATGCCTGTAATTTCAGTACTTGGAAGGCTGAGGCAAGATGTTGAGAGGTTGAGGCCAGCCTGGGTTGCGTGCTACAAACCTATCAAATAAAAGAGTAACTAACTAAATAAAATGTATCACATTTAGATTAAGATAGTGAAAGAAAGGATTCATCCCAATTAAGGATTATGACTACATGCTTTGGTTTCTTCTGGTGGACTGCATAGCATTAGAGTAGATTTAAAAAGCCCATGGAACAAGTATAGCCTCTGAAACTAAGAACAGTGGATCCAGGCCCTACAGCCCTAAGAGGGACGCTCCACGTGGAAGGAAGGTCACATGAGGTCCCACCCACCCCTAAGGGACTATGGGCAGTTAAGCATTGCCTTGGGAGGGCTGTCATTCACTTCAGTGATCTAACCACTGCCAAGTTGCTCACATTCCAGTAAACAACCTTCTACTCATGCTCTCGCAAGCCATAGTAACTCAACACAGTGGTGGACAAGTAAACAGAAGAAAGGATGAAAATGGGAGGGGCACTGCTGGGAAGAAGGGGATGGTGGGAGTGGGTAAGAGAGGGTGGCGAGCGTGCGTGCGTGTGCGTGTGCGTGTGCGTGTGTGTGTGTGTGTGTGTGAATAGTATCAAAACTTTGACTGTGTGTGAAATTGCCAAAGACTAAAAGAATAATAAAAGAAGAAAAAGAAAAACCAGGGTTGCTGGTAGGGAGTAGGTGTCATTGAAAGCATTCGGGCACATGCTCCAAACATGCTCCATTTTCCCAGCTACCAAGCAGTGGCCCCACAATATGTTAATGGGATTAATTTGGGATTCAGTAAAATCATGTGACATTTGTAGAGATTTAAAAAGAATTAGCAGAGAGAGCATGTATATGCACACAAGCAAGCCTTTAAGAAAACATAGGAAGCATGGGTGGCTTACTGTAGGAGTCATGTAGTGGTGATAACACTACAGAAGAAATACATTTCAGCACATTATTGCTTTTCCAGTGAACTCTTCTTTATTTTCTCATGGCAGGGAAGAGTTTTAACTGAAATGCCCATTTATTGACACCAATCAGATGCTTGGAGGAGATGGAGAAGGCTTGTTACCTCTACTATATTGTTAGCTTGGAGTTTGAACACTGATGGAAGAAGAGTTTTTATTGAAGAAGAATAAATAAATGTGGGACATGCTTCTCATCCCCACTGCAGCTTAAGTTTTTTTTTTTTTTTGTCCTTCTCCCCACCCCCGACGCAGCTTAAGTTTTTGGAATGTAGCAAAAATTGTGATACATTTTATTTCTATGAAGATCAAGAGATATGGCTAAAGAATTTTAAATTGGTGTGAATTCTGATTTTGGGAAGTATTTTAAAAGCAAACAAATAAACCAGAGCCAAACCAAAAACCTGAATCCAGACCCTGGAGCTGGGGCTGCAGTGTTCTGCCTCTGCCTCCCTGAGAACTGTGCTCCAGGCTTTCTCTTATGAACGTAAGGTGAGACTATTAAAAAAAGGAGTCAAGCTTTAGTAAGTCACCGCTTTGTGGTGTGTTTGTTAAAGTCAAATGGGATGGAGGAGGCGGTGAAGTAATTTTAGTATAGTTAAATATAGCCAAATATTCACGTAGATAAAAATTAGACTTTTGGAGCAAACTGCTGAACTAAGCAATCTTTAGCTGTAGGCGGGTGGCCTAGTTTTGTACCTCCCTGAGCGCAACAATCGAGACCACAGCGTTGTTCGTTATGCTGATACGGGCTACAGTTTTGTTGTCAACTTGACACACCTGAGAAGAGTGAAATCAAGAAACTACATTCATCAGATTGGCCTGTGGGCATGAGAATGGGCCCACTTGATTGCTAATTGATGTAGGAAGGCCCAGCCCACTGTGGGTGATAGCATCCCTAGGCAGGGGGTGGGGTTAAGCTGCATAGGAAAGGTAGCTGAGCCAGCCAGAGGAAGCTACCCAGTAAGCACTTTCCTTTGTGTTTCTTCAAACTCCTGCCTTGAGTTCCTGCCTTGGCTTCCCTGTAAGGTAGACTGCAACCTGTAAGCCGAATTAACTCTTTCCTTCCCAAAGTTGCTTTTAGTTTTAGTTTAGTCAATAGAGGAAGCAAAGGACTGTGATACCCTATTCTTTAAGCTTCCAGTAGTACCCACAAATGATGTCTAGATGGTTTTTATTTGTCTTAGACAAAGGGAATCATGTGGGCATTGAAGGGGTGAGTGTTAAATAAACGACGTGACAGACATGCTTTGCAGATGGACTGACCAGACAAAGTCATTACTTAATGTTCCCTGACTGCTTTTGAGGTGGGACTGTGTCTCAGGCAATTCTAGTATCTTCTGTAGTTCCTGGTGTATGAATTTGGAAAACAGCACTTACCGATCTCACATATCACCAGTGAGCTCATCTGCTACTTCTCTGTGTAATGCTGTTGTCTAGATGAAATCCCACCTCCCCAAGCAGGATAACACTTTTGTCACAATTAAGATATTCTTAAATTGTCTAGGTTGGAAAAGTTCATACTTTATAAACTGCAATTAAAAATGGAAGTTTTTCTCTTTTTACCTATGGTTATTTTGAATGGACAGTTTGGGGAAGGTAAAGGCAAAATAATCATGATGATTAATTTAAAGGCACACAGGCAAAAGATCATCATTAATTCAAGCAGTTTATGAGAACACCTTCACGTTGGCTAAAACTTTCCTAAAGTTCATTATTTATTTTGGATCAGGTATACAATGGCTACAGGATAAAATACCTGGTACATTTATTTTTCTTAAATTGGTTATTATAAGTTTCACTAGTTAGGAGATCAGCAAAAACTGGAATAGGAAGAATGGACAACTTAGTATAAGAAAGCAGGGACTTAGGAGACTAACTTACCTTCATTAAATTGAGAGGTTTTAGCCAAGAAAAATATGGGTCAGTTTTTTCCCCCTAAAATGTTTCCAAAGATTCCCAGTTGAAATAGGTGGAGCCAGCCTTCATTAATAATCCAGCTGCGGTGAGTCAGTATTCTAGCTCATTCTGTTCCCAAGTGTGCAGTCAATGCAGAAAAATGATGTAAAGGTTACAGTCCTTAAACTGAGAGTATTGTGTCCCACAAAGTACCCTGCCTGGAGGTGGGAAGATGGGAGGGTCTTATCACATTGATGATGATGTAAAAGTTTGCCTGTAAATTGTTTTGACTCATGCATTTTGTAATATGTGACTGTTCTTAAAAGTCAATAAGAGACAAGTAAAGCCACTCCCCGCATGACAGAAAGCTTTGGCTAAAACATTTCTCTCAACTACATAGTTAGTACTACAGCCTAGGCCAAATGATTATGAATCCTGAATTTTTTCTCTTGTATTTGATTAATTAAGGGCATAGTTGGGGAAAAATCATGTTATAAGAGACTACAGGTATATGTTTGAACTACTTGGTGATTTCTAAATAGTAATGTGCATATCCCAATACATAATTCATATTGAGTATGGTTAATGGCATACTGTTCTTTTTAATTTTATTTGTGGCAGTTTATCCAACATGTGATCATATTAAATTTACTATACTACTTTCTTGAATGTTTATAGTCTTAATGTTAGTTGATTAGAGATAAAATTTAAGACTTTATGTATGTATAAGGATTCTTCAATTCTCATGTATATAACCATGGTGTATCTATTAGTAATAAACATGTCTTTCAAGGGCTTGCCTTTCATTTGTCAATTAGAAAAACAATGGTATCTCTTAGCAACTACTGAATTGCAGACACCGTTCAAGATGTGAATGCCTTGAGAAGATGAAAATAACTCTTTGATGTTAAGGAAGTGAGATTAGGAGAATCAGACATGAAGCTGGAGCCTAGCTGCTGTCTGAATTTTGTTGATAGTTAATGACACTGAGTCATGATTTGGCTTCAGTCAAGCTTTACTCTTTTAAACACTTTCAATTTTTCCTCATATGCTTAACTCATCAATGGAACCAAGACTGATGAGTGATTAAAGGAAGGTTAGGTGGGCTGGCTGGTACCAGTCAATCGGGGAGAGGAGCAGTTGGTGACCTGGCTAAAGAGAACGGAGGAGACATGGCCACATGGGAGAGTCAGGGAGAAAATCAGCAAACAGTTATCTGAGCAGTTAATTTCTAATGTGTTGGTAGCCGGAAACCTCAGCTTTCAGGTTTTTCCTCTTTGGTGTTTGCTTGCATGCTGTCTTGCTGGTATAAGGACAGGGGAAAAATTCTAAATAAATGTTAGTAATAGAGAAGGAAGGCGGTTTTGATTAGAGTTCAAAAAACGTGTTTAAAAAAAAACCACAAGATGAGAGAAATAGGCCAAATAAACATCTGTTGATTAATTTGTGACCCAATTTTTAGAATAGTGAATGATAGCCTGGCTATACGCCCCGATAAAGGTCTGGAAGAGCCCATCACTCTGAACTCAGACTTCATCAACCTGGCCTACTTTCTGGGTTTTATGAACTCATTTTCCATCCAAATTAGTCTTTGATGGACTGGGCCCATAAAATAACATTGAACTTGTCACCAAAACCTCACATTTTATATCATGCCCACCCCTTTTCTTATTAGAATGAGTGACTATTTTAATGTAAAAAAAGATAGATGTTGAGGAATAAGTCTTTTATAAGTAATACCAAAATGCATGTGGGTTTATAGAAAGATTTTCATTATCCTGAATATGTCAATATGGTACTTTATCTTGGCAGATTTGGGCATGAGCATTTTGGCACATGGACCTTTCAGTGAGCCACCAATAAGACCCCCAATTCCTTTCATACCTTTCTCTGCTATTACACATTGTTTTAATACTCACCAAGACTGGGTTGTGACTTTTTTTTTTAACTTCCACCATTGTTGTCCCACTAAACAGAATTCTTTGACATTGGGGTCATGTCTTACTTATTATCTTGAAGACTTGAGAGCAATTGATGCAGAACTGGTCTACAATGATGATTATTTCAATGATAGATACTCATTTTATGACTAGCAAGCAAATTACTAGTTTTTTTTCAAGGAGCTCACTAGTTTGACCTGTTTTATGAATTAGAAACCACTAAAATTCTGGTCTAGTTTAGAAAACACATTTAAAAGTATTTTGAGAATTAGACTTACGTGTTTATATCTGTTAGTTTTATTGAGCAAATAAAATTTACTATTGTAACAGAGAAAGTATCTTAGGATGATCTAAGAGAATATATTGTACTATAATACTCAGATGAAGTAACTATGGTAGTTTGAATGTAATTGGCCCCATAAGCTCAAAGGGAATGGCACTATTAGGAGGTATGACTTTGTTAGAGTAGATATGGCCTTGTTGGTGCATGGGTGTCACTGTAGAGGTAGTCTTTGAGGCCTCCTATGGTCAAGCCATGCCTAGTGACACAATTCACTTCCTGTTGCCTATGGATAAAGATGTAGGACTTTTAGCCCCTTCTCTAGCACCATGTCTATCTACATGTTGCCATATCCTACCATGATGAAACGAATCAAACCTCTGAACTATAAGTGAGGCCGCCACAATTAAATGTTTTCCTTCATAAGGGTTGCTGTAGTCATGGTGTCTCTTCACAGCAACAGAAACCCAAACTAAGCAGAAGTAGCAGACTCCACAGGAGCAGGACTGAGCCAGCCACCTGGGCTAGAGCGGGCTGGGACAGTGAACTCCACAAGAGCAGCAGGAGCAGATTCATACTGGGGACATTTGCAGAAGCAGGACTGGGCCAGCAACCTGCCAGAGCAGGCCTGAGGCAGCTAGCTCCACAGAAGCGGGACTGAGCCAGTGATCTAGCGGGTCTGAGATGTCAAGCTCCACGGTAGTGGGAACGGATCCAGACCAGGACATTTATGGAAACAGGACTGAGCCTGCGACCTAGGCTGGAGCAGACCTGGCACAGTGAATTCCACAGGAGCAGGTACAAGGAAGCAAGCCCTGAGGCAGTGGGTTGGAGTCAGAGACCTCTCTGGGTTCAGGCATGAGTCTGGGACCTATGAGGGTGTAGGTAGGAACCAGAGACCTCTGCGGGTCCAGGAAAGAGTCTGGGACCTTCGAGGGAGTAGACTTGAGCCAGTACTCCTGCAGGGCCAACTCTAAGCCAGGGACATCCGTGGGAGCGGATCCAGACCAGAGACATTTACAGAAACAGTTCTGAGATGGCAACCTAGGCCACAGCAGGCCTGAGACAGCAAACTCTACAGTAGCAGAGCAAACCCTGAGAGCGCTGAGCAACCTACAGGAAGAGGGAGGGACCAATGGGGTGACTGGAACTGTGGTACTGACTGCACCATGAGGAGCAACCCTCTGAGCCTTGGATCTACTGGAATCTGGTAGATTGATCACCAGAGACACAGACATGCCCAACTACACCAATTAGAAGAAAAGATGGGTAGACAAGGTAAGAACACATGCAATACCACAAAGAGCAGCACAACACCAGTAAAATCTAGTGACTCTACAACAGCAAGACTTGAAAAACCAAATATAGATGAAGCAGAAGAAAATGATCTAAAAAATAATTCAGCAGAATGTTTGAGGCCCTTAAAGAGAAAATAAGAAATTCCATAAAAGAAATGGAGGAAAAATTGAAAGAATCAACAAATCCCTTAAAGAAAATCAAGAAAAAGCAATGAAATATATGAGAGAAACTACTCAAGACTTGAAAACTGAAATAGAGACAATAAAGAAAACACAAGCCGAGGGAATTATAGAAACAGAAATAATGAGAAAATGATCAGGAACCACAAATGCAAGCATAAACCCCAGAATACAAGAGATGGAAGAGAGAATTTCAAGCGCTGAAGATGCAA